>JANPWX010000134.1:2285755-2404892 GCA_024734555.1 Trochalopteron elliotii | reverse complement strand
TGGTAGGCCATAGCGGGCGCTCCGCGGTGCTCACGGGCTGCCGCCCCGGGCACGAGGAGGAGGAGCGAGAAGGCGCCCGCCGAGCGCCGGAGCAGGGCTTGTCGGCGAGGCGAGAACGCGCACCGCTCGGGACCGCTCGGAGGCGGACGCACCAAGGAGCAGGCTCGACTCCGCAGAAAGTTCGCTGTTACATCGCTCCGCACTCGGGAAAGCCCTGACCCGCTCCATGCAGCCGCGGTGGGGCTCTGTGAGTCCACCTCTGCGGGGGCCTCGCCCGGCGCGCTTCGAGCCCGCAGCCGAGGTTTGCTCCAGGTAGCTCGCCCGGCGCTCCTTCTCGGGGCGCAGCAAAGGCTCTGCCCTGGTTGCGCCGCCCGGCGCAGCCTCCAGCCGGGTGGTCCCTGCCCCTGCGCCGCCCCAGCCTCGCCCGGTGCCCCCGGGTCAGCCCGGCCTGGACATTAACGGGACCGAGCCGCAGCCAAGATTGGTAATAGGGTAGCAGAGGGAATGAGGCTGCTCAACACCCAGTTCCTCACTTTACTTTTCCTATCCCTAAAAAAATTGTGACAGAACTTAAATGCACGAGCTTAGAAATGGTAGGAAAAATATACAAAGTGCAGAGACAGAGATGCATAACAGAACATCCATGTCATTGCTGAGTTTTGGTTGGTTGGGGAATAATAATGATAATGATAATAATAATAATTTGAGGTCTGTTTGGACTCAGCCCCGCGTTGGGGTCTGGACACAATGCGCGCAGGGGGTCACCTGCCACCATGTGCAGAGTGCACCGTGCCCGGGTAAACATCCCTCAAGTCCGGCCCACTCCTGCCTCCCCTGCCCCACGGGGAGGCTGGCCCCCGCCTGGCACGGCCGGGCCGCATGCCACCGGTGTCGCTCTTTGCCCGCCTCTTTGGATGAATATTTTCCACCTGGGGGCTTCGAGAGAGAAGCGGGGTGAAATAAGCCAGGGCAGCACCGGGCAGGGCCGAGTCTCAGTGGGGCGTGCAGTGTCGCGCAGGCAGCCCAGCTGCCAACAGCCCCTCTGCTTCCTGCACCGCCGGGACGGGAGTGTCCCTCGGGCTGGGTGTCACCTGCCTCGCTGGGACACACCGAAGAGTGAAGCGCTTGTCAAAGCAGGCGAGCCTGAAAATGTCACTACAGCAGATGTGAAGGAGCCGCCAGCCACAGCACACTGGAAGGCAACTGTGAGAACAGGCACCAGACCACCAGACCTCCACGGGCAGCAGAGGTGATGCAATTAATCTGCATTAAGCTGTGCCGTGAAAATGCCAGATGGATTCTGCTCTGGGACTTCCACTGTTGCAGCATCAAGTCTCTGCATCAGAGAACTGTGTGAACCACTGGCATACGTATTTTAGATGTGCCCCAGGTTAGGCACTGCTGAGATTTCAGCACAAACATGCTGCCTTTGGGGCCCTGCTCAGAAAGCAGCCCCATTCCACTGAACAGTACAGGCAGGCTGTAACAGGTCTCTGGGGGTCTCTTCCTAAGAGATGTCAATGGAACACGTGAGATCAACTCATGTCAGTTCAAATACAGATCAAATACCAAAAGCAGCTGCTTGGAAAGCTGAGCCAATCATTCTGTACATACATGTGTGCAAATGTTTGTGTAGACCCATACATGGATATCCACACAAAGGCAAGGAGACAGAGCTGGGTAAATAGAGGCACACTAGAGGGCCAGAGAGCCTGCAATGAAGGCTATGGCTTCAGATTTCATTGGAATTGGCAATGTGAGCACATCAAAATATTATTGGAGCGTTTGTGCCTCTCATGCAGGCTACCGACAGCACTGGTATTGCTCTGTGTTCCTACAGATTGGAAGTGTAATCACAGCTTACTCTTGGAGGCACTTCCCAGAGCAGAGTGCTTTCTTTCCCCCATATATTTCCTTACTAGATCATGAGAAGTCAACTTCTGTTTTGAGTGTAATATTTAATCTTTCACAAGCAAATACCTCTATAATTAACAGTATTTCCTATGCCTTTTTATGCATATTGTGGCATTTCTACTCTGCAGGGGTGAGTGCAACATGGCACTTTCAATGTGTTTTATGTTTTCTGGCATTTTACATATCATAACCCATTAGCAGTCTCCCGTGGGTCTTCCCAAGCTTATAATTCCTTATTAAACAAATGTTCAGATAAAATCTCTGTGGTATTACTCAGATGAGAATTAAGTAAACAGAATTTTATCTCTATTTCAGGACAGTGGAGTTGGGATCCTTGCAACATTTTGAGTGTCTGCTAGTATGTTTTATTCCTAACATGCAGCTAGCTGCCAAATGTTTCTCAGCAGTAAATACTGTGATCAGGAGAGAGAAGTAAAGGGGAAAAATTAAACATTCTGTGAAACCTGTATCACATATTGAGGTTTTAGGGATGATAAACAGCATGATTGGGTCTCCTTTTAATCTGCTCATAGTGTCACACCAAAATGAGTTCCCCTTAGGACCTTCTCCATTTCTTCCTCCCATGTTACATCCTCCTTCTCAGAACACCTACTGACATATGCCCAGGTGCTGACCATTTTCAATTCAGCCAAATCTTACATATCAAAAAAAACCAAGCAGATTGGGATTTTCCCTTCTCTTTGCAGTTTGTGCAAATATCTTGCATAAACTCTTGGGTTTATTTAATGAACAGAAAAACACAAGGTTAAAGACAGCTTGAAAAATAAGATAGAGTTGGACCATTTAGGGGAAATACTAATTAATTTCACCTTCTAATATTAGTGAGTACAGGTAAGAACAACTGAAGCAGCTCTGATTCAGTATAACTTTGCCCAAATCAGGTAAGCTGACTTGCCTCGTTATCTTTAAAGAAGAAAGCAAAAAGCAGTGCAGAAATTTTAACCATGTTTTCTCATTCAGTACCAGGTAAAAGGTGCCCTAATATTTTTGTCTCAGCTCACTTTCCTTATGTGCTAATGAAAACTTTTCTTAATAGCATGGACATTTAAGAGATTATGAAATTTTCTCCATGATGGAGATTTATGTGCATAAGAAAGAAACTTATACCAATTATTTAAAATCATTTTATTCAATTTATTAAAAATATATGTATTAGTTTTTATTAATTTGAAATAATGGAGGAAGATTTTCTCAGACTTATTATTCTAATTTAATTTTAAATATCCTTCTACCAATCTATTGCTCACTACCAATGATGTAAAATCACACAATACAATAGTATCTCTTGTTGCAGTTTAGATTTTTTTTCTATGTTTGTTTTGGAGACTATACTTGTACACAGAATAAGGCTTATATTTTTTTTCTCTGTATTAATCTACTTCATGAAATCTGTAACAAGTTAATTTCATTAATTCTATTGTTGCAGACCATGCGGTTCTCCCAGACAGAACTCTGCAAGCAGCAAATGGTTCTTGCCAGCCCACACCAAGCATTCCATACTGTTAAGTCTTTCCTTCCGCATAACTCAGTGTATTACCATTTATGTACTTAAATACCATTAGACAAAACTCAAGTTTCTGAGACTTGAGAAAAAGTGATTCTATCTATTGACTGATTGAAGAATGTGGATTCTGTGAAAGAAGGTAGGGAAATCCCAGTGAAAGTCTTTCATTTTCTATGAAACATTTATTGGCAGAGATTCCATTCTTGTGAAGGCTTAGTGGGGCAGAAGGGTTGTGAGTGGAGAGAGAGGAACATGCAAGGGAAAGGAGAAGTAGAGGAAAATATTGATCCAGAGATGTAAATAAATAGTTAACACTAGTAACACTTTCTTTTAAGCAAACAAGTACTGACCTCAGCTGTAGGACTCTCACTCAGGTTGTTTTTCTGTGCCAGACTAGAATATTGAACTATATTTCTTCTGTGTTTGTCTTTGGTTTGGTGGGGTTTTTGTTGTTGTTGTTGTTGTTTTCATTAAAAGGTCAAAAATAAACAGAACAGGTCAAACATGAGTGAACTACTAGAAAAAAAAATTACAACACCAATATTTGGTATTTGCTCAACCCTAATTTCAGGTCATGACAAGCAGGTTCTTGTCTGACTTTTTCTCAAGACTCTCGGGTTTTAGGTTTTCTCTCTGACCCAAGATTCAGGTGGTGGTTCGGCTGGTGGTTCAAGCTGGGTCTTTTTTTTGCCCTCTTAATGCTTTTAGCTCGGCGCGAGAATGAAGAGGAGTCTCAAGATCTTGTTGTTTCTTGGTTTCTCGCGTGTTTATTATTTCTTATCTTACAAATTTCTCTGTGCCCGGCCGAGATGTTCACAGCAGCTCAGACACAGGGATGAGAGGTCACTACCTTCTTATACAGATAGTTACATGTGTCTTATTTACAATTCTGTGCCAATGCCTATCACCTATACTAAAAAGGTAATTTCTACTTTGACCCAATCTCCTCTCAACTACTTTGTGCCACCATCACATCAGAAGATGGATGCCAAGGGAGAACAAGAAGAACCCAGGGCACCACCCTAAAATCTCCATCTTATCCCCAAGTCAACTCCATTCTAAGAATCCCAAAACTACCAAATTTTCCACCCTGTGCTGTGCTAAACTACTTTTTTCACACCTTTGTGACTTGTAATTCTTCTCTCAATGTTGGAAGCTTTTTCCATGGAGTAAAATCAAAGCCTATGTCTTTCTGAGCTCTGTGCCAGGCAACCCCCCTGGACAGACCCCCCTGTCCAGGATTCAAACCCTGTTTCTTGGGTCTGTTGAGGTCTGTGACCTTCCAGGGCAACCAAAGGGATGCCCTGGACTCCAACAAAGACTTCCAAGTTATTCAGGTAAGAATACATTTGGGGTTTGTATTTTAATTCAGGGAATAAAGTTGCTTAGGTTTATTGACAGTTAAATTGCTATTTCATTTTATTTTGCAGTTTACATTAGAAGTATGCAGAATTCTATGTAGATTACCATTTTATTACTACTTAAATCTCAACAATTCATATTTTCAGTGGACAGCAAGCAATTAAACTTCTTTTACCTGCCTACATTTGTCAGTTTCACAGAATTCACATCTGTTATTTTTACTGACATGCTACAAGCTCTTTCTTCTTCTCCTAACCAGAGTTTTGAATGATTTAAGCTTGTTTTTCTTACATCAGAGAGTGGAACTTGGTGCAATAAGGTTCACTGCTTTCTTTCGCATTTTTTTAAATGAATAGTAGAACAACATCACTAAAGTTTTTTGTGTTTTTCAAAGTAATTTTATTTTTGTTCTCTTCATGTCTGTGCTTCCCAGTAAGCACTTACTTTCTGTCAGAATACTCAGCTGTTACATTTTGAAGTTTTTCTGGCACAGTCTTTCAGTGTTGGGGATTTAGGAAAGAAAGGTCTAATGAATCAAACCCTGTGCTGGAGTGGGATGTGCCTACAGACTAGAGACATCTAAATTTAGGTGTACACATTTGAACTCCTAAGTGTCCTCAACTCCCTGTAGAGCCAATGCAAATTTAATCCAATTTATTTAATCCAATACAGTGATGGGGTCGTAGAGAAAAGTTCATCTTTGAATGTGCATTTTGACTTCTGGGTGAGCTACATCCTGTCTAAGCATTCTACTGAAGGGGACAAACCCCAAAGCAGAGGTGCCTTGTGCTGTTTGCGGTTCCTAGGCCTATCCAAGATGCCTGAAAAAGGTGCACCGATGGTGTTTGACCTGCCTTGCATTGCCTTGCCAAGGAAATTGCCTTACAGGTGACCTGTATGTTTGTGTATGTTAGACCAAATATTCTGTAGAATTTTATAGGCTTTGGACACCTGCGCACAGCCACCTGAATCCACACTGCATCCCTTTTGGCTCTAATAGGAGATCAAATCTCACCTATAAACACCAGCATGATAGACACACAGATGTTTGAGCCTTCATCCTTAGAATAACACAGCAAAAGCCTTACAACGGCAAAGTTTGTTGAAAAAGAGTAGAAAGTAAACCTAAGGAATGATCCCTCTCTCATTTTTCTGAAAGAGCTGAAACCTTTACCTGTGTTTACAGGGGTGGTATCCTGGTAAAGGCCCTGAAATCTTGGAAACAAGTGGCATATTTCAATCAGGAGATAAAAGGAAACAAGAGGAAGGATTCCAGGGCAACTAGCCAGACATTTTAGGTACCTTTAAGTATGTGGAATAAACAGAAAGAACGAAATGTCTTGCTACACAAACAAAGCTGTAACTAAATCAGCAAGACAGAGACTTTGTAGGATAAATCAAAGGATTGGAGTGTTGATAGAGAGTGGTACAGGCTGTTCAAGAAAGAAAGGCTGGGAAAAGAGGAAGGCAACATTGCGTTACCAAGAATGTGTTTATGATTTGTTAAAAGGGAAGGCAGACACATCAAACATCTCTAAGGGAACTAAAAACAAGGTTTCAAAAGATTGGTCTACCTCAAATCAGTGTGGAGAAGAGGTGATTGAACATCTTAAACATGCACAAAAAGGAGATATTTCTTGGGAGTTGTGGAGCTGTTATTTTACATCCTTAAGTGGTAGAGTGCTAGATTTTATTCGCTATTAATGGTGTGAAACAGCTGAGAAATATAAGATGAAGGCCTCTAAATCTGGTAAAGGTGAGTTTGAAATAATAAGATAGAGAACGGCACTTCAGAAAAAAGAAGGTGGTGACACACTTAGATGACTAGTAGGAAAAGTCTGAAGAATTTAATGGAACATACTCAGAGACAGTCAGGTATAAGAAGATGTTACCAAAAAAAAAAAAAAAGCAATATCTAGCATATATTCAGGATGTATTACCAGGAGTGTTACATGTGAGAAACTGTTGTTTTGCTCTAGGTGAGCAGAAGTTTACATCAACTTCAAACCTCATGTTTGACAGAGGTGTAAGAAGAACCTCCTGCAGGGAGCCTAGAGATCAGCATCATGGATAATGAAGTAATGTGATCTTCCAGCTGGGCTTGTTCTGCCTAAGAAAAGATACCCTTAAGTTATGTCATATAGTTTATGTGTAAAAAAAAAAAAAGAGAGTACTGAAGAGACAGCTAACATATTCATCAGAAGTAGAAGTAGTAATCAGTTTTTCATCTTAGCAAGGAAGACCTAAACTACATAAGTAGGATGGTCCTAACTATAAAAAGAGTTAAATACTGGGTGATTTCACATCTCCCAGTTGTGGAAAGTTGTGTAATCCATATCTTTGAAATGTATGAACCTTTTTCTAAGAGTAGGGATTTTTCCTACTTTAGGATTCTCTAAGTGTCTGTAATGAGATATTTTTTCTCCAAAACTAGTGCACCCCTTTTTATCAATGATATTTTGGGAAACTGAGTTTTCATGCTGCTAAGAAAGACATGCAGCCAATCTGTTTGCACTCTCAGATGCCATTTGAACAGTGTGATTCAACTTTGGAAGCATATGTAGCTTAAGAGACCAAATACAGTTTCTGTCCTGGCTTTTACATCTGAAAAGGGTGAATTCTTCCCTTTGGACAGAGTCCTATACTAGCCAGGAGGATACCAGTGCATTCAAGTGCAAGAATTTGGCTTGTGTCCACTGTAGTTTAAAACAATGGACTTTAAATGAGGAATTCATTTGCCTAACCATAGACAGTCTTTTAGATTCCTTAGGGTACCCCAAAGGCCTAAGTAGGTGTAACCCCAGCCTAACAGCAGGTCTGCACCCACCCAAAGAGCTGGAAGGGTATTCCACTGTCCAGGAGCTCCATGGAGCCTAAAATGGCACCAGGAAACTCACTCCTGTCCTGAAGGTGCTTTTTGGTAGTTTTATCGCTTTCATATTTTCTTTCAGCTAGCATTGTGATAAAGCATACATATTTTTTTCCCTTAACCTCTACTTGGAACTCTGTTTTAAATTCAAATCACAGATTAATTACCCAAGCTTTCAAAAAAACATAATTAGCCTCCTCTCTCTGCCAGACAAATACATCAGTAATGCTTTTAACATCTGAGAAAGGGAGAAGTCTTTTTAAATTGTGTGGCTTTTACAGTATATTAGTGATCAGGGTCATCAAACGGCAGAATGACAACAGTTCAGCTTGGTGGCGGGTTGTGTTGAAAGTGTGTAGAACCTGCGAGCATATAAAATTCACTCATTTTGCAGACAGCCACTAGAACAAGTAGGGGATGGCAATATTCAGGCTTGAGTCATCACTTCTCTTCCTGCCTTGTAAATACTTCTTTTGTGCTGTTCCTGAGACTCAGTTTTCTTACTTATGGTATGGCAACCCTCTTTCTTTGTCACTCCGTTATGACTGTGCCCTCAGGATCCAGGAAGAAATCATAAATACCTGTAAAACTATTAAAGAATCTGTAAGTAGGAACAACAGTTACCATAAGAGGTTTGCTTAGAATGGATGCTGCATTGATTCTGAATTTTGGATAAAAACAGTTAATCGCTTTTTTTAAAAATTGTTTTCATTAATGTAAAGTGCTGGAAGTGAATTATTTATATATATAAAAGATTGCTTGTAATAAGACTTCCTGTGCATATTGAGACTCGCTAATAAGAATAATGGTTATGTATATTTGTTATGCCATATTTGTGACATTGAGAGAGCCAAAGGATATCAAGAAGATATCAAAGGATGTTTCAAGATTGAAGTTACTTTCCTTTAACAGTTGAAAACAATCTCTTTTGCCATACCTTTTATGTTTTTATATAGCTAGGCAAAAATAAAGAGAATTGAGTCAGGTTTTTATTGTTACCATTTTAGAGTGCTCTGGTAGCTTTCTGATTTTTTTTTTCTTTTGTCTGTGTGACAGCACAGTATGAAATTGACTTCCTGGATTTCAAAGTGCTTAATGCAGTCTTTAGCTACATTTTTGTTATTACATTCTCCAAGTGATGTTAAATTATGACAGAAACTTACTTCATGTTTGATTATGTGTAACAGAAATGCAAGATAATTTGTTGCGTAGATTTCCAGAACATTGCTTAATGATTAATTCTGAGGGACCGAGCTTCTCTTTATCCTAGAACAAATAGATGCCATTATATTCTTCCATTATTCCAGTGCGTTGTGCCCATAGTTATTAGCTGAAGAGAAGTGGCAGAAGCTGGGCAGGGCAGAGGGAAGAGCAAGCATGCTGAGGATATGGCTGTGTTGCTATACACTTCAGCTCTGAGGTGTGGAGTTTTGGGGTGCAGGTTTTCTGTGGTGTTTTCCAGTCAAGAAAAAGCCACTGGATGGTGCTGTGGAGACAATTTGCAGTCATGGCACAGACCTGCAAGGTGCACAGCCTTGTAGGCTTCTGCGTGAGGCATGAGAGAGGCTCACACAAAGAATTAAATTTAACCTTCCCTTCCTTTTATTTCTTTTCTCACACACTTTATAGAATTCCATGGTAAATTCTAAGTCAACAAATAACAGGTGCAATCTTATTACAAAACATGCATCCTGTTTTTGTGTGCGTGCATACAAACTTTTTATTGAAGGAAACTGGTCAAGACTTTATGTCAGTTCAGTATCTTTTTCTGGCACTGCCATAAATGATATAGCCATAAAGCTGTTTGATTTATTTAGTGTAAGTTTAGTAAAGCATGTCATCTCTCTGGGCATTTGATGCTGGTATGTATTTGTGCAGAGAGCTTTGGCCTCTTATCACTTGATGACTGACTCCATGGGAGGGAAGGGGAACAGCTTTGCTCTGTCTGTGCCCTGCCTCAGGTCACTGCTGCCCTTGCTGTGGGCAGGGTGGTTGATCTACACAAGAAAAATTTCCTTTCCATCAGTGCTATGGTGGGACCACTATGGGGGATCAAGAAAGTAGAGATCTATTGTAGTCAGACCCCAAAGCCTCTGTACCTCAGGATAATTCAGCACTTGGTGCTCAGATCCTGCTTTCATTGTTGCCTTCTATGCACGTTCTAAGAACTCCAGTGAGATCCACATGAACAGGTGTTAAACACTACACTACAGTAGTGCCTGTATGAGATAACCTTCTTACATATTGCCACACTGCAGCTGATGTAGACAATATGCTTAGGCAAAGTCTGTTCACAGATAGGATTCATCTCGCTGTAGGAATGCCATTTTCTCCTCAGCTGCTACCAAGACCGAACACAGCACTTTGCCTTTTGTAAACATCTGCAGAGAATCTCATCCTCATAGCTCACAGAGACACAACTGGCTGTGGCCTTCAGGGAAAGGACATGTAAGCAAAATTGCAATTTGGAAGGAGGAATTTACAAATATTATGTCCATGCGTGTATGAAACGAACTGGGTTATATCATCTCAGCTGCATCCTTGAATTCACGCTTGCTCAATAAGCTGATTTCTTTTGTTTTCTAAGAGTCACAATGACT
Source organism: Trochalopteron elliotii (assembly GCA_024734555.1). Taxonomy (NCBI): domain Eukaryota; kingdom Metazoa; phylum Chordata; class Aves; order Passeriformes; family Leiothrichidae; genus Trochalopteron; species Trochalopteron elliotii. Next base: position 2,394,622 of record JANPWX010000134.1, on the reverse strand, counting down.
ATTGCTCAGATATCAGAGGGAGAACTGAGAAAAATATTGAAATAGCTATTTAATTTCTTTGAAATTAATTGTTTCTTCAAGATAAGTTCCTCAATGTTTCTCAACAATAACTCCAGTTCATTCCACATCACTCTTGAGTATTTAGATTTTGCAAATACTTTGTTCATTCTCTTAAATTCATCAGATCTCTGAAATATATGAGTATGAATACAATAAGTGGAATGATCATGTAGATAAACACACCACAGGAGAATACATTTTTATTATCAGAAGAGAGATAATGAGGATATATTTCTAATAGTCATTCAACTTTATTCATGATGTTTCTCTGAAACATATTCTGGAAACATTATCTGGAGCTGGCCAGATAATATAAAGTAGAGCTTAAAGGTTCTTAGCAATGCTACTGAAGTTATACATGGTTTTGGTGTAAAAGAATGGTAATAAATAAGTGCATTTGGTGATATTAGGATATTTACTGCAATAGAACAGTGTGTGTTTGTGTAAACAAGCGTAAAACTCTTGACAATAATGACTTGTAAAATCTAACGATGATTTTCCCCAGTAGGACTTAATGGAAAAGAACTTACAGGCATGGGAAAATATGAAAATCCAAAAGCTTTATCAATAATTGCCTTCTGGAGTTTGGTTGATAACATATTCATTTTAAAATGCAATCTAATGCTGGCATTTTCACTGAGATTATACACTTTTCACCACTGCTACCCAATGACTTTGCCTAAATACAAAATGTAGTATTTAATGACTTGCTAGAAATCTTTTTCCCCCCACTCTCCTAGATAATTTTGTGGGTGGAAATACTTCTCAGTGTAATTGTATTATTTGTGCAAGTGACTGTCAAGGTTTCCTAGAATATTTAGGTTTATTATACATGTTAAAATTTATGAACAGCTTTTCAAAACTAACAAGATTGCTTGAAAAAATCAAATTTTTTAATCACTGACATCTGGTGACTGTTAGATCATTTTCTTCCATGTAATAATTTTATGTCTATAGAGACCTTTCTCTCTGCTAAAATATTTGTATTTGTCATCATTTAATTTTGGTGTCAAATCACTTTATAATTTAAGGGCCATTGCATCTGTCACTCCTATGCTTTCTTACTTCGCACATGAATAAAGCGCATTTTTCATGCTTTGTCTCCTAAACAACGGTTGCCAAACCAGTCAATATCAACAATCTAAAATGTTAAATTTGAAAGTAATTAAAAAAAAAAATTATAATGATGCTTTAATAGCTTGTTTCTATCTGGAAAAAATGCCAAGGTCTGATGGCTCATGAAATTAATATATTTAATTTAGAGGAAGTAAATCTTGAAAAAGTAGCCTGCTGCAAGATTAGTCTCAATAAATAGTTAAAGAAATAACTTGTGTAGAGTAAAAGGGAAAACACAACACCATTATCTTTAGATTTAGTGAAGAATGTGTGGATAGATTATTTTTGGCTTTTGGAGAAACCCTACAGGAGGGGAATGGTGTAGCAATTCTCTTATGGAGCACAGTTGTACATCTCCCACTGTACTTCCCACTTTCTCTGCCCCTTGAGAAAACAGTGCCAGGTAGCACTGATTGTGGTCTGTGGTATTAGACAGGAAACAGGACCACGCTGATGATGAGAAAGTGTCCTTAATTAACAGTAATTTTAATTACTGTTTTTCAGCCATGAGCAAGGGCTGCTGGAGCCAGGAGGTGTGTGACAGCCCCAAGTGGCACGGGGATAAATATTCTTCATTGTTTTCTAACCAAGTTATACACTTCCATAAATATAAGCCAGTTCAAGTATTGCTTGAATCTTCATAAGGGTGGGGTTTTTTTGGGTAACAAACGTCTCTTGCATTGATATGCAGGCAGCCTGAGATATTCAAGAGAGTTCTCCTTTGTCTCCTTTTTAGCTCATGTTCTTTACATCAGCTTAATGGCACTGATAGCTGCAGCTCTGCTCCCTTGAAGCATGCTAAAACATTGAAAGTCAGCATACAAGCACCAGGAAGTGACAGTCAAACAGCTGAATGGGTCTGAAGTATTTTCTGGATCCCTTAGGATTCCTGTATGGCACCACATACCCACGGAGGCTGTGCCAGCACAGCAGGGTAGGCTTCTTCATCCACAGCCCCCAGCCTGGCTGGCAGCAGGTGCCTATCACTTTGGGGGCCCTGGGGGCAGGCATGGGCACAGGGATCTGCTGCTTGGGTCACTCCCTCCCCCTCCAGCATTCCCAGACGGCTCTCAGCTGCCTGCTCAGCGTGGGGCTCCCACACAGACCACCATCCAAGCTACACCCTCCTACCAACTATAGCAAAGAAAATATCTTCTATGTATAGAATTCATCCAAATTTCCCTCTATTTCGCTCTTCTAATTCTAAAAAAACCTCATGCACTGTGGGCTGTGTACACCATACTGTAGTTGTTTTTCCACCAAAAGATGATAGAAACTATTGTAGAAGCCCAAAATGTTTTATTAATAACCCTGTTAGGAGCACTAAAGCATGTGACGTGCCTGAACTTCCCTGGATTTTTAATTCTGGATTCAAACATTGTATGAAGAACTACTTTTTAAAAGGAATTATTTATTTCTTTCTTTGCAGTCATATCCTCTCTCACAATTTATCTGGCTTGTACTAAAAGTTTAAAAGCTGATTAGATGAAGAAATTTTTCATCAGAAACAGAACCAGTAATTCTGAAAACCAAACTCAGCTGACCTTCCTAGGTATGCTCAAAAAATGCTCTTTAATTTTGCTTTGTTTGACATGTTGCTTTGAAGTATTTTTTCAGTTATATTTTCAGAAATGTTTTTCAAAGCTACTGAAGCTCACATGAAGGTTTGGAGGAAGTTAGCTTAATACAGAATTGCCTCCCATAGGAAGTTAACCCTATACTGAGCATGGGTTTTTAAAAAATTTCTATTTCTTGGCAAAAATTGGTCTCAGTCACCATCTGCTGCACCTTGCCAGATTCATGAGAGAAATAATTCTGTGATAGCAGGACATGATTGGCAATTTTCTGTCTATTGCCTGTAAAATCATGTGGCTAATAAAATAGAAATCCTTCTCAGAAAATGACAAAAGGTGAAGAAAAAATAGTCTTCCTTCCTATGATTAATGACTCAACATAATAATGAGATGATGTTTCAATTGTAGCATTTTCTGTAATGTTTTGGTGTCTCATATGAAATATTCCTGTTAAAAGCAATAAATGAATATGCTTTTTTTTTTCTACTAGCTTTTTCTCATTAATCTTCATTAGGGAACCTCCAACCCTAAGAAGCACCAAGACACTAAAAAATATGTTTCCCAGTCTAGTACCCAATCTACTTGAACATACGGGTGACATCAAACTATTTATAACAGTCTTGCTCACAAATAGCCTTGTCTTTACAATGGAGATGTGTAAGGTTTCATCTTATGTCAATAAGGATACACAGAGTGCATCTGCCTTTTAAAACAGAGGACATAACCACAGAATCTGTGCATATACTGGCAACCTAAACTATGGTAATAGGGTTGTTTTTACTTGTTTGGGGTTTGGTGTAGCTCTGACTTTTTTTTTTTTTTTTTTTTTGTCATCCTTCTCCTGTGTTGTGGGAGTGCATTTTTTAATTTTGATTTTAATTTATAAGTTCATGTTCCTATGTAAAATGGTTTGTTCCATGTACCCTTTCTGTTATCTCCTTTTGGTTTCTCCCTGTCTTCTCCCCAGTGACAGTTTTGTGATTGGTCCTGGTTTTCCCTATGTTTCCCCCCACCCAGAGACAGTTATCTGCCCATCACCTGTCGTGTAACTTCCTGTGACTGTCCATCACTTTGGGGGTCTCTCCCTGCTTCTGGAAAATTCTAGGAGAGGCGTCAAGTGATTGGACAGAATCCTGACTGTCACCTCCTACTGTTCACTGTATGGTTATTTTGTATGTTTGTTATGATATGAGCCACCTCCCCCTCTGTTTGAACCACCCCCTGTGTTACACCTCCCTTTAAAAGATTGTCCCCAGGATCAGTCTGGGTCACTCCAGAGAGTCATGTCCTGAGGTGAGGGCTCCATGTTGGAGTTCCAATAAACTTGTTGTGACCAAATCTCTCAAGCACCCCTCCTTCATCCTTCTACCTTCGTCACACTGACGCTGCTGACCAGCCGAGACCCACCGGTATTGGTATCGGTGCCAGGGCTAACCGGCCTTGAGAAACAGGCACCATACCACTCCGTCTTCCATACAAAGCATCCAAAACATTCAGAGAGCTGTGCCACAGTACTGTTTTTTTATGGCAAGAAACAGAGGTGTAAGATGAATACCCAGGAGTATGACATGAAGTTGTGGGTGGGTGTTTGCAGACCAGTCTCCCATACCTTGCTGGGACTGTGTCACTGAGGGGACAAGAGAGCCAGGACATGTGTCATCACATCTGCCCTGTCATGCTGGGTTTTGTTGTGGAAAAGATGCAGAAAAGAAACTCCAACATAAACCAACTTTAATGCTAGATGTAAAATATGTGGAGAAAGACCCAGAAATGCAATAAAAAGCTAAAATTTTTGACTGTCAAAAAGTAGCCAGAGCTTCATAGCTGCTGTGCAAAAGCTGCTATGTCTTTTCCTTCTATTGTTTTTAAAGCCATATACCATGGTACAAAATACACTAAATAAAGAAAGTAAAGGAATGAGCTTGAACACTGGACATCAAGTGTTCACACAGTTTAGGGCTTTTATTCCAGACCCCTCTGGTTAGATATGAAACAACACCAAATGCCAGTGAGTGTTTACTGCCCCTCTCACTTGCACATTTAATTCTGTATTCTTCGCAGGGAAGTGCTTATTGTAAGAGAACTATATATATGTTGATCTATTGCATCAATATGAGATGAATAAATGATTTTTCTTGGTGTAAATGAGCATAGTTTGGCTATAATAACAATGTTTATGTGCTCTACAGTATATATTTACTGACATTCATTTTCTTACAATCATTTGCTCTTGTTCCTTTTTGGACTTGCTTATTGCTGAAACTTCTTGATTCAGAGTATATTTTAGTTGTCTATTGTGCTCATTTATTGAAATTCAGAACAAATATATTGGGGTTTTATTTTGTAATAGATTTTTTTTTCTGGAGGGATAATTCTCTTAGTCACTTGACAAATATGCTCAAAAATAAAGTCATGGAAATGCCTCATTTTCCTGAAAATAGATATTATAATACTTTAGAGACCCAAAAGCAAACTTCATTTGTTTCATGTTGGAGTCAACAATATACACTGCAAGATATTTGTATAGATCTATTTTTGCATAAGTAACCGATACCCCTGTGAAAGTAAATGCAAATATTTTAAAGCACATTTTGGCCTATGATTAACTGTTCTTTTTTATCCTACTTTATGTAGCTTAATGTTCAAATTTTATACATTTAAAATCTTTGATTTATTTTTTAAATTATTTTAAGATTAAAGTAAGTCAGATCAGACTTTACATGTCACGTTCATACATTATTAAGTGGTGATTGTAAGTATTTACACAGAATTGTATTAAATTATTAATTATTTATAAAGCCACCTATCATATTCACTATACCTTTGTAAGAGGTTCATCATATGTGAATTTGGGGAGTAATGCTAGTTTAAAAATACCAGTGAAAGACAGAAGGATAAAATAAACTGGGAAAACTGTGCAGCAGTCAGCCTGTCAGCAACTGGGTGAAATTAAAGCCTTTCTGAAGACCATGAGGAGGTTGATGCAATATCTCCTAACTACAAATACTATTATTTGCTCTGCGCAGAGGGAAGTGAGGCCTTTCACTCAAATGTGGTAGAGAACATAATCCAGTAGCTCTTAATAATTTATTTAGCTCAGCACCATCAGAGAACAAACATTATGACAGAAACTTGGAAAGAATGAGTGATCATCATCTAGCCCCAGGCAAATTGTATAGTACACAACAGGGCTGTCTGGCAGACAATATCAGCCCCAAGGCTGTTTCAGGGAAACAGTGAAAACTATAGCAAATAACATGTTGAGAAAGAGAAAAAGAAAAGAAGACACCAGTGATACCATACAAAACCAAAAATGGATAAAAACTTTACAGTTTCTGGTCAATGTTTGATTAAACAGAATTACATACCAAAATAATGAAACTTTTTAAAGGTATTTCTTAAATGATGAAGATTTCTAATGAAATAGAAATGAGTTCTTTCTCAGATGGACAGGCAGGCAGCTTGCTCAAGGATGAAATGATATTCAGCACTATGAGAAAGACTCAATGTTATAGCTGAGATTCTCTCAGGAATAAAATTGATTTTGTTTTCTAGTCAATTTTTTGACGTGAAATAATTTGTAGTTTTGTGGAATTGCAGAGTAGAGTTCTATTTCCTTCTAACATTCAGCTTTTTAAAAATTTCTAGAGATAAAAATTTGGAGCACTGATAGCAACAGTAAGAGAGCCCTTGCCTCCGTTTGTGAAAGAATGTTAACTACAGGGGCTGAGGTAAGATCTGGGTGCTGTTTTTTAAGAAACAGAAAGGAATCCTCTTGTTCAAAGCATTCAATTACAAATGGTCATCACCCATAAACTTAAGCCTGTGTGCAGCTGTGAGACAATCTCTCAATACATATTTAGAATTAAACTTTTGAAGGCAATCAACCAAACCTGAAGGGGCTATCACAGTGAATATGGTTTCTCTCTAGGTAACTTAAGCCCAGAAATTTAGTGTCCTCCCCAATCCCTTGTGCAATACCAGACACATGGGACTGGCTTGCCCTCATGGCACTGGTCTGTCCTTTGTGGATCAGGTTGTTTCCTAATGAATGTTATCTTTGCAATTGACCCAAGCATGAGTTACACCAGGATGTTAACTCTGTTTCTAGTCTGCTGACTGGTGGAGCACAGTGCTTTTCATTCTGGTACAGGCAGGGTGCTGCAATGAACTATAGCCCTGGTGAACTGGTGAACCCTGAACTACTGCTGGTGAAGATCATATTCAAATAGTCTCCATGGCCATTTTACTAAAAATTTCTGGAAATGCATTGTATCTTTCAAAATATTGGGGCCACATGTTTTGTAATTGCCATGGGCAAGGATCTCTGCAGAAACTAATTTCTGATCCAACACCTCTTTGAAAAAAAAAACAAACTTCTTAACACATCTATGACTGTAGATTTCTCTTTTTTTTGGCCTTCTTCTCCTTTAGTCTAAAAGAAATATGGAAATAGTGAATTAAGGAAAATACATTCACTTATTAAGCATGATTTCCATCCTTCCTTTTGAAAGCATTTCTTTATCACCTTTCTGTTTATTTAAGGTAGAGGCATTAGTGAACACTGTTTCTTTTTTTTTTTTTTAATAATTATTTTATATTTGGTGAAAAATTCCAGAACTAAATATAAAAATCCTTCATTTACGAGGCGGGTGGGGGGGTGGGGAGGAAGCAAAACAAAGCAACAAAACACCGTTTTATTTTTCATAAAATTTTACTGCTTTCACATGTTAATGAAATTCATGCTTCTGGACAAGAATTCACTGGGAAATAAAAATTTCTTACCAATAAAATAGAAATGTCTGTATTAAAAACAGGAGCTAGAAGCAGTCATTAAACAGAACGTAACAGTAATATGCCACTGAGTAAGGCAAGAAGAATCCTCCACTCAGCTGAACCTCAAAGATATTTGTGGTATGCAGAATGCAATTATCCAACACAATTTCCCACGGAAAATCAAGTCTATCATCCCACTGCTATGAACAGTTCCAGTGATGGGAGTTTTTACAGCAGCCCATCCTACATCTGGTTGTTTTTCAAACAATGGTGCTTTCTTTCCATAAACCAGCAGGAACTGATCTTCACATTTGCATGATGTGAGGGTCCTTTTCCCATCCCTGATACTCCAAAGCATTCTATGAGCTGTGGAGGAGCCTGTTGCAAGATGAAATAAATTGTGCAGCCGTAGTAGAAAAACCAAAATCCGTTCTTGTGAAGGTAATTATGGGTCATCCAAAAAAAAACCCTGCAACAATCCAAAATCCACTGATGGTGCTCCTTATCCACGAGAATGGTGAAGACAAAGGCTGCTTTATTCACCTCACCTGAAAGTTTTCCTAAATCTCAGTAGTGAAGTATTCCCAAAGATAAAGAGAATTCATATGATGGTTAGAAATTAGGGCATTCAGATTTTTACAAAATGAGATCTTTGCTAGTGACAGAAGACACAGAAGCCAATGAATTAAGATTCACTTTCAACAAAAATCATCTCCAAAGTTGCTCATCTGAGTTTCTGAAGGAAAAGTAGAACCATATCCAAGGAAAAAAAGATCACACATGCAGTGTCAAAATACTGGAATATAGCTGGAATTCCATGCTCCTCTTTCCAGTAGTAATGATACCAATGGAAAATACATGTGAACTGGCGGAAATTGGTTCCAATCCCAGGTCTTGAAAACTTCAATAGTCATTAACAGAGGGTTGTGTGACAATCATCAAGTGTCTTCCTAAATTTCATGTAATTTTTTCTTTTGCTCCTCAGACTCACTCTGGGAGTTTTTGCTTCATAAAACTCTTTACACTCAAAGGAAAACATAGGGTAATATTTTATGTTACCATGTAAAACTACAGAGCTTTGTAAGGTTTCCAGTGGAAACCACAATACCTCCCTGGCATATCCTCCCCTGGTATCAGCAGGTGTCATATTTTGTGGATTATTTAAATCACATTGGAAGGTTGTAGTTAGAAGCCAGCATGAGCATACAGAAAAGGAACAAAAGAGTTTGAATAACTTATCAAAACTGCTATTTCAACTTATACACAGAAAAAAAAAAAAACCAACCTCCTGGAGTCTCTCAGTAACTATTGGCAAGTCAATGCAGTTTAATAGAGATCAACAAAGCACACCTTGTTATATCCTGTGACTTACTGACAGAGAAGTTCGTACTGTGCTGGTAATAATTAGTATGACTTCATCCTCCTGACTGTGATGGATAACATTAAATATTCTATTCCTAAATTTGCAGTCAAATGACAGAAGCACATATTTGAATTGGTGATAAAATGTATCACAATATCACAGATAGTGACTTAGAAATGTAATTATTTCCTAAGAATCATTATTAATAAAATAAAACAAAACAATCACTCAGGATTTCTCTGTCATTCAGTCTTGCTTTTGTTTGGTATGCGGCTGAAGTGTCAGATTCTTCCCTGTGCTCCTCTCTGCTGTTGACAAAACAGCAGGGGAGAAAAAGACTAATGAAAGAACAAATCCTAAATCATTGCCATCATTATTTTATTTCTTGTTATGAAATTAGGTGTGGTCCTCATTTCATTCTGAGTACTGTGAATAAGGAAGACAAATGTTCCTCAGATCTCCAAGATGAATCTTTACCTACAGACAGAGAATAAATGATCATAACACTGAGAAGTCTATGTATTTTGCATTTAATTAGTATCAAACCCAAGTCAAAACTGTGTTCTTTTTCCTGCCCATGTTATGTCTTATCAGGAGCAACACCAGTTATCTGACTACTTTAGCATGAATCAACATAAATAATTTTACATTTAGGTCATTGTTTTATAGCTTGGAAAAACAGTTTGATATTGAAGCTCAATATATACATATAGCAATAAAAATGGAGAGCTAGAGAGATTTGCAAAAGGCACTGCAATTATCTTAGATTGTAAGAGAGAATTAAGTATATACTACGAGGATGCCCTTCAAAATATTTGCTTAATTAGTTCTTGAAAACCCAGTTTTATTTGAATTTGCTGACCTTGTGATGCAGTTGGCTTAAGTGCTTTAGCTAGCATCAAATCAGAAAGATTTTTTACTAATTTTAATAATATTTCTTCTAAATCAGGTTTTCTGCAAAGTAAGTGGGTACAGCTCATCCTGACCATAAGGAACATAACAGATGGAATAGCCCATCATCATTTTCTCTTCAAAGACGTATTCATGTCTTCTGGTTGTTTTTCCAAGCCACAAAAATTTACAACCCATCCATGCTTTGTTCTCGCTTCTTACCTATTATACTTTTCTGTCTCTTGTTTGTCTTCCTTACCAAGGAAAGCCTTTCCTAATGTAATTTTGTTCACCTTTTAATTTTATACGATTCTTTGTATATTTCGTTAGGTACTTCATTTTTCCTTGATTTTCTAACAACAGGCTTTTCTGTGCAGCCTTAGGACTCTTTCAATATACTGACAGCAAACTTGACAAAACTGGTAATACATCAACAAAGAGCGAGGGTGATGCTGGTGTGTGACCCCGAAGAGATTTAGTCAAACCACCCTGGGATTCACTGAGCTGTTCAGTGGGGTCCCCATAACAGGGCACCTGTTGGGTGTAAGAGTCTTGCTTTCCCTGGGGGCACCAAGAGATTGATCAAATATCAGATATACAGAGTTCAAGGAAACTCCCCCCTTTCAGGTGAAATTTCCCTTCAAAATCTGCTTGCTCACCTGAATCACGATGTCCTTTGAAACAGCATCTCAGGAGCTCTCACCATTTTCTTGAGCATTTAGAAAATTGTTGTTCAGGGGTTTCTTTCTCGTCTCTTACAATCACAAACAGTTGTGTTGGAACTTCTTTCATATGAATTGCTTTCCATCTTCATATTCTCAATCACTTCCTCGGAATCAGATCTAAACCAGCAAAAGCCTGATACATTTTTCCAGCTTCTGTATGAAGTGTCTTGTCCAACTCTTTTGAGAAGGTTTTGGCTCATTCTGCTGCAAGTGTTGATGGTCACGAGTATTTTAGCCCCCTCACGTTCAGATACAATCAATTACCATCCTATCCTGAAATAAAAATAATGTATTTGCAAAGGTGTTGAGTACAAGAGTTTTATAAAATAAGCTTTTTTTAAAATTACTTTTGAGCTAGGAAAATCTACAACACCATACGTTCTGTTGAGTCTGATACAAAGACCACAGAGACTAACAGACTTTTTTACTGACACTAATATTCTTGAAGTAAATCCAGGATTACTCTACAGACTAGCTTTTGCACTATTATGTAAAAAATGCTTATATTCCACTAACTCATAGAAAATCAGTGTTCTAAGAGTCAGAAAAATAAGCAACTGTGGTAAGATCTACAGTTAGAAAAGCAGGAGAATAGTATTTTCTGTGAACTCATCACTTGAATAAGTATGAATTCTATAATATTGTCTTATAATCAGTGATCTGATATTTTCAAATTAATGACAAAACAGTGTGCAAATGTGTTCCCAATTGTTTCCTTAAATCAATAAAGCAATGAAAATCATACCATTTGAGTCTAAAAATACTTTCCTTGACTTAAATTGATTCAAAGTTAATTTCGTTTGTTTTATTTTGTTTGTTTGTTTTTTTTTGTGGAAGTAAAAAGCATTGATATGGAACATCTCTTGCAGTCTTGGGGCTTTTTTAAATTCTGATTACTTGAAAGTTATGACCATAAAAACCTGCAACTATCTCTCTTAGAATAGTGAAGAAGCTAAAGAAGGGATTTCAGACCCTGTAGGATTTGTGGAAGCACAGCTGAGGATGTAGAATGTATTGGAAATAAATTGCCATGGAAAGGGGATTCAGGTAAGTGTGAAAAATAATGGTTTATGCTTATTCTGCCTCTGCAAATGTACTCTGTAGAGTTCAGCAGATTTCGAAGCAATTCTGCCCTGTTTTCTCCTTGAATTCTACATCTACATTTTGTTGTTGAAAAACAAACCTGAACAACCAAATCATACATCTTCCTAGTGGAAACTGAGTTTTGATTAAGTGTGTTTTTCTTAAAATCAGACACTCTTCCATGGAAAGTTTTAATTAAAATATTGGAGCTCTGCACATTGGGATCTGGTGTAAACTCACTGAAAACGTATATTTCCATTTAGAAATGCTTCTGTCCTAGAAGTTATAGTGTGATTTCCTGCTTTCACTCCTTTCTCCTTCTGGTCGCATTCCCCAGTCAGACTCAGTCTTCAATGATTCACTAAAGATAGAAGTCCCAGGAGCAGGAAGCAAGAGTGCATTACAGAAAACGTATTCTAGCCAGGGAATCTGTCATATGGAAGATGGCAATAACAGAAAGCATTTGAACTGCTTTTACTGTCAGTCTGGGGTAAAAGCTGTCACAGTCTTTCTGTATAAAAAAGTCTGTTTTCAAATTTTTAAGTATTTTCATCACTTGATTTTCCAATTAAATGTAAACAGTTATTATGAGGGGGAACAACAGCTGTCATCAATATCTGATGAAACAAAATATCTACCTTTGAATGTTTTATCCATATAGAAATGAATGAAGCCCAAATATATAGCAGCTATGGTAAGCCTGCTCTAAATATACTTTTTAGAAGGCATGAGAATAATTTTTAGATATCATGTCATTGTCATCTAAGTTGAAATCCAGGCATTACGAAGTAGAACGTCAAAGCAGACATTTCTGTAGGTAGCTGAGAGGTGATTTTTTCCATTTGAATTAGTTCTTCATATTGATAGCCAGGAGATTTAGAAGTCTGGAGGAGAAGTGTAATATATAACTTTTGAAACTGTGCAACAGCTCCCATAAACCAAAATTACAGCCAAAGAGCCATTGCCAAGAAGTTTTTAATGACCCTATGAAGCCAGTATGTTTGCCTATTTATAATAACACTGTGAAATTTGCACCTAAATTGTGTGTGATTAAATTGTGTTGAAAACACAGTAAAATTCCATTAGAGGGGATCTGTGAATATATCCTAAATGAGGACCTTTGTCTAAGCCTGATTTTAGAAACCTTATAAAAAACAGGCCATAGCAAAATTCTTCATGGAAACAATTTGTGGAAAAGGATGGCCAAGATAAAAAGTCCCTCTTGGACTCAGAATGTGAAATAGGAGTGTCATGGTCTGGCTTTCCCTACTTTGATGAGGAATACTCTTAAGTTTCTAGTACATTAAGTATCACTTCAGTTATAAACCTGAATATATCTGTTTTATTTGTTGTCCTCCACAAAAGTGAGTAAGAATGATGAAGAACAGCTCCCAACAAAGAATTAGACTTGTAATTTAAAATTGGTTACACAGGATCATTAACTACATGTCTGCAAAGTATAAGCAGCAAGGAAGCAGACAAAGGACAGATAGGTCTATATCTGCTTTGCTTTGCTTTTTAGGTCTTTGCTATGCTTTGCTTTTTTAGGTCTTCAAACTGTGTAATTTGCATGTTGTCAAGACCATTGTTAGAATAGCAGTAAAACAAATAATCTGTTTTATTTCCAATACTGCTCTAAACAGATGCCATCCAGAAACTTCCCTGTCAGAGACAACTCCAGGGGTTTCTGAAACTGCAGTCAGGAGACTAATAAAATGAAAACCTGTATAGATAATTTCTCTCCAGTCTGACAGCACTACCTTGCTGCCCTTGGAGTGGATTTACATTATTACCTTTCTTGATTCCTTGTTAGATTGTGGGTTTCAGATTTTAAACATCTTCATGTATTTCTTAGCAGTAGCAGTGCCATTCGTAGTGGTGTTGTGATTATTGGAGATCAAAACTAGATTCTCTGCTGATGTTTAAGGAATTGATTACCTCTGCCTTGAAGACTGATTCAGAGGTTTTATTCATAGTGAAACAAAACACACAACTATGTTTCATGCTGTCATAACAATGTCCACCTCAATACAACTAGCACTCAAAACAATGGCAATAATCGTGTTCACTATTGATTTCAGCATACACTAGCAGTGTAGGCATGGATTCAGGATTGTTGCTATGCTTCTACAGATTTCACTGATGTATATGCCATCAGGCCTGTATTAAAGTTGACAGGAGTATGGCTTCCTGAACACAGGTAGATAAATCAAATTATATGGAGAATACAAGAATGAATAAATAATTACTCATCAACATGATGAAAGTGATTATAGACAACCTTTTAATGAGATTTTCTCATTTTGGCAGACATATTGGCAGAGAATATTTCTGGGAGGGATCTGGGAAGGATAATAAAGCAGTGTGATTGCATGCAGCTGGATTTTTTATTCAGACTGCCTTTTTTTTGGACTATGACACTCTGTAGGAGCCCTGTATACAACAATGGTATATACAACAATTGGTAACAAAAAACCCAAAAACTACAGAAAAGCTTAAATAATTGAGTATGCAAAAATAATTTCTTTAACAGTGATGTTTCAAATTATATCTAAAGCAAAATATGGCATTTAATGACTTATTGACACAAGAAGTCGGTCCTCTCAGTGAGACATTCACTCTTGCAAGCAGAAAAACAGGAGAACATACACAATACTTTAAAATCTTATTCTGGGTATATAATAAAAGTAAATGTACATTTCATTGGCAGAAGAGAGATGTAATGATTCATTATCCCTTGCCATTTCTGAGAAGTACAAATAACAGTCTGATCTCATCAGCTATGTCTCTGAATCAAACATATTGCTAGAGCCTCTTGATTTTTCTTTCTCTACATTCAGTTTCTTCTGAAGCAGATTTATGCTCTTTATTTCTACAATTTAATCAGGCTGTGTAGAAAGAAATTCCTTCTCAAAATGCTTGCAAATTTGGACTGACCTTCAGCAATAATCCATTGAAAGAATTACTCTTCCCATATCATGATAGTGTGTTCTCCTAATATTGTAGGTTATCTGTGTTTTCCCCTTGAAACTGTCAAGCAGCCCATTGGAGGTTTTTCACATCTCCCATGTGCAGTGAAAAATAAATTTGGAGCATGAAGTTGAGCCTCTTTTTTATTTGTAGCAGGTGTTGGCTCACTAGCACTTTTAAATTTAGTCCCTCCTGACTATGAGAACAAAATGTTTCAAATTGGCCTGGTTCTGACTTTAAAAGCGCTGTTTACATCTGAGTTGGGAGATAAAACCAAGAGGTTTTACAACTTTAAAATTAAAGGAATGACCTTAGAAGGTTTCAGGAAGATCTCTTCTAAGGCAACACTCGTATATCAATGGCCCTGTGCTGGGCAAATTATTGAACACAGACAATTGTGTTTCTCAGACCATTAAAACTTTCAAGACTTCAAAAACATTCCCATTTCTCATCTAGTTTAAAAAAAAAAAAGATTTTTAACTCCTAGTTTTCCACAAAGAAATAGCTATGAACTGAGTCCTAAGTGATCAAATCTCTGCAGTTGTGGAATTCTGCCTCCCAAATAATTGCCTTTACCATTAGATTTGTTGGTGTTCATGGCTGGGTTTTCCTTCCTTGCTTTCTTCTGTCTCTTCCTTCCCTACAGCTTTAAACTGTCACCCCAAACGTGCTGGATACACCTTTTGTTCAATCACTGTTTTATCACCAGAAATCTTGGAACAGAAAACAGTGAAGGAAATTCCTGAGTGTATGCACATCATAAAGCAAACAGGGCCAGAAGGTTGCTGTGCACATTGTCCATAGGTCACCTTACTGGGGCAGGAGTCAGCCTGCTCCCTGTTTGGAGGGCATCCCATATCAGTTGACACTGTCTCAGTCTCAACTAATTTTTCCTGGCAACCCTGGACAACAAAGATTTAGTCAGGGCAATCTCCTGCAAACAGGATTCACGTAGGACATAGCCAATCAGTAAAGCTGAAAGCCTTAGCAAGACAGCTTGGAGGAAAATGTTGTAGGGAAATGTCATGTAAAAGCATGACAGCTGCTCCTGCACTTGAACATCAACAGATTAAGTTAGGTCACACAGCCTGTCTTACACATACGGGCATACACATACTTTTTCACAACATACAGGCTCATCTATTTCCGTGTCAATGCAGTTAAAAAGGTAACCAACCATATCCCATTAAGTTTAGTACAGTTTCTTGGTTGCCTACCTATCTGTTACCAGAAGGGGAAGGAAGGGGAAGGAAGGGGAAGGAAGGGGAAGGAAGGGGAAGGAAGGGGAAGGAAGATTCAGTGATGCTCTTACCCAGCACATGTATTGGTACCCACCTGTTTCAAGCTTATGAGAGAAATTCCTCTCACAGGAAGGGGCTGAGAACCTAGTAGTAAAGTGATGCCTTGTTTTATCCTTTGGTTGGTAAACTTCCTAAGAAAGTTGACTTAATGAAGAAAATCTGCTGAAAGAAGAACTTTGAGGACAAGATGGCTTCAGTACTAGGTACAGCTACCACTAATAGTTAAGAGGAATGGGTCGAATTTGAGCCTTCCTGTCTCTGCCTCTGCACATCCTCTCTTCTTGGTTCTGCCACCATCTGGTAAAGAAGGACAGCCACTCTCCTACAAATGAGGAGAAATGTTTTACTTAGATCTCAGAAGGGCAAAAGCTCAACAGCTGGTGTGTAGGCTGGAATGGTGCTTGTAAGAGACAAGCTGTGATGTGGGCAAAACACTTCTAGTCTTTTCTTCATTCTTTAGACTTTTTTTTCAGAGCTTTAAAGAAATCTCTAGCTTTGTTTAGATCTATTCTCCAAACAGTGTGCTATGTTGTCACAGTGCAATATACTATTACTATCATGGTGTTCTATACTATGAGCTATGGTATGCAACATGATAGCTCTGAATTCAGTGTATTCAGTAGTCATAATTCTGAATTTCACTGATTCATATGCTTTCCTTCTGTGGGAAGTTGGTGTCATCTAGATTGAATGCTGAATTTTTCTTGAAAGCTTTTTTTATGTTAGAACATTAATTTCTGCCACAAGGAAATTGAGCATCTCCTGCTAGTCACATAGATTGCTCTTGTATTACTGACTGATGGATATGGCAACATGCCCTGAAATTGTGGTCTGTGACTACAGTAAATAATGGGATGGCTCTGCCTCGGAGACTGAGATGTGAGATGTTATCAGAGCATGCACATCAAAACTAGGAAAGACTCTCACTTCTCTTACACAGCCATGATTTTAAAACCCCCATTATTTGCAATCTCTTGCATAGCTTGAACATAGCTTCTAGCTGGATTTATCTGTACTTCCATTTGCACTTAATTTCCTTTTCGGATAGCTATAATAGTCTCATTTTAAATGTTAATACAAAGCATCAAAATGATGAGTAAAAATATAATATAGGGTACAAAATGTAAAAAAATATATGGATGGAAAAATACATTGTTTTCATGTTAAAGAGCAATACAGACAAATACAAAATGAGATAATAATGCTCTGCAAAATGTAAACTAATGCTTTCAGCCAGGCTGAAATGTTCCATCTTGGAAAAGTCCCTTATAATAAAAAGATTAACATCAGGAAGGTTAGCAGAATGGAGCCCTTAATCAAATTAGACAACACTAGACATAATAATGTTTAAAAAACCTTCTGAACGCACATACTTTCTTCTCCTTTATAGACATTTGAAGAAAGTCAGTGTTTTAACACTATAATTATAGTATGTAACTATTTTGTTTCCAAATGTAAATATTAACCCCTCAAACTCATTTTCATGCATTCATAATACCATGCAATTTCAGTTCAGAGTGTCCTGGGTTGTAGTATAAGATATGCACAAAGTATTCTATCACCATCTTCATGAACTGTTGAAACCAATTGCTGAAGCAGTGTTCTCCCAGGTTCCTCCCTCCCTCTTCTGTTAATGTGTCTTCTGTTAATGGCCTGCTGCCATTGACTCATGGGTAACTCCCTCTGGGAGTTATCTCTCTTTAATGGGCCATTAAGGACCCCCTGTATGACTCATTATCCCATTGTGAGATGCTCTGCCCAGGGGGAGGAGCCAAGCATTCTCACCTGGATATAATCTGGGATTTGGGACAATACAGGGGCCTTACCCACTGGATTCCCAGAGGATCAGAGCTACCAGACCTTTCTATGAGATCACTGCTTCCATCATCCCACTCAGGTTGTATTCTGACTCTGTCAGTGTTTTTTTGTATTATTGCATTTATTTTATTTTACCTTTTTTCTTCTTATTAAATTGTATTTCTGACTTGGAGCCTCTCACTCATTTTGCTTTCAAACCACTACACAGAGGTTGACCTATTTTTGTACCACAGTTACATTTAAGTTAATTAAAACGTGATGGCTTCTTACATTTTACAATACAGTTACTTTAGAAATACTTTTTTCTCAAAATTAGCTTTTTCAGTAACTTTTTAGTGCTAATTTTAATGGCAAGCTTCTATGTTTTGGAATAAAAATGATCCATGCTTCTAAAAGGAATACAAATATTTCCTTTTCGCTGTGCAAATAAATCAATTTCTCTAACTTTAATAGTTTTCCAAACATGCAAATAATTCAAATTATTCATGGTTAGATCAGATTTAGTTTCTCACCTCCTGGCAGAACAGATGAAGAAGCAGAACAGTTATTTATCATTGTGAATAAATTTAACATCAGAAGATTATTTATCAGATTTTTTGATCTTCAATTATACATGAAGGATTAAAAAAGACTGATTCAGATAACTGATTCAGTTTATTCTTAAACAGTATAAAATCAAAGACTGGAGTTTAGACATGTGGCAGATTGTCTTCATGTCTGAAAATGAGTAATATGGGAACAATTATTTTCTGGAAAATGATAATTCATATCAGATTCAGTTATTAATTAACATTTCTGAGTGCATTGTGGCACTGAATATTTAAAATTAGAGGTAAAAATGGTAAATAATACTATATCAGCCTATCTCAGCCAATGTATATATTATTTATTGAGTTGCATAAATGTAGTTTTGATGCATGTATCAGTAACCTTCAGTATTTATATCCATCAAATCTTTCGCCAAGGAGGTATGTTTTTATTAGACCAACAGATGCAATTGGAAAAGCAAACAAATATTTTTGGCACAAAGTCCCATCTTAGAGTTTGAAATGAAAAAAAACACAACAAAATGAACAAATGACAGCAACAACAACAACAACAACAACAAAAAAGAAAAAACGGAAAGCAAGCCAAAAAAGGAACCAACAAAAACAACCCATCCCAAACTCCTTGAATCAATGAAATAATTTCTTTTCTTTAGAACAGATGTACTGCAATAAGAAAGCCTTCATGTCTGTCACAGCTTTCCACAATGTACAAAGTCTTTGAATTTAGGCAAGGTGTTCTGTGAGCTTTATTCACAGGATAATGTCCATAATGCTACAGAATTTCCTACTGTATTTATCAAAACAAAAACATTTCTATCAATATGATATTGCTCTGCTTCACCTCACAGTGTCCCTTTTCTGTTTAGTATTAATCCTGAAAAAGAAAAGGGGAAAACCAGAGGTGTTTTCATTCACTCTTCTCATAAAAGTGTGTCCCCTTTTATGACACTTTCACCACAAAAAAAATCATTCCTGATAGCTCTACAGCAGCTCAAATAATATTAATCTTTGATTTTTGTCTCCTTCTAAGGAATTCATCTAGCTGACAGAATAAATTTGTAGCAAAGGTAATCCATTATATGCAGGAAAAGAAATCCTTTTCAGACTAAAATTAAATTCTTTCTCACATTATGGTGAATTTATTTGGCTCCTGGAGAGGTCTAGAGACAATGAAAGAAAGATGACCACCTCCTACAAAAATATGCCAAGTCAGAGCCATAATAGGCCTTGAAATAGTCATGTGTGCTAATGGCCATTCATCAGCTTAGCCAAACTGTGAGCCTATGAGCAAAACAATGTGAGAACAGTGGTAGACCTGAAAAAGCAGGCTAGCTATTTAAGGACAACAGAATGAACTTTAAAATTTTATTTTAAAGGCTCAGAGATTGAGGTATATTTTGACAAATACCAGTCATAACATTTTCCACAGTGCAAAAAAATATGGTGGTTTCCTTCCAGCACCAACTTTCAAGTGGATGGCCCCTCATGTTTGCTTTCTGAAATATTTTCCTCCCCCATCTCAAGGAACTATATAGGAAACAGAACAAATTATTGCCTTTCTCACGTCTTCACAAGTATTCTGACAAATAGGTTGCCAAAATGCTGAACTTTCCCCTACTGTTATTGAAGTAAGATCGACTTAAAAATCAAAGACTTGATTTAGTTTTTTACTTTTCTGTGAGGAGTGAAGAGTTGCAATTACTCATAGGAGCTTGCAGAGCCTACGAGTATGGATATGAGTCTGGTGTGACAATCATATCTTCTAAGACTGGGTTGGTTTTTTCTCGTTGGAAATGTGTCTGTCCTTTGCACCTGTAAGATTTAGTTTTAACCAGAGGCAGAATACCCAAAAAGGAATGGAGGTAAGAAAATTAGCCTTGTAAAGAACATCTTAAAAGAGGATGCATAGTGAGGATCACTTGATCACTTCTGCAGCATGAATTTTCAATGTCATAATGGCATCTAAAGTAATGGTCCTGCAGCAATCCAGACTGAAAACACAAAGACTCAGAGAATCAGCATATATCATTCATTTGCAACTGGATCAGTTGTCCTTAATTCCTGGTGGTGTCCTATCTCATAGGTCAATAGAATAAATGCTGCATGCCACTTTTGGCATCCACTGGTGTGCTAGGTCCCTTGCAGACTCACATTAATATCATGTAGCCTTTTTGTTTCTCCTTTGATAGTGACCAAGGAAAGAAACATTGGATTTTTTCCTTTGTTTACTAGTGTTTGCTGCTTAGGAAAGTATGATCACTTTTACACAAGAAATGTCAGGTTTTTTTCTGACATTAAAAACTGCCATTGGCTACAGTAGATGATGACTCTAAAGGATAATGGGTTATAGCCTGTAAATATAATTCTTTTGATATATTTAACCATTTTATTTGAGCCTGTACATACTCAAGAAACACTAGCATTTTAAATTATAACCTTGCTGTTAACTTTAATCCCTGAAAATTTTAAGAGTAACAAAACTAAAAACATAGGTCCTGAAACTCCTATCCATGAAAAGAAATAACTCTCCATCCAGGTAGGCATGGAAATGAGGAATGAGCTGAACCCACTGCCCATATCTTGCAGATCTTTAAGCTAAGACAGATTCTTTGATTTTTAGTGTCACCTGAGACTGTTTCACCAGAAGGCAAAACAGCAGACAGCTTCATACACAGCTCTATATAACCATATGTCTTGCTCTTTTTTTCTAGTTCTGTTATTTGGCAGCAGATAATTTTCAGGAACAAGGTCAAAGTAAAATTTTGAGGTATTCATGTAGCGGCCTGCCCCTGTATGAATATTACAAACAGTATTTGTTTTTCTGACAACTGCCATGTCTTTTTGTCATAGTTATGTCATTTACTGGTATCATTAACAAAAACTTAGTAAGTACTTATTATTAATAGGTTAATGGCATGAAGCTGGATCAGTGGAGGTTTGGGTTGGGTATCTGAAAAAGGTTCTTCACCCAGAGGGTGGATGAGCACTGGAACAGACTCCCCAGGGAAGTGGTCACAGCAGCAGCCTGACCAAATTCAAGGAGCAATGGACAATGCTCTCAGGCGCATGGTGTGACTCTTGAGGTGTCCTGTACAGGGCCAGGAGTTGGACTCAATGACCCTGATGGTTCCCTTCCAAGTCAGCATATTCTGTGATTCTATGATTCTGCTTTTGTCACTTTACTGGGATATGGACCCAGAATTACACTTTTTTCTTTTTTTTTCTTTTTTTTTTTTTCAAGAGGAAATGCACCTTAAGTCAAAAGTCAATTTTTTGTATTTTAAAAATTACTATATTTTATTATAGTCTAATTCAAGAATCATTGCTAATCCAGGAGTAATTGTTGCAGAAAGAAAAGGAATACACCTATGCAGAAACAGTTCCATTAATTGTAATAATTCAGTTAAATTCATTGAGAAAATACTTCTTATTTTCTATGCCTTTTCCTGATTTTCTGCTCACTCTTCTTGTGCTCCTATGGGTCATAAATTGCTGGTATCATCCTGGTGTTGGCAGTGAGGATGTTGCAGGAAATTTTCAGCACCTGGAGTCCTTGATGGAAAGAATAGGATTCCCATGTTGACATTTTCTTCTTCCTCACTCTATGATCCATACAGGGTCATTTTTGTATGCTTGGTAATACACTTACACCATGATCTTTCTTGCCTGGTCTGCAGCTCTCTGTCTCAGCTGAATTTGTTAGTGACTACTTTGTTCTATATATAATGCCCTTCACTTGAAACCCAGTATTGTGTTTCTGTAAGTGACAGATGGCGTTTTTATGGCCATAAGGCCTCCAGAGCCAGCCATGCTCCCATCTCTTACCATCCCATTCCCACACCTTCGTGACACATGCTGCATCTCCACTTCTCAAATCCTCTGCTGTGGTATTGGGCCTGTATTTCTCTACACTGCAGGATAAAATTCCTGGGAAACACCCAGATATGAATCACTACTGAAGCACTGCTGAGTTGCAACTTCACTGTCAAATATCCACCTTGGAACAACCCTGAGGCAGTGCTGGCCAGTAGTGACAAGAGACAGTGGCAGTAGGTCCCCAAAACTTTTGTATCCCCAGATGTTTCTTTTGTTAAAGGAAGGGGATGGGGAGGAGGGGGATTGTCATCAGAAATCAGAATCACAGGCAGCAACCCTTGCCTCCTCTTTGACTGGGGCCACAAGTCAGGTGGTGACCATGTTGGCAGAACATGGAGATGAGGACTGGGGTAGGTTATAAGGGAGGGAGATGGCACAAAAACAGCAGGCTGCCTTGGACTGAAATTTTGATGTTTCCACACTGTGGAAAATTCAGCAGAAATTACTCCTTGGAGATTAAAGAATAGGCAGAGATCCTAAAGGCCCTTAGTTTTGTGTGCCTTTATACCTTGGAGAAAACAGAAGAGCTAAAGAAGGCATCATGGAGTGCTGAGAAATGAAAAAGCAAAAAGCCTCTTTTTCTGGAAGATTTTACAGAGCCAGTTATTGTGCACAGAAGATGTAATATGCTGTGAGCTATCGACAAGTTTGTGAGCCTGATTTTTGTCATGAAGCACTTGTATTTCAAAGAACATAAGTCAGACACAGCAAGCACACAAATATCCAGAGTACTTCAGTGAAGAAATGGTTTGCTAGGATTTATTACAGGCAGTTATGTAGAGGTGACATTACTAGGAAAAGAACCAGATTAATTTTGAGGGTGTTTAGGAGGTTAATATAAATTGAGAATTTGAAAACACTTTTTTCTTCATTACAGATCATTCTGTAGAAGGCAAACCAGCTTTAAGATGGGTGAAAAACTTTGGTTTATGCCTGATTCCACCAGGTATAGCAGCAAAAATAAAGACTGTTTAATCTTCCGGAAAGAATTGCTGGAAATTTCTGTTTATTATCCATCCTTCCCTTTTGATCTTCTTTTTTCTGTATTCTTTCTATCCTTGTTACCAAAAGATTTTCTTTCTCTGGCAGCAATTTCAAGAAGGCAACATTCACTTTGAATCACTGGATGGTGAGCATTTTGAAAGATTCAGACTGGCAGGGTGGTTTAAAAATTAATTTGAAGTGAGAAAGTTTAAAAGGTGGGGGGGATTGGTGGGGAGAAAATGCTATCAGCCCGAAGTGGCAACTTTTGTTTTTTCCATCAGAATTTTGTTTAATAAGGCATGATGGGTTTATTGGTCTTGTTGTATTGTAAAGAAGGTAAAAAATAAAGCCAACTGATAATTTCCCATGAGCCAGAAATACAGTTCTCTCCCATTTCTTCCTTAATTTTAAAGTATACTGGTCTAAAAGCCAGCAAATCATCGTATTGAAAGAAATAGCATTTTTCATTAAACAGGTATTTTTATTTTTCAAGACACCTAGAAATATGGTAGTTATCTTGTTTCTGACATTCTCATTCCTTCTGATTTCCTTATTTGTACTGTTTTGCGTTTCTGAGGGGGTTTTTTAGTTAATTAAATTTCTAGAACCATCTGAGCAAAGCCAAAAAGATTGTATTGCAGCCTAAAGAGATTTTTTGACTCCATAGGAATACCATTTAAAAAATAATTTTATTTGAAATTCTATTATAAATGCTTCTATGATTTCTAAACATTCTCAAACTTGTTGCTTTTCAAGGTTTTTCTCTCTTCAATTTAAAACTGATATCTTAGAAGTTACAACCCAGGCTATTTCTAGAAAATACAGGAGAGCTCTGCACAAAATATGTATTTTATTTTCAGAAATTCAAAATCCTCTCCTTTTCTCTTTCTATTTAAGTTGTCTGGTAGTGGAGAAATTCTAATGACAGTATATTTTTCATTGTCATCTAGATGAATTCTCTTTACTAAAACAACATAAAATTTGGCAAGAAAGTTTGAACATTATCTATCAACAAATTTCAAATTTGAATGGCATTTAATCCAGAAATACATTTTACTTTGAATTTTTTTTGCAAAAATAAAATAAATTTTATTTTACAAAAAATAATTTTTATAGTCACAGAGTTTCAAATTCATACTTCAAAATGGGACATTTATTTTAGAAAATTACTTATGCACAGCTAGAAAATGCAATGGAAAAGATCCTATACGACATTTGGATGTGTAAGTTCATGGTTTGTTATTTTTTCACTAGGAAAAGCATTGGTTTTGGTGGGGGATACTGAAATTACGGCCAGCTGGTGTGTGTCTGTGTGTTCCACTCAGCTGATGGACAGAATACATAAGGTTTGCCTCCTTGGGCAGCATCTACAGCTGGGCCAGTATGAAGAAAAGTCTGGAAAACCTGCTTCCAAATCTGATCATCACTCTGTGAATATTACCCTGTCCAGAGGGTCACTCTTCATTGGCTTGACTCTTCAAATGTTGAAGAGTTCAGCTGTTCCCCAGTGCTACAGGAACAGCAGAGTTCAAACTTAAAAGTCCTCCTAGTCTCAGTTCCAAACAGTCAGAATTTATATACCCTTTGTTAACTGGTATTTTAATTAGAAGTCAATGTTTCTTAAAGGACATACAGTATCAAGACCCAGAAAATTACACTTTCTGTTTAGCAGTAATTAAAAAAGAGTTGAAGTCCTGAGAGAGTACCAATCTGGGGGTGCGAACATCAGAATAATGTGTTTTCTACATTACATATGTTCATTTTTTCTGATATTTCAGTCAATGTGACCTGTTGTGATGAAAGCCAGTGATAAGATCAGTGTACTAATGCATGTAAAAAGTAACTAAGAAAAGAAAAAACTGGCAGATGTCGAGCCTAGGTTTTAGGGAAGAGATCACCATCATCCACATTACCTGCTAGATTTTTCTTGTTCAAGTGTTCAAATTTATAACGTCTATTGTCCCCTTGGAAACTTCTTTTATACTCTCAGGTACAAAAACATTCCAATTTTTTTTTTCAAGAAATGACTTATTTTGTACATGAGAACAATATGCAATAATAAAGCAGCTTAAGGGCACTTTGATAATTTGAGCCTGTTCTGAGACATGAAGGTATAAACTTTTGACTTCTAAAAAATCTAGAGATTCCACTTTTTTGAGTTCATTTCTTAAACCTGTATTTTCACAAGGAATTGAGTTAACCATTTAGGCAGAATGTCAGGTGGGCTAGTTAAAAATTATAACTATTAGATTTCTGTTGAATACACCCTTTCCAGACCAAATAAAAAAATCTCAAGAGCTGACATAAAAATGGTCACTGAGACATAGGAGGATGTAAGCTGGTGGAAAGGAGACCGTTGCCAAGCACAGCCTTTGTCAGCTTAAAATAAAAAGAAAATCCAGGTCCTGACTGCATTACTTTGCAATTGGTGATTGTGCTGAGGCAAATGGCACTTTTAGAGTACTGTAAAAATAATCTGGGAATAAAAATCTGCTCTGAGTACTACAATTGTTAAAGTAATGTGGGAACAAAAACCTGGTCCATAACAATATAAAAATGGGGGAGAGATCCAATGAGAATACGGAATCTAAATATGCCAGTATGGAAGTGGGGTGATCATGCTAAGACCACTCCAGGGCTGGCTTTTGAAGAGTGGGGGGTTGCTGACAGTGGGGCAGCTGAACAACTTTGCTTCTCAGGTGTCTTTGCTGCTTTAACTATCCATATTGACTCTTGTGAAATGTCTCTTTAAATGCCACAGTTTGGAGGGTGTAGTTTCAAAATTCATGCTGTTTTGCTTTAAAAATGTACAGTACAATTCCACATCAAGGAACAGTTTCAGTAACAATTCCTGTCTTCGCTGGGGTGCCAGAAAAGTCGGGTTACAAATCCAGAGTAAGTCATCCTTGCTGTTGTGTCAGAACTATTCATATTTATCTTATGAGTTTGTCATTTGTCATTTTGCACTTCTATTTTTATACACAGCGCATGATATGGCTGACTCTCTTCTAATCTTCTGGAAGTGCATTCAGGGCTTTGGATCATGTACAGTACACAGTAACATGAAAAATTGTCTTCATTAGGAGATTTGGCACACAGAGAGGCTGCTTTGAAGTCTGGTTCTGTAACAAATCTTGCATAAACTCTGTTGTTCAGATGTTGAATACTTATTAGTGATCCTTTTGCTGTAATACAGATCCATATTATTCCAGTTTGGATAATGTGTTACTCTAAGGAAGATATTTAAACCACAAATACTGTTAGCAGCATGACACAGACTTCTCAGACATAGCAGAACAAAGCAAAAACAAAACAAAAAAAACCCCATGACATTTCAAGGGAAACAGATGCAATTCACAAAAATACAGGAATATTGAAAAGTGCTAGAGCTTTATTGCCTCAGTTATTCAAATCTTATTCCAAATATTTACTTACAAGTTACATGTTGTCCACTGAAACAGATATCCCAAGAAACTCATCACCCTGAAGAAATGCTCCTAACTGATATATACATGTTGTGAATTCCTTCAATGTTTATGACTTGAAATGTTAGAGATAGTAGGGAAAAAAAAAACAGAATAAACCTGTTTTGACAGAAAATTCTAGTCCTTTGATCCTGAAATGTTTACTTTCTAGCATGTCAGGTTGGAAGTATTTTTATCTGGATCCTTAATGAACTTCCCTACAAAAAAACTTTGTGTCTTCAGTGTTTCTAGACTGTGTTAAGCAATTAGGTACATTTGCTTTGGAAAAGAAAACTAATTGCTTTAAAACTGTGGAATCAGTATGTTCCTAAACCTATATTAGTCTGACAGAATGACAGGGTTTTGACACTGGAATAACTACAGATTATTCCAGGGCTTAAAATACTGGGGCATGAAGACAAACATATCTGAGCAAGGGGCTAAGCCCCAGCCCCACCTAACATCAGATCCTCCAAATGCAAGAGATCCTGGAACTCCTTCAAACTTGGTTTCCCTGAGAAAATAACACTTTTTTTTTTTCCTACTTCTTTCAGTGCTGTTTTTCTTAAGTGTTAAGGATGTACAGTGGATCTGGACCCTGCAAGTAGCTGTGCGTTAGGAGTGGATGCAAAGGTACCCACACTATATGATACTTCTGTCATCCTGTCTCTTATCTGGTAAAATAAGGCAACATCAAACTCATCCCCCCCAAAACATCTTCCCTGATAGATGTATTCAATCTCCTTCCCAAGTGCTACTTGTCAAGATAGAATGTCTGTGAAAGAACAGAATAACTGCTATTTCATATACCATGCTGTGCTTCTGAAGATATGGTTATAAAGAGGTCCTCTTGGGCAAACAAGGGGCTGGCCCCCTCTTCGGGCAACACAACTCACAGAATGTTAAAGGTGGCCATTCTGGATGCAAAGTCTTGGCCTCTGGTTGAACTATATATTTTTGGAATGTTTGGAAGCATTTCTTTGACTAATACCCTATTTGACTAACACACACTGACAAGCAACATGGACTGATATGAACTCTGCTATGGGATGTTCACAATCAGTCTCCTGTGCTGCAAACAGTGCTCCCAGATCTCGAAGAGTTTTATATCTCTGTAATGCTTTTGCAATGTAATAGCTTAGATTGAAGATAAAATAAATTAGGCCAGTAGGTTTTGATTATGCTGTGCTAGACTGAAATGCCAAAAAACAAGCCCTAAATTATGAAAACCCTCCTGACCACAATAAAAAATTTCTCAGCGGATTGGGTCTGGGCTAGAGAAAAATAAAGACCTTTTTTTTTGCATATGACCCATCCTAATGAGCTATATTTGTTTTGCAGTCTGGCTAACACATGGATTCTCATGTCTCCAGCTTCCTTGTCAGGAAGCCTGTGGATGAATGGTTCTGATTTGAACCCACTTTCATGGGGAAGGAAACACCCACACTAACAAATATTTGGGATGTTTTGAGGTAATGTTTTAAAGTGCTGAGCAATTATGTTTGCACCACATGCAGAGACACACTGAGTTGCCCTTTCTTGCTAGGTTACTACATACCTAACAGATTTCAGCCACCTACACCTTTACCAGTGCACCAGATAAGCATTTTACATATTCCTGGAAAACATGTTGCTGTCCCACTCTTCTCTTTTACCACTGCCTTTTCTTTTTTAACTACCACTTTTTGGGAAGTTTGGAAAAAACCCTCAACACCTACAATAGACGGCTTAAGTTTTCTTTTAAGTTTTCATTCAGGTTAAATTAGGAAAAATGGCTCCTTTTTAAAGAAATTAAAAGAGTAAAGCTGAGGTTAAAAAAAGTGCCAAAAAGATCCTGTGAAATGGATGACTGTATCTGGGCAAATACATAATTAGGGTGTATGAGACCTTATTTTTGAGCATCTGAAGTGTAGGTGGACTTGAAACAAAGCATTAAAGCTCAATTTTACATTTATTTTCTTGTCTTTGCATACTTATCTCAGTTTCCATCTGTCCAAGCCAATGTGTTGGATAGAGCATGTCATGGTATGCCACAAGGACTTTGGGTACCATCCTATTTAGTCCAAATCTCAAGCTCTGGGTTCTACATGAAATTCTCTTTTATTTTATATTTGTCATATGCCTGAGTGTGAGTCCAAGTCAAATATAAAACATGAAGGTATGCTGTTCTTCAAGAAATTACAATCCCTTATATTTAAAATAAAGAGAGAGTGCCAAGAACACAGCTAAAAAAATGTATATATAAAAGATAAAAAGTGCTCCTCTGGGCCTGGCTTCATGGGCCATTTTGGAGACTGAGGTGTTGGCTGTTGCTATGGCAGGGAAATTTTTGCACAACAAAATTTAGGTAGACTCTGTACTGCACAAAATAGGATAGTCTGTCTGGCAAGATGTCTTAGCAAGTCTATAACAAAAATTAGAGCCATAAAGCATGCAAACTAAAGGTTTTGAAGTCAGGTGTAACTAATTCATTTTCAGTAATTTCCACAACACTACCTCAATTGAGTTAACCATATCATGCATAGCACCCAATGTGTATTGAAGTCTGTTTCATCAGCTTAAAAGTGATTTGAGAATGAATCAGAAACAAAAGCTTTTGCAACTGCATTTGTATTTCTGTTACTTATT
This sequence comes from Trochalopteron elliotii, assembly GCA_024734555.1. Classification (NCBI taxonomy): domain Eukaryota; kingdom Metazoa; phylum Chordata; class Aves; order Passeriformes; family Leiothrichidae; genus Trochalopteron; species Trochalopteron elliotii. Next base: position 2,365,445 of record JANPWX010000134.1, on the reverse strand, counting down.
TTCAAAATATATAATTTTCGGTATGGGGACACTGCTGAATTAGAACGATCTCCACATTGTGAGAAAGAAGAGTATATTGAGAGCCCTGCAGATCACAAGTTAGTCTCTGATTCCTCTTCACACATTCTGTATGACCTTGAGTAAGTGAGTGAACGTTAGATGCTAAGATTTTAAAACATGTGCCTGCATCCATTGTCTAACTTCATTGATCCACTGCTATTTAAAAAACTCAACTAAGAGTTTCTAGAATAAAACACTCGCTGTGTATAACATCATACGGGACATTTCACAAGATTTTTATTGAGTTTCTCTTTTAAAAATGAGTATCACATTTCTAGTTTTAAGCATTCAGTAATGCTATTGTAATTTCTCCTCAGTAAGTAACTAGGCTGAAAGCTGTAAAGCTACATCTTTATTTCACCCTTTATTTTTCTAATCCAGTTTTCAGTACAGGTTGGAGGTAGTTATAACTTTGGCAATTGGATTGAAGTACCCATTATCTATCTTTTGCTCTCAGTATAGGTACTTAAGGGAAGTCTTTATCCCTCTAGAGTTTTGGCTGTTCTAAACAGCTTCAGCTTCCAGGATGCCATTACAAGGCACAACTTTTGATTTCTAGTTTCAGATTGTCAAAGAGACCTCATAAATTGTGACCAGTATATGTGGGTATTTTTACAGTCACAGCTGCATCAGTACAAAGGGAAAAGTAGTCACAAAAATCCTACTTGGTTCTGTATATTGGTCTTACAGATATCTTGCAAGAGGTTCAGCTGTTGCTCCTGCATCTCTCCAGAGCCCTCTCAAGGGACAGCAGTCCTCTCCATTGACAACCAGCAGTAGTTCTCCTGTTCTCTCAATAACACCTATTTTCCAGAAATTTGACTTCCACTGATGGAATAAAAAAGTTTGTTGTCTGCTTCCACTCATCGGATGAAGCAATCAATTTTTTTTATTGGGAACTTATCCTCTCCTTTGTCCTTATTATTTTTCAAAAACATCTGCCATCAGCACACTTCATCAGTTTGCATTGTTTGGCTTTATTCTAAGTTGTTTAAAAGAACTGCATGTTTCATAAAGCTAAGAATCAACTTCTGTGATCCTTGTGGTCTCTAAGAAAAGCACTGGCTGATTCTCATTAGTTTTGAGATATGCCATGCCTATTTTTAATACAATCTTGGTGCCTCACATTAATATCATATCATTTTAGTTCTTAATCAAAATGTCAAGCAGTATTGAGTCATGATCATTACAGAAGTGACGGTTTGTTACACCACCATCCATTACGTTTATTAACCAAACTGGGATCATTAACAGAACAAACTACTTGGAAAAGATCTAACAGGTTTTCCTGAATCATTAATCATATTCTTAATTGTTTATTAACAGACTGCCAGCCATTCCCGTATTTACTGATGCTGGTCAAATTGTTCTGGTTTTAATTACTTTGTTTGAGCAACACTGTGAGGGCATCATTACCTCTTTTCTCCCCTCTCCACTTAGATAAGTGAACACCCCTGGTGGACTGACTGGCCAGCATCAGGTCTGTCTTGGACACCTCCGTCACTCTCTGTGGACATGGAGGAAGTTTCTGGTAGCTTCTCTCAGAAGTCACCCATATGAAACCCCACACTATCAAAATCTTGTCAGGCAAACCCAATACAAACATGAATGAAATGATGAGATTGGAGTGCTACAAAGAACTGGGTCACATTGAGACACAGATTGGGGTTCTCATAGCATAACTTCAGTTATGTAAAATTTAAACATATCTTCTAAAATAGCCATTTATGCCTTGTTTATAATTACTAACAAGACATTATTGGGGTACAATTCATCTCATTCAGATGCTGAATAGTTGAAGATGGCTCAGCTGTCTTTTGTGGGTATCCATCTGTCTCCAAGCAGTCCAAGGAAATCAGGTTAAACTCGGTGACTAACACTTATCTGGCTAAAGACAGCAGAAATAAACTCCATGCAACATGGCAGATCTAACAAAACCTGCAGTATAAAACAAAATTTTCAACATTCCTCACATCCTGTAGAAAAATATAATCATTACCCAATTCTTTCCAACTGAGATCAGAATTTACTGAAATTGAATAAAAGTGTCATTTTAAATGTAACCTGCATTCCACATTTAGGCTTTTTTAATTGGCTTTTCACAGAAAGTAACCCTTACAGAAATGCCAATTATTGTACAGTGTTCTCTCTAATAAGAACAAACCATCCCTCCTAGATAAAATCAGTATATATTTATAATCATTGTATGCTTATTTGATTCCATGACTGTGTGTCATGGTTTTTATTATAAGGAAGGTAGTATGCATTTGAAATTAGTAACTGAACATATTAGTTTACATTTAAGTCTGTATGTGCTTAGTGGGAGATTGCCCCTCAGGAAAAATGCCTCCATACTTCTAAAGTAGAGTCTTGACTCTGTTTCTCCTCATTCTATGAAAGTGCAGTCTGACTTTCCAAAAGAAAACAAGTTCCCTTGCTTTTTTAATTCCTCTCTCTCATCAAACCAAGCACACTGTCTAGCACTCTGAGACAGAGGAAAACATCGGGACTGAGCCCAATTCACTCCCAGTAAAGTGGAGAAGGCAGCTGACATACTTGATTAGTCATTGCCATCTCCCTGCTGCTATCAACACAATGCAGCACCTGTGGCAAGGAGTCGAATACCCCTTTAATACCCCTTTATGTTTCTCACTTGATGCACACATTCATTGCATTCACACGTTCAGAATGTGCCCTGTGATGAGTGAGGACCCATGTTCAGTAATGAGACATGTCCAGTAATGAGGAGTGAATTTTTCCTCAGCAAAATGTTATCTGTTAAAAAAAAACAAACAAACAAACAAACAAAAACAAAAACAAAAACAAAAAAAAAAAACAAAAAAAAAAAAAAAACCCACAGCTTTCTGGCAGAGAAGAAATTGCAGATCTTTAAATAATCCGATGCTATTAAAAATCTTAGACCTTAGCAAATGATTGACAATATTTCAACAACAGGGAAGTGGTGACTGGGAACTTGTCTGTGAAAACAGATGGTGCTTGAGACTTCTCTGGAAGAACCTTGTCAGCCTCTCTAGAACACCAGGTCATCTAGACCTGAAGTATGAAAACAGAATATTCTTGTCCTAAAATGCTTACTATGTAACTTTAAAAAAGCATTTTTATATTAATTGCCATGGGAAGACTCCAGACTTACAGAAGGTGTGAGTGGTGCGGCAGTCTGGAGAGAGTCTTGTTCTGGACTCAGCTGGCACTTTGCTGCATGTGTGCTTATTTGTGTGCATGTATACACAGGGAAACACATCAGCATAGGTACTTCAGCAAAGAAGGTAACGAAAGAAGGTAAGGACTAGCCTGATTTGTCCTATATCCATTTGGTGCTGGTTTGGTTTAAGATACTGTGGAGATGACAGGTACCTATAGGCAACTTACAGCTTTCTCCAGCTTCAGGTGGAAGTTGCCAGGGTCCCCCCCACAGTGCCTAAACGATAGTAAACACATGTTTGTGTGCCTGAGTCCCACCCCACAAACTGCAGTATGGAATGTAAATTTCTGCTTTATGTGTTCACCTTGTGACATATGTCATGATGACCCAAAATCAGAGAATCAAGGGGTTTATCTGTTCAGAACAGTTTTACTTCATTACTGAGATGGGCTTCTCTCTCATTAATTTCATCTGGCCAAAGTGTGCTTCAATTTTCTGCTTTCACTAATGAGTCACCCTGTTTCTGCTGTGGCTTGCTCACTCACTGAAGTGTGGGAAGAGATGTGCTACATGCAATAAATTCAGCTGGCTTCATACACCAGCTTTGGAGTCCAAGACTGTGAATGAAAGAACTTCAAGTTTATTTTTGCTTTTGCTTTGCACTTTTACAAAGGGAAGTGACTGAAAAAGGGAAGTGACTAACAAGTTCTTTATTAAAGACCACTGTAAAACCAGACCTGACACCCGTAAGACAAAAAAACCCTAATCTATATAGAAAATGTATACACCTAACTAAAGAAACCCAGAAACTAATTGCCCAGTGATGGATTTTCTCCAGCAATTCACTCTAAAGTGTCCTTGTGAGCATGCTCTTTATGCTTTGAGAAGAAGATTTTTTTTCATATTGGTGTCGCTGCTATCACTTTGATTTGCAGAGGCAAGTATGCATTGTATCCCAATCCATTTTTGTATTTTTATTTCCTTTTTTTCTTGGCTTTTTTTTTTCTTTTTCCTTTTTTTCTTTTCTTTTTTTCCTCTATAATAGTATTGTTGACAAACTTGCTATGGGATTTTTTTCTTGGATCATATTATTAATCTACATTTCTCAGAGCGACACTGTGTTCAGGAGTAACCCTGACAGTCTACAGCTAAGCAACGAAAGACTAGAGCATGGGAATATTCCTAGACTTCAGAGACAGGCTTGATCCATTTTGTGGCTTAAAATTTGGGATAAGAACCAGGCCTGTACCATATGTTTCTTATGCCTTTCTTTCTGTAAGTTCTCGATTCTGACCATTTTATTTGAAATTTCATTTGATGCACTTCAACAGCAGATCAAACTTTTGTCTTGATTGTATCTTGAGAGAAGCATTTCCACATTTATCCCTGTCACAGTTCAATACTCTCCAACCAGGAGGAAGCTTCAGTGTTTATTATCAAATATACTAATCTGGTGTATCTATGATTTTGATTTAAAAGAGTGCTGCAGCAATGTACTGAACTCATAACAGAAAAATAATACAGCACTTGCATATTGGTTGAATCACAGAACAAACCTGTTTTTCATTACCGGTCTCTGTGTGCTCACTGTCAGGATGCTGAGTATCTGCAGTCCCTAGGAAAGCATGCATGGATTAAAGCCAGATTGGGTTGTCTTCCGATTTTGCTCTAGTAGTTGACCAGATTTTATACTTTATGTTGGGCTGAGGCATGTGCATGTCCTCTCAGCCCTGCCACACTGTTCTGGGTAGCTCAGGAAGGCATAATTGTGTGTTAATTATTTCAGGGAACCTGATGATTCAACAGTGCAGCTGTCTTATCTAAAAACATTGCCCTTCATTCTCCCCGGTGTCGAGATAAGCTTAGCTTTCTTTATGATGCTTTTTTTCCTGAGCTCATTGGGAGTTTTGCCTCATCTCTGAACATTCTTCCACTGTGGAGGTGTGCTGGTCAATCACAGTCATGCAACAGCTGCTTTCTCCCATGTATAAATTTGCAATATATTTTCCACCCCCCAAAAAAGCATTGCATGCAGTATAAATATTACCCCTCAGGTTTTTCTTCTGAAATAATGCTATGCAAGCTGCAGAACACAAACAGCTACTTTTGCCTGCTGGCCCCTTTTAATTATGACTAGAGCAAATTGTTAGTCTTCTGCAAAATCTTCTGGAAAGTTTTGAGGTTTTTTTAATCTTTTGGGGATTATATTCTGATTTAAAACAGAAAAATCTAATTATTGTGAAAAGATAGGTACCTGAGAATCCATAATTAGCACTGAAGGAAGACAGGGTGTCAATACAGATAGTTGGCTTGGAAATCTCCTGCAGGAACTGATGCTTTTCTACAGCTGAGTCATATAGTACAGAAAATCATACATAGGTCATTTCTCATGAGAGTCAAGTGACTATGTATGAAAATTACAACTCCTCTCTTTTACCCCTCAGATCAGAATTGTTTTTCTTTCTTTAAGTAGTGGGTGCAGAGTATACAGAAAGTGTTATTTTTCTAGTCCCTTTTTCCTCCAGAAAAAACTTTTTGAAGAAAACATGCAATATATTTAACATTTTACAGGTTAGAAAAACATTGTTCTAAATAGGCCATTTCTATGATTTTGGTTTTTAAGTTATTCACATAATAATGTATAGGCTATGAAATAATTTAGAAATTTATTTCAGTGATCATTATATCATAATATTTATCCAAAGTATGTGTCCGTGTGTATGAGGCAATATCTCAACAGTTTCTGAGTAAGGCGTTGACATCCAAAAAAAAATGAAGTACAGAGAATGAAGGTACTCAGCCAGGTATAGGCAAAGGTTATGTCCACAGGAGTAAATTAAATATGCTTGAGAATATTTCAATGCAAACCATTATTTATTAAAGTTGATTCAGCCACAGATGGACAGAGGAGTTAGGTGAATAGCCGTTTTTCTGTAGATGTTGGGTCTTATTCTGGAACTGTACATCATATTGCTGAGCCTCTGTTTTGACTCTAGGTCTCAACGTGTTGGCTGTCCACCTTCTCAACTCTTGGAATGCCTTTACAGAAGTCCATTCATGGGATGAGTAAGGTGGTATCTTGCAAGTTTCTATCCTCCCTAATCTCTTTCCAAACACTTCTACAGCCCATTTTCAGGAAGTTCAGAGGAAATTAAGGATCATTTTACAGGATCTGAGTCTGAACGACAAAATCATCTTCCACCTGCTCACTGTCTGCTGAATGACTGCTAATGGTGTGATGCTTAGTTTGGTTCTGGGTCATTACTGGTGAATCTTTCAAAGCCATGAAACTGACTTTCTGTTGCCATCAGAAAGGCAAGCAGAATTGGACTGACAAGAGTAATAAAGAGCATTTTGTTAAGACTTTCCTTTTCTTAGCTGGAGAAATTCACAGGGTTATTCATGATACTAGTTTAATTTATTCAAAAATTCATGGTTCTATATTCATTTTCTTAATTTGCAGCCCAAAAGGGGGGCAGTGTTATGCTTGTATGTGAGAAATGACAATGATTGATACATCCTGGAGAGAGCTCTAATTTTTCAGTGATTCTCTGGTCTGCCCTTAATTTCCATAATTTATAAAACTGTAAGGAAAATCAGGCTATTCTAGTTAGCTGGTCTCATTATGGTTCATTTTCTCATTTTAATTTAGGGAATATGTTGACCTACTTCTTTGGTTAGATAACCTAAGTTCTTTGCCTCTCCTTTAATTTTGGATAACTAGTGAATCCCTTAAATTTATTTTTCAACAAGTTAAACTAGGGAAGTAAAGTCTTCTATGTATCTGATGTGCTGATGATACAGACATGTCTTCAGATAGTATTTTATAGGTATATTATATGTAACATGCCAACTTGTGTTGTTAGGCTTCAGAGAAGCACCAATAATTCCTATATCATACTCTGAGTATGATATACAATAGTGTGTCAAAACTGTGATCTATTTCTCCTATTTTAGTTGCAAAGATCTACACATGGGCCAATTCTCTCATCACTATCCCATACTTTAGAAAAATGGGCATTCCTTAGAGGTGATTCACCTGGCCTATTTCAAATGTCAGCTTTAGGAAGAAGTTAATAATGCCCTGATAGGACTTACTTCTCTCTACTGCCAACATGACTGTATTGCTTCAAAGACAGAACCCTGCATGGTAAACATCAGCATTACATCAGGTCAGACTCCTACTTCTTTATTTCTTATCTGGAACTGTAGCATCCCTAAGTGTTGCACAAGCCTGGGGTATCATTTGTCTCCAAATTGGTGCTGGGCTTGGGGCTTTGTGCTGTGGCTGTGCCAGCAAAGAAGAGCAAGAATACGAGCCACTGAAAATAATCCCAATTCCCAGATTGCATGTGGGCCTAGTGACTGCCTTGTGTCTATTTTGCAGCCTTTTGTCTGTCTTTGTTGCTACAGGCTCTTTTAAATACACTCTAAACTTGAATGTTTCTTAACTCCATGTCCTCAGTTTCGAAGGGACTAATTTATGACCCTTGTGAGCTTTTGTGCAAAAAAAAGAGTTTACAAAGTGGGAATACATATTCTGCAAGACAGATAAAAGTTTTAATTGTAATTTTTTTATTCAGCCTACATAAACTATACCTCAAACACAGCACAGCACAAGGTGCTGATTTGTTGCATTAAATAACACTTTTTTACAGATTATTCTGACCAATGAATAAACAGCCTGAGATGGACCTTTTTAATGAACAGTTTGTAACAGTCTCATATGCTGTGAACTGAAGGCTACATTATTTTACCTTGGCTAAGTGTATAATTATATAATTAACACCATAGTTATCTACACTATTTTTTGAATCCAGATTTTTTTTTTTAGGATATAATCAAGACAGTGTAAATATGAATTTTAATAAGACAGAATTCCCTCTTTCTCTCAGGTGCCCCAAGAATTTTAAGTTTTTGCTATGAAAATCTATAGATCATAAGTTTAGTAATTAGGACTAACTTCATCATGTCAGAATTTTTTAAATATTGATTTGATGAAGCAAATAAAATACCAATTATCTTTTTTAGGAATAAAAGAAGACAGAGAAACAAAATCAAAAGTTTAGTTCAATGTACAGTCACTTGAAAGTGCTGAGTTAATGGTTGGACTTGATGTTTTTAAAGGTTTTTTCCAACCTAAAGAATTCCATGATGCTATGGTATTTACTATTCAGTGCATCACCTTCCTTTTTGTTTATTTTCCTTTTTTTTTTTAAATGAACATTTCTGTTTGAAACCTTCTTTATTCCAAAGTCTTCTAATTATTCTCACTCACAGCTTCATCAAAATTAACTTCTATCAAAAGTAGTAAGAGTAAATATTTTATCAGAGAAGATCCTTTGGATCCTAGGATTTTTCTTAGTGTGCAAATTACTTGAGTTTATGCAATATATTTTTATTCTGAGGAAAAGCAAGATTTTTGTGTTGAAAATAATAGTAGGAGACGCCAGAGTCATGGGACAGCGCCATATCATAAATTTATACTCTTCTAGTGAGTGCGATCATCCTTAGAAAATGAGAGAAAGAGACGTGAACATGGCTCATGATCCAAAAGAAAAGCTTATGATTATAAATAAATTTAATCATCATCTTTCTTAATATGATGGATTAGTGAAAAAGGAACAGCATCCTGACACCTCAAATGCATCTTGGAAGAAAATTCTTCTTTTCCAGTACTACATGCAAATGTATACTTGGAAATTTCTTATTCTTTTTGTTAAGAACCATTTAAGTTTCCACACGTATTTAAATGGTAAAGATGTCTGGATGATGGACAGCAACCTCTTTCTTTTGTACATCAGGCTCCCTTGTGAGCACTGATACAATGTGGGTGCTGAAATTTAATTAAAATGCCTATTAAGAAGAAATCTCTAGAAATATCTTGTCTTCAGTAGGTAGATATTTAATTTATTTTTAAAATGTTGGTTTAGCTGTACAAAGCAGAGCTTTCTTCTTCAGAAAGATGAATATGAATGAAATCCTCTCCTTTTGTTTTCTAGTGAAAGCATACTGCTGATAATGCTTTTAACTCAGATTTCATCATTAGCCTATTGCCATCGGGAGATATAAAAGCACAGAAATTTCACAACAAGTTCTGAATCACCAAGTTCAACCCTGTGTCATAGACAAACCCAACAAACTACTATAAATGTATGATGTTCTGTTTGAAACAAGCTGCATTAGGTGCTTTGCATTACACTTGAGGAAAAGGAGGTTTAGAGCCTGACTTTTGGACTAATGAAAGACTCCTTTTTCTAAATTCATATGTAAACTCACTAATGGTCCCCAGACGAGTTGCATATTTGAAAGCTATTCCTTACCTTGATTTACCTTGCCCCTGGATGTTCAGCAAGCACTGATGTGACTGCCCTGCAAGGCTTTGGTGGGTGGCTCCTGCAGGGAGGCACCAGAGGCTCCCAGATGGACTCGCTGCTGCTGCTGCTGAGCCTGTTGGTGATGTTGGCAGAACCTTGCATGTGATAACGTATTTAAGAAAGGATTAAAAATTCTGTAAGAGAGGAGTTAGAAAACGTGATAAAAGCAACTCCACAGAAGGAGAAGGAGGACATACATCAGGCACCAGTACAGAGACTCCCCTGCAGACCGTGGTGAAGACCTTGGTGAGGCAGCTGTGCCTCAGCAGTCCATGGAAGATCTCTTACAAGTTCATGTAGATCTGTCCTAAAAGAAACTGTAGCTTGTGAGAGCCTGCACTAGAGAAAGCTACTGTTGACCAGTGGAGCAGGAGAGTCCTTGCTGGATCAACTGTTCCTGAAGGACTGCACCCTGTGGAAGGGACCCATGCTGGAGCAGTTCATGAAGAACTGCATCCTGTGGGAAGGACTCATGCCTGATGAGTTCATAGGATTGTCTCCAATTGAAATGAGGGGAAGAGTGGGAGGAGGAAAAAGAGAAGACACAAGGTGTTACAAACTAACCACAATCCCCATTCTCTGTCCCTCTGCACTTCTCACATGGAGAAGGTAGAAGAATTGGGAATGAAGTTGAACGTGGGACAAAGCAAGAGGAGGAGGGAAGATGCTGTGCAATTATTCTTGTTTCTCATTATCCTATACTGTTTGATTAGCAATCAACTACATTAATTTCACCAAGTTGAGCTGTTTTGCCCATGATGGCAATTATTGAGTGATCTCTCTGTTCCTATCTTGACCCATGAATTTTTGGGTCTTATTTTCCCCTCCATCCTTTTGATGGAAGGTGAGTGACAGAGCAGCTTGATGAGCTCTTGCCAAGGTCAGCCCACCACAGTTCTTTGTGTTGCACAATAGGGAACTCTTTGGAATTGAATACAAGAATAGTAATTGGGAAAGGTAATGGGCAAAACATGGACTGAACAATGCTAGAGAACAAAATTATTAGACATTTTATTTGCAGCTGTAGTGAAGGGATTAGGGGTGGAGTGTGTGTGAATTGTCTGTATTTGTCAGTGTTGAAATGGTGCTTTAATTTTTTTTAATTGCATTTTTAAGAAACTGAGGTTTTTAAAGAATGTATGTTTTCATCTGAATTTAATTAATTGTTAGCAGTGGATGGCCAGGAGACAAGTACTGAAATACCTTTGCACTTCCAAAGTGCCCTCCTGTTTTAGGCCTTTTTTAGGTACCTAGCCTTGTGTAATTTTCTTTGCAGGCCTTTTTTTCCAATCCTTTTAGACTTTTATTTACCTTTATGGCTCTTTTTGAAATTCTGCTTTTAACAGGATCTAGTCTGCGACATATATATACATTTTTCCTTTAAGTTCTCAGGAGTCACTTTCACTGCTGGAAGCAGCATAATAGAAGCTATATTGTTGTATGCAAGTTATCTCTTTGTTATAAATAAAAACTTGATTTTATAGCTTAAAACCCCATATTTTCTAGATCCACAGGTAACCACAGTGTTGATCTTTATTACCAAATATTTATGTGGTTTTTTTTTCTTGAGCCAGTTTTGGAGTTTTGACTGTAAAAGTAGATTTTTATTTTTTTTTTTACTAAATCTAATTTATTTAAATGTAAGAAGTTAATTCCATCAGCTTCTGATCAGTCCTAATTAATGATCACTTCAAAATGAAACTCAAAATGTAGGCTCAAAATATAATTTAAAATGTAGTGTCCTCCTTGAAAAATCTTTTCTTTCTTAAGGTGTACCTGCATCCTGGGTTTTTTTTTTTAAACACTGTTGTAAACTACTAGATTTAACACCATAGGTTGTTTAACATTTTAAATATTTTTTCTTCAGCAAAAGCTGAAAGTTTACACTACCAACTACACTTGAAAGTTGTTATTTCTCCAACTCATCTTTTTTCATCCCATTGATTAGTGTTTAATTGAAGAGATGATTGGAAAACTGAGTATAATAAGAAAATTTAACCCCTAGGTCCCAATATATTAAAATTCAAGACAGATCCTCTGCAAAAGTGTGTACATATTGCAGAACAATGTAAGACTTTAAAAACCCACAAAATATTTTCCCATGATCAAGTAAAAGCCTGAATGTGATTTTGGACTTGCTATTTCCTTAATTAAAAAAAAAAACAAAACAAAAACAAAACAACAACAACAACAACAAAAAAAACACTTAAGTTACGGATGTTGATTGAAATTTTGACCACACCAAAATCCTGCTGGAACCATTTTTTCACAAGTACCTTTAGTGGGGCTTTTTTTTTTTTTTTCTTAATTTCCTCATTGGCGATAGCTTTTTATAATATCTTTCATCTCTCACTGTCATTTTGGTTTTACTTTCAGCTTGGTCCCAACACTCCCACTGCACCTAGAATTCTAGTACTTCATTGTCATGCAGAATTCCAGCTAAATTACTGGAGTCTTGCATTGAAGCAAAGACCTACAAGTAGCCAAGAGTTAGAGCAGAGGAGGAACAATTTCTAAGAGGCAGTTAAATATTTTTTGTTAGTACTGGAATCTGTTTTGACTGTGTTTAGTTTGTTGTGTACAACAAATCCTTAATGAGATATCCTTAATATCTCATGGCATGGTCTCCACTTGTGAATTACCTAAAAGTTGGCTGCTGTCTTGGAATCTGTAATCGAGGGGCTTCAGGAGCAATGTGACACAAATGTCATGGTTTCATTGGCACTGAGTAAGAGTGTGGGTGGATTTTGTGCTAACTGGGTGCTGCTGTCTTGTCTTGGCTGCTTGCTTTCTGCAGTGCATTATGACTGATAGCTGCAGGTGACTTATCTTACAGAAACACTCACATCGCAGCACTCGAGATACACAGCACAGAAACAGTTCAGTGCTTCTGGCCCAGAAAGCTCCTTAGCTACTGAGACAAGCAAAGAGGAGGTGATGTCTTCCTATTGCAAAAGAAGCAGCAACAATGAAGAAAACCTTATTTTCTCACAAAGGCATGAACTCAGAAATGCAAAAAGCTTTCATATTACAGTGCCTGAATTAAAATCTGCATATTTATCCATGCTGGAGGTCATGTCCATCATCCTTCCTTTCTACTCTGTGTGTCTCCTAACAGCATCAGCTACCGTTCCATCAGCTCCTGCTAACACTCCTTCAGGATCCGTTTTCTACTTCTCCTGAGCAGAGGACCTCCCAACAGCCATCCTCTGTCTTGATTTCCCTGTAACATGATGTGGTAATTTCACCAGAAAGCAAAATATGGATTGTTTCAACCAGCCTGTAAAGACTGTCATAGATGATGAAAAAGAGCATCAGGAAACTGTAAAAATCTTTATGAGGTTATGCCATATATGTAAAATGAGTAGAACAGGAATGTAAGACTAGAGCCCCAAAGAAAAAGTAGTGCTATAACCAACTGTGCTGTATTTGCAAAAGCATTTTACTCACTGTGAGTGCAAAAAATACAAAAGGCATTCCTTCTTAATATATTTAGAGAAATTACATTGTGATGATGATGATGAAAATCTAAACAAAGATAAATACAGATGTTTAATGTCAACTTCTATTTCAGTGGTAACACTAGCCTGGCTATTACTGGAATTTTCAGCTGAAAACTGAGGACACTGATTTTTCAGCATAGCATATTTTAGCAGATATCCAGCATTAGAAATAGAAAGGAAAATCTGTAAAAGCATATTTTTTGGATCTAGTTGCACCAATTAGGAACATTATTTAATTCTGTAACTATGATTTTACAGGTGAGATTTACTGGTTCTATCTATTCACTTCCAACATAAATGCTGACAGACTGTATAAGCAGGTAATTTCTTTGACTTGTTTATTCTTCATGGAAAGTTTCTTCCTAAGTTTTGTGTAAAGATAAACAGACACTAGAAAAGAAGAAAAACGAATTTCAGAAATTATTTTAAACAAAGACTTTAAAACAAAGCTACTCAACTAAATCTTACATTTTGAAGTGAGGTCATTATGTGAAATCTTGTTTTATTTATAAAAAGACAAGAAAAATAATTAGGATTTTATCTTCTTACTTTATCATTTAACTTTAAAAGTACCCAGGTTCCATATGCTGGATTTTTTACACAAATGCTCTCAGGAAGTTTTAAAAAGACGAAAGGTAGAAAAGAAAGGAAGTTTGACATGCCCATCTTCTATTTCCATGCTTGTAAGGTGTTGGTGGCAAGGCTATGGTAGCAGGTAGGGAAAACACACATGCAAGGAATGGCCAGGGACTGCTGCTTGATGGATTTGGCCAAGAGCAGATGTCTGCTAAAAAGACCCACTTCAGGACGCAGCTGAACCTGTCAGTCAAGCTGGTGGTGTCTCCGGAAAACTGTATTTTAGAAAGGGTGAAATGTCAGACAGCACTTATTTTGTAACAATGCTTCTGTATCATTTGATCTCATGGATTGTCCTACCTAACAGATTACTGATGCTGATATTGCAATGCAAATCTTTTTAAAAGGCTATAAAACATACAAAAAAAAAATTACATTACATCCTAGGAGTGCTTTGGGAAGTATAGTATGAACTGGGGACACAGATGTCTTCCTTGCAATCTTCCTTCAGAGACAATAGAAGTTCCTTATTTAAATCCAGTATTCATGGGTCTGGTGAAAGGTCAGACTAAAACACACTGTTGTTGCAGAGGCTGCCACTGTCCCAGAGATGACAAAGTCTTTGAGGTAAACTGAGGCATGGAAAGTGAAAACTTGTTCCCTTTGGCCTCCATGACTACACCTCTCTTGGAGAAGTGATGTAATTGGGGTTTGTTCTGTCTGTTCCAGGGAAGTTCAGTGGCATCCTATGCTGCTCACCTTGATGTGAGAGTGTGTGTGTGTGTGTGTGTGTGTATGTGTGTGTGTGTGTGTGTGTCTCCCTGTGTCACCAAGTGGGCACAGCAGTAGTGTTTTTTCCACGGAACACTGTACATTAAACGGGTTTCATTTGCATCACATTTGCAAGTGGTGCTGTGAGACTCAGAGTCAAAGAAGCCCAGTTTCATAAAAAATTGTTACGCAGAGATGAGCTTTTCTGCCTGAGTGACCCCTGATTCCAGGCTTGCACAACTCTTCCACAATGGGACACCTGCAGAAATTCCCCTCTTTTGCTAGCCTGTTGCCACAAGACTGATATTCTTGGGAACATTTTCTGTCATTCTTAGTTGAAATATATTTCTCATTACTTTAAATTTAGATAGCCTTTGATTATAAAGGATCTGCTTTCTGGAATAAAGAAGAATGTGAAACTTAGAATTGCAAAATCCACATCAGAGAGAAAAACAGCTAGTTTTATAGCCACTGAAACTAATAGAGCTGGGGCTCTGGTAGTTTTGTAACTTAGAGTTTAAATACCTCATATCTGCTAAGGTGTGAACTAGATCAAAGCCTTCTCTGCAGCTGGAGTCATCATGACTTTTCTGTTTCAAGAATAACATTGGGGTTTTCACCCTGCTGCTCTTAGAGTCCCACAGATCATATGTAAGAGAAAAAATAAACTCTTCCTTCTGGTTCTGAGTCTTTCAAATAGAAATTTTTTATTTATTTCATAACTTAATGTCACTTGCCAATCTTCCATCACCTTCCTCCTTATCCAAACTGTGGATCATAAATAGGCAGAATTCTCACATAGTGACAGGCATGGGTTTTGATTCTTCTCTGTCAGCCAAATTTCTCATATCAAGTATATCGTTTTTCGTTGCTCAAGCTGAGAACACTTCAAAAATATGGATGATGCAAGCAGTTCACAGAAAGATGCTGGATGAGTTCTTGAAATCATATGTAACCATCAAAAAGAATTTTGTAAAGGTATTAATAAAATTATCATGTGTGCTAGATATACTTCACTGTAGTGCAGAAGCTTCCAGTAGGATATTTCTGTGCGCATTTCTATGTTTGTGAAAATGGGGTGAGAAGGGAAGGCTTAAGTCAGGTGACGTGAAGAGTGAACTTATCTGTAATAGCAAAGAGACTGTCCCAGAGCATTTGGCTTATGTGGCAAGGTTTTGTCAGCTGGGGCATTGCAGGGGTGGCCCCCTGTGGGAATAGACACAGCCAGTGCCAGCCCACTCCATCTGACCCACCACAGGACACAGCTGAGCCCATCACTGGGGCTGGTGGCACTGCTGCAAGAGCGTATTTAAGAAATGGTAAAAATACTGCACAGAAGCTGTGAGACAGGAGTGACAAAAATATGAGAGAAAGAACCCTGCAGATGTCAAGGTCAGAGAAGGAGAAGGAGGAGGTGCTCCAGGCACCAGAGCAGCCTTTGGAGGAGGTAATCTCAACATTCCAGTCCGTGGAAGACCCCATGCTGTAGCAGGTGGATATGCCCTGAAAAATGGTGCAACCCAGGACGAGAGTATGCATGAACATAGATAGAGAGGAGCCCACAAAGAAACAGGTTTTCTGTCATGATCTGTAGCCCATGGGGAGCCCACACTAGAGCAATATGCGAATTCCCTCCAGGGGGAAGGACCTCACACAGAAGCAGGGGAAAAATATGAGAAGAAAAAAATAGCAGAGGGGAGATGCTGAGACCACAACTTCCCTTCCTCATCCCATTGTGCCAGTCTGCATAGTCTGTGGAAGAGTTAAGGAACAATAGACTGAATCTGAACCTGGGAAAAAGTGGGGGTTTCGGGGAAGATTTTGAGGTTTGTGTTTGCTTTTTACTATTCTACACTGTTTTTACTAGGCAATAAATTAAATTGAGTCTGTTTTGCCCACGATGATAATTATTAAGTGATCTCTCTCTTTATCTCAGCCCACAGGATTTTTTTATCTTATTTTCTCCCCTCCATCCTGTTGGGCAGGGAGAGGGATATAGCAACTGGATGGGTGTCTGGCAGCAAGTCAACACCAAGTCCAGTACACAGAGACAATCATGAGTGAGTGAAATAAATAAGTTTTGATCACATCTTCCTCTCCAGGAAACATTGGCATAATTTGGTTGTTGACATCTCACTGTTCAGACCTGTGCATCTACAGAGAGAGTATAGCATACTTAGGAAATGCTGAGGGTTTCCAAAAAGAGAAGTTTCCCAGCACTGTGATCCCTTGAAAATAGGTGTCTTAACTGTGACCTCTGTCAAAGATGCTTGGATTGCTACTTAAGGAGAACTTATAGTGGTACAGAAAATAGGGTAGCTGCATAGTCATTATATCTGAATTGGTGGTTACATGCCAGTGGGAGGGAAGTCAAATCCTCTGAGTAAAACCAGCTGGGTGCAGTTTTGAAATGTGTTCTCAAACAGAAGTGCTGACATAAGGCAAATTTCACAAGTAAAACTAGCTGTAGGATTAACTCTCACTCATGGTGGATGAAATCTCCAAGCAAAAAGGTTTAAAAAATAGATATAAATGGAGATAAAAGTCAAGATAACATATTGTCTTTTATTCTGTACCTCTTGTCGTTATTGTCCCTGAAGAGATGTGAGAAACCTTATATTTTACATGAGCAAACACTGATACACTTCCAAGAATCTTGACAGGAAGATATGTCTGCACTTTTCTATACATAACCAAAGCTGGTATTTTTAGCTTTTTCCTTCTTATCACCTAATTCCCAGTTGTTTCTTTCTACTGTCTGCTCTGACTGCTGCAATCCTTACAGTTTCAGTACAAGAAGAGTCATACTTTCCTCTGCTTCATATAAGTGGACAAAAGCTTGTCAACAGCCCATAAAAACTGAATAAAAATGAACCAATTTTTTAAACTAACATTTCCACACATTTTGTACACATTTAAGTGTTTCCAAATGCAAAAGTATTTGAGAATGAAAAAATCCGACTGAAATATGCCTCACTTAGGTTTTCTGTTGGTTTGCAGTGAATATGAGTCCTTGCAGGAGAAAGGACATAATTATTTTGATTCAAGCTTCTGTAAGTATCCCCAGCCCTTTCTCTGCAAAGTTGCTTCTTTTCAGATGGACCCCAGTCTGTTTTGTTGCATGGAGTTATTATAAAAGGTACTTAAGTACCAAAGCTCTGTCTGTTACTTTTTTATTGTGAGGTTGATCAAACACTGACCCAGCTTACCCAGAGATGCTTTGGAGTCTCCCCCTTGGAGATGTTTAGAAATCATCTAGACATGGTCCTGTGCCAAGCAACCTTGTTTGAGCAGGTGGCTTGGACCAGATGACCTCCAGAGTCTCCTTCCAACCTCATCCATTCTGAGATTCTGTGAACTGCTGAGATCTGATCTGCTGGAAAGGCACTATTTCTGTATCAGTGGTATGTGATTACTGAAAAAAATGTAAGTAACCTTATATTTGTGTGGCAAGATTATTCTTTGTTAAGAGAGGGATCCTTGATCACCGGGCTCTGAGATGTGCTTCTCTCTGTAGCTTTGACTCTGCTAATGTGTGTTTCATACACACTTTCAGGACATTTTTCAAGATGAGTAAATTGATTTTTGTATAAAAGCAGCTTCACATTTACCAGTGCTTCAATGTGAATGCTCTGTAGGTCCCTGGAAATTCAAATATTGAATTAATTGAAAATTAAGGGAAGAAAATCATCATGAGCTAACATTTTTCTCATTTTTGTTTCCACTTCAACCACAGTAACATCTCTTTCTTTCCCAGTCACAACTGTAGTTTGGCTTTGTCAGAATAAAACACTTCCCCATTGACATTACAGGCTCTGTTTTTACTACTTGCTAGTCATGTTCTAACATAATCTGTGCATAACTTATCATAATTTTAGATAAATATCATTTACCTTTAACCAGGGGAGTTCTGAAACACCTATTTTAATATTCCTGAGTTTTAATTTTGTTTTTCTCTACAGCTGTAGAAACAATAGATCCTAGTTTTATAGTAGAAATGAAATTTTATTTTGGATGTGTGCTTGAAAACTGAAAATCAGTTGTTGTAGATAAGTAGAATGACCATTTCTGTTAATTCATGAAAATATGAAATTTTGGGATAAATCATTAAAGAAACACAGGGAAATTTATCCATGTATACCATAGCAAAAAAAGTATTTAATTTTCATTATTTATAAATTCCAGCCAGATCCCAAACCTATGAATTCACAGCTGTGGGAAACTGCATTTTTGGGACCTCTCAGGTCATCAGAGGTTAGAAAGAGTGGCACTGCTATGATTTCACAGTGGTGACTAATTAGAAAACAATGACTAAGTGAATAAAAGTCTCTGCCATCAGACCCAGACTCAGTCATCGAGTGATTTTGGAAGGCAGAGATGACAACAGCTTTCCCAGGAGTCTTCCTGGCCTTTATGGTAGGTGTGTGGCCCCTAAACCTGGCTGACAAGTGCTTGCTAAGCTGTCATTTCTCCACAGGCTTGCATTGCTCTGGGTACACTGATGATACATGATATCTTATTCTGGAAAGCATCCTTCAGCAGACCAAGAGGGTTGTTTTTACAGACAGAGTGGGATTTAACTCCAAAGTCAGTGGGGGAGGTTTGAAATAGTGGAAAACAACAACAAAAAGTATTTAAACAGAGCT
This sequence comes from Trochalopteron elliotii, assembly GCA_024734555.1. Taxonomy (NCBI): domain Eukaryota; kingdom Metazoa; phylum Chordata; class Aves; order Passeriformes; family Leiothrichidae; genus Trochalopteron; species Trochalopteron elliotii. Next base: position 2,346,349 of record JANPWX010000134.1, on the reverse strand, counting down.
GTGTATCTTTTTCATTACATTTTACTTTATTCTGGTATTTAACTTTTGGTCACTCTGATGAGTCTTACTTGGTCCCTGTATCCATCCCACTGTCAGACAGAGAACACCACCATTAGCATAATAATGTTCCTAGTGTCATCCCAAATCTCAGTATTTCCTGTCTTTATATTGTGTTAATCACATGCTTCATTATTTAGTATTGCACATCTAACTCTATGCACTGATAGTTACATTTCATTTAAAGGGAAGTAGGAATGGAAATACAAGGGAAAACCACAGGTATCTTAGCTCTTATTTGAACTGCATCTAGCCCCTTCTCTCCTAAAGGGAATATCTCACTGCAATGCAATGTGGGTCAGGATTCTCTGCTTACAAATGTTCAGAGAAACTGGATTTTGCTTTCAACAAATCTTTATTTTTTTTTCTTCTTAGAACTTTTGTACTGATTTCTGTGACATGTTTTTGCTGGACTGTGACAATTCTGGCTAAAGTTTTATCATCAGAACTTTAGGTTTTAGGTTGGTACAACAGAAGATTGAATGAGATCCTGCCCCATTCATGTGTGCAGGTCATAGAACCTCAAGACTTCCAGTGGGCAGGCAGAGAGATGCTGAACATGTAGATGAAATTAATTATTCTCATCATTCATTGTGGTCATTAATGAATTAATTAATTATTCTCATCATTAATGATGTGGTCACTATGTTGGTGTTGGAAATGCACTGAAGAATAACAACATTCTACTATTGCAACCTTAACTACATTTTAATAAGAAAGGTAAAAATTGGTCTTTCAGTTCGTTTCCTGCTGCTGCTTCCTATTTTGCTGTCAATGTAACCCCTAAGCTCATAAAGCTCTCCATATGAGTCATTAATTTATGCATCTCCTTTTTATTTGGGCAGATCCACAAGATGTGGAGCATGGTGTCTTGTGTACTTGACAGCATTTTTACTGAGGGTTTCAAAGGCTGAGGCAGAGAGGGGGCTACAACAATGTATACACCCAGAGTTCATATATTGCAAATAAGTTACAGGAATGGCTTAAGGATCTGTGTACCTATTACACTCAATGTGTGTACTGAACACACTGGATTGACTTTTAAAATTTTGTCAATGTCACATAAGAAATGGCTTCTTGCCTTTCATGTTCGATTTATTTCTGATAAATAATTAATTTGAGCAATTAGTTTAGAATCTTTACTCTCTTGGTATGACAACATTGACCAATTTACAAGGTGAACAGTTTCTGTGGAGTGTAAACTGAAATGAGTGAGCGAAATACCAGTATAGTAAAATATCTGAATGCCATGAGGGACTGGAAGGATTTCTGTCTCAAAACATTTCGGGTGTGGTGAAAAGGGGCAGGTTGGGCCTTGCCTTTGGTGTATCTCAGCCCTGCCACCAGACACTGGGACACTGGAGGAAATGTTCTACACCTGCCTCTGGAATCCCACTCTAGCCCTAGAATGGCCAGATGGCTGGAAGTCCTACCTGGGAAGGGCCCAGGAAAGCCAAAAGCTATTTAACCCAGCACATGTGGTGTGCACGTCTTAACCCAACCTCCTCTTGGAATTTCTATCAGCTGAACACTGCTGGAACCAGACTTGTTCTTTTCTATGTCTTTTCTGTCTTTATGTCTTTTTCTTCCAATTCCCTCTTCTCGGAGTTTTGACTAACTTAAAATTGGACGGTCTTGGATTCTACTGATTTTAGTAGGCAAAGTTAATGCTCTGAGAAATGTTTTATGTGTCTTAAACTTTTGCCAAAGTTGTCTGATTTTCTGAAGTTTACAGTAAAGTTTCTTGTTTTTTGGACCTTTTCAGAATATCTTGTCAATATTTCTCCCTTGCATCTTGCTCAGTGAACATGAACAACCCCAAGCCCTTTTTAAAAGTCTCATTGAATGAGTTTTCTGGGGCCTTAAAAATGCACCCATGCATATCTGATGAGAAGCCCATGAAGGTCAAATAATGAACAGATAAGTGTCAGTCCTTGTGGGAGACTGGAAATGTCATCAGATTAGTTATGTGATTTTGCATATATAAGCTCAGCTCAAAATAGATGCATTTGAAATATCACTGGGACTCTTGAGAATTGCTCTAATATCCTTCCAGCATGTGGTTTTTAACAATACATATAATTTTCACTGTTCTTAGGAAGTTTTTGTATACTAGCCAGGCAGATATGCAAAAACTTTTAAAGAATCATCATTTGCATTTCCAAACAGATAATATCTCTTTATGTCTTCTTCATATGCATCTCTTCAGAATACCTGAGCAAGAGAGTGAGAGAATTGGATATGGCAGTTACAGGAGTTAATTGGTCATTTGCTTTGTGCACAAATGATTACAGGCACAGGCAGGCAGCAGTGCTAACAGAATGCAGGAGATTACTCTCAGTGCTATGATTTTGCAGAATTTATCTCAGACACTAAATGCTTAGGACCTTCATGGTATCAAACTAAACAAAAAACAGCAATTCTGATTTCTCCATAGTCACTTCACCCATGTGGATCTCAGTCCTCCAAATGCACATCTGCACTTAGGAGCTCTGCACAGAGGTCTATAGGCATCATCAGGCGTTTCCTTAGCAACAGGAACCATATGTGGGCTATCCAAGCTGCTTTTCCTGCACCAGGTTTCCTTGGCAGCAAGGATAATGCTTAGAAAGGAAGAAAAAAAAAGGGGCAGACCAATTCCAATACATGAGTGAATTTCAGAAGTTTGCCTATGCAGCCTGGGATACAAAAAGAAATGCTGTGCTTCTTGAAATAATATTTTTTTCTTAACATTTATATGGACCTGAGGTTTTCTCTGCTAAGACTGACAGAGAAGGTGCATGGATGGCAGTGTGTGCCTGGCCCAGAATGTCACACTGTCACAGTTGTCTGTGCACCACAGCTTGGTCCCAAGGGATTTGCATACCTGCAAATGCAGCATCTTCTTCTGCAGGTCCAGTGGACATGATGGCCCTGGGGAAGCAGCTTGCTTGTTGTGTAGTGCCAGTAAGTTCAGGATGAGCCCAGCAATTTATAAAGGGTAGTGCTTAAATCAGTGGAGTTTCTCTGAGGGGCAGAGGTTGACCTTCACTACTGACATCACAAACCATTTAGTCACAAACCAACCTGTGCTCACCACTGCTTGTAAGATTAGGGAGGAAATAGTACAGGGCTGCTGTTGGTGTCACTGGCTATAAACTTACCCACAGTGCAGGTTGCTGGGGTGTATCCATCCATCACAGAAATAAAAAGGTATGTCCAGCTCCTTGACAAGGCAGATTAAGCCTTGGATTCTTGTTTGGTACAGAGAATTAGGAATAAATGTACCAAGCCAAGTAGCCTAAAACACGTGGATATTTAAGCAGAAGACTCCATCTGAATTGTAAACTGTTTCAAAGGTATTTGAATTTAATTAAAATCCAAAATACACACATTGCTTCATCTATCTATCAGATAATGAGATTTTATAATTTATTTCTCAAGTAAACATAAAAAAGGAAAATCTATCCTTTGTATTATTTGTATATTTTTATTTGACTTAGGGCAGCAATATTGTCTGAAATGTCAAGTAATGAGACACCCTAGATGAAAGAATAATGGAAGAAAGCTTGATGACTCATAATACAAAGTAGTTTTCTGGAAGCAGTGTCTGGCATTTGTATAGGAGCTCAATGGCTTAAGGGGCAGATTTTCCTTTTTATAAATGAATGAAAACGGATTAGGTATATAATGTATATATTTGTACATACATATAAACACAAAATGCTCAAATTATCATTTATATTAGAAACAGAGTATCAACTAAAAAACAAAGCAAGATTAGAAAACTGTGTAAACCAATTCATATATTCCAAAAACAGATGAGATCATTCATACTGGGTTTTTTTAGAAATCACAAAAGTTTAGTAAGAGGTCTTACCGAATTTTTTTTTTATGAACATGGATCTGCTCCCACTGAATTCACTGGATATAGGTGAGAAAATTAATTTCTTCAGAAGTACACAAAGTCTTCTTTGATAGCTATTCTAGATTTTCCATTTACCCCTCAATAATGAATTTTTGTCCCAGATTATTGCTACCCCTTTCCTAATCACTGAAGCTTGCTCAGACCTCCAGGAATGCTTCCAATGTTTGAACAGCTGCCTAAACCATGCAGCTGCTGAGCCACATTGTTAACAAGAGATGACACCTCGTATCTGTTACGACTGAGATCCTAGTTCAGTCAATCAGTACAGCTGCCTCAACAACATGGGACCACAGTCCCAAAAAAATTCATGGTCTTCATTAGATTCACTCAATAATTTGGCCTTCAAAACAATTTCTTATAAGTGCATGCATTGTCTCTTGAAATACACCTTTTTGTCTCCATTTTTGTTGATCTGAATGGTTGAACAATTTTAATAATGGCTTCTGGATGCCTCTGTGGGGGTTGATGCATTTTGGGGTCTTGTCAAAATCCTGGTTTTATCAGGCAGCTATAAGGGGACACATATTCAAAGCAAAGCTTTTAAAAGCCTGTCACAGTCTCTCATAAAAATGTGCTAAGGTGAAAAACAAATGCATTTACTTACTATACTAAATGTCTCTTAGATGTCTCTAGCATTATTTATTTTAACATTTTGTCTTTTTGAAAACTAATATGAAGGCAGCATAAGGGGATTGTATAGCTATTTGTCTTCAGGGTTCTATCATCCCAAGAATCTATTTTATATGCATCCTGATGTGTAAGGATTACTTAAATCACCAGGAGAACTAATGAGTAGGTCTTTGAATGTCCTGTCATTCAGCCTAAACTTTAAAATTGGAAATTAGTGACATAATTTCTGTGGCACATAAGAATGGTAAAGAGAAATGAAAGGGCAAGACTTCTTTTACTTCTAACTGCAGTAGAGTTATGATCTCTGAAAACATCCCTTTAGTCCAGAACATCCTTGATTACCATGTTGAGCCAGCAAGCTATTTACCTCTTTTGGGCTATTTTACAGTACTGCAAAAACTATTTTTACAGCCTTAGACTAATTTTGGAAGAGGTATGAGATAATGCCTAAGCCCACAGAGTGCAATTTTTAAATATATATTAATGTTCCAAAGTGTGAAAATGGCATTATGGAGATAAGCAGGAATAAAGAATAAAATCCTTTAGACATAGCCTATTGTTAAAATAGGCATTCAGACAGATGCACTCATCAGTCAAAATCTAACCATATTTTGAATATAGAAATTTTATTGTAGTGCTGTACTTTTTTTTATTTGTTTGTTTTAATTCACAAGGTTTTGGGTGAAACCAAGACTACCACCACAAGGAACAACTGGCAGACCACACACTCTGACCAGTCACACTCCTTTGGAATCCAGCAGTTGCAAAACTGATTCTGATCACTGCCCATTTCATCTTTCCTGTACATTAAATTAATGACTGTGATGTTTCTTTATCTACCAGCTGAAGCTTGTTGAACAAGCTTCCTTTCCTGTTGTGGTATGGTCTTCCCAGGAAACCTCAAACTTTTAATGATGACTTTGTTGAAATTTTCTGCTTCCTCTAATCAATGTTACATGCTGGTTAGCAGCTTTGCAATGTGGTTTTATTCCAGACAGTAACAGTAAAATAAACAGACACTTACTGAAGAACTGAGGTAATAATCTCTGGCACTTCAATTTAAGATTGATCACTATTCCTATAATCCTACTCAAATGCCCTGCTCGGGAATTTTGGCCAGTACACTGCTACACAAACAGAATCATGATAGTGCACTGAGTTCTGGGCTTATGAACAGTCTTGAGGCTTTCTTGTGTGAAGAGCACCCCACTAGCAAGACAGGGTTTTAGAGAAAAGGTTTTTTCTCTGAGCTTATAACTGAAAGCAATATACAAGGCACCAGGAAACTTAGTGCATATTTTCTCTTTCTGCATCTGTCTGCTGCAGCAGTGGAAAATCTATTTGATTTACTATGGGTCAGGTATCTCTGAATACCTTTGCTACACACAGACACTCAGGGCTTTTTATCTATTTATCCGTTCTTAACATTGTCTATCCTGCAATTCTCCATACTGAATGCAGGCCCTATACATATAAATAAGGCACATGCTGTGGCACACTTAGCAGCCTCCTGAGATGCTTCATCAAATTCAAGCTGGGCAGGCACATTCTTAATCAGGCAGAGAACAGCCATTGGCCTCTGCCCTTCTGTGCAGATCAGGATGAGTCTCCCTGGCAGCAACCAGCCACTCTCAAAATTGCTGCTTCCCTTTTCTATCAGCTCAATTGCTTGGTCTTCACTATTATGGTAATAGGTTTTTCACAGAATCACAAAATCACTAGGTTGGAAGAGATCTTCAAGATCCTTGAGTCCAACCCAGCCCTAACTCCTGAACTAAACTATGGCATCGAGTGCCACATCCAGTCTTGAACATATCCAGGGATGGTGACTCCACCACCTCCCCGGGCCATTCCAGTACTTTATCACTCTTTCTAGTGAAAAACTTTTTCCTAATATCTAACCTATATTTCCCTTGGTGCGGCTTAAGATTGTGCCTACTCATTCTGTCAGTTGCTGCCTGGAGAAAGAGACCAATCCCTCACCTGGCTACAACCACATTTCAGGAAGTTATAGAGGGTGATAAGGTCACCTCCGAATCTCCTTTTCTCCAGGCTAAACAATCCCAGCTCCCTCAGTCATTCTTCATATGGCTTGTTTTCCAAACCCTTCACCAGCCTCGTTGCCTCCTCTGGACATGTTCAAGCGTCTCAACATCCTTCCTAAACTGAGGGGCCCAGAACTGGACACAATACTCAAGGTGTGCCCTCACCAGTGCCCAGTGCAGGGGAAAAATGACCTCCCTGGTCCTGCTGGCCACACCATTCCTGATACAGGCCAGGATGCCATTGGCCTTTTTAGCCACCATGGCACACTGCTCATGTTCAGCTGCTGTCACCAGCACCCCCAGGTCCCCTTCTGCCTGGGCACTGTCCAGCCACACCGTGCCCAGCCTATAATGTTGCAGGGAGTTAAGGTGGCCAAAATACAGGACTCAGCTCCTGGACTTATTAAACTTCATCTTATTGGACTCTGCCCATCCATTCAATCATTCCAGATCTCTTTGCAGAGCTCTCCTACCTTCCAACAGATCCACATGCACTCCTAGCTTAGTGTTGTCTTCAAATTTACTAATGAAAACACAGAAGTTTTACTCATCTTCTATATTTTATGACTGATGAATACATGCTTCTTCCCTTACTAGATGCTGCTGCTGGAGGTTATCAGTGAGATAGCAAAGGTAGCTTTAAGCAAGCTAGCCAGGGTGGGTCATAACAAGGGTGTTTGGGCATTGGGACAGGCTACCCAGGCAAGCAGACGCCTCATCAAGCCTGAGAGAGTTCAAGATATTTTTAGAAAATGCTCTTAGGCTCATGGTGTGATTTTTGGGGCTGTCCTGTGCAGGGCCAAGAGTTGTACTTCGATGATCCTTGTGGGTCCCTTCCAATTCAGAATATTCAATAATTCTATTTCAAGTGTGTCAAAGTCTAAGAAAAATTAAACAAAACATTGTAACCATTTATAGGCATAATGGGAATAAAAAGCAGCCTTTATTGCCTGAACCACACCTAACAATAACAGTTCCAGCTGTCCTAAAATATCTTATTGCTAGCTCACAGTCTGGCAGATTTGTGGGACTTGGGTAATCTGTAAAAAAGTCACCATAATGGGGGTGGGAAGACATAGCAAGCATCGGAGGATGCACGGTATGGTGCAGTTAGATTGCTATTTGTTTTCAAGCAAACAGATGACTGACAGGAAAATATGAACTTATCCCTCTGCTCATTTCTGGTAGCTCTGCTGCTGCATTTAAGCTTACTTCAGGTTGTCTCCAGAGAGGCTACTGCCATCTTTAGTCTGTGCTTGTGATGAAGTGCTGGGTTCTGCTGCACAAGGTGGGCAGAGCAAAGAGTGAGCCTGTGAGAGGCTGTAGCTCTGACCCTTGGTTAATAATGCTGGTGTGGATCTGGCAGCAAAGGAGGACTCTACAGGGAACAGCCCTCAGAGATAGCCTCTGCCATGTCCAGAGCTCTGCTGTATGATCTAAAAGCAACAAAAACATGATGGACATTCCATGGCCTAGCTCCAGAATAGGGATCTTTCTGGGGCAATAAAAAAGGATGTTTTATTAAAACTGAAATGTATCCCAGTGTCTATTGTCTGCTTCAAAGGGAATAATTACGATATGGATATCTGCTTTTCAGGGCTCACAAAGATGCAAATACAGAGAGAGAAGGTGAAGCACAGAATGAGCTGAAGGATCTTCTGGAAACCTTGCATTAATTTCATACAGGCCCTGCAGAGACCCACAAGAAAGAATGTGTAACTAAGAAGTTTAATATCTCTTGTGCTGATTAAATCAAAGGCCTAGATAAAAAAAAGCAGAAAACTTGATTTTCAGTACTCAAAGTCTTTCTAGGTGGTGCAGAAGAATGACAGGAGAGTGACAGGAGAGCCACAAAGACTTCAGAAGGAGAAGTAGAGAATATTTGTATTTAAAATATTTGTTCTAATTATAGCATGAAATGAGGAATGTGGGAGGCATTCACAGTTCCTGGTAGAAGCAGGTGGGCAGAGAAGGAGGACTTTTTCATTTTCATATGTCTGTGAAATGGTGACTTAAAACAGGAGCTGGGGTGGTCAGAAGAACTGCTGGAGATTCAAGAAAAGAGCAGTTTATTGAAGGGCAGTTTTAAAAGATGGTCACCATCTTCAAGGTATGCTGAAGTGGGGAACTCATCAAAAGAGAACAAATTACTTAACTCAAACTTCCCATTCTGTTTTAAATGCAAAATTCATTTTAAGGTAAAGTAACTGATTAGTGAAGCTGCTTCACACCGCTGAGCACTCCCTATTAATTTAACTAATTGGATACACTCACAGTTGTTATGTGATAGAGTAGACATTACAGAGAAGAAGTCCTTTGCTAAAGTTTCTTGAGAATTACCATATAATTTATCTTATAGAAATGTATTCTTTGGTGCTTATGGTATGCCCAGGGGCCACCAAGAAAATGCTAACTGATAACATTTCCAAAATATCTTCCTGAATAATTTTGCTGCTTTCTTATGGGTTTAGTTTTTTTATTGAGGGGTGTTTGTTCCTTCCAGATTCTCCATCTATTGATTTTGGTAAGAACCCTCCTGCAGTGTCAGCGTACTTGGATATAATAATATGGAACTCAGAGGTATGAGAACTTTCAAAAGATAAGGTTTCTCACAGAAACCTTAAGATAAAAGATTTTGGTTAGTTAAATAAGGATCTCTCTCACAGTGAAAGTGAGCCTTTCACTGCATTGTCTCTTGGTAAGTGGTGACTTGTGAGTGGAAGGAAGGATTGAAGTAAGTGAGGCAGAGCTTTGAAGAAAGAATTGGGGAAAACAGCCAGTGCAAATGCTGGTTAGACGTGTTATGATTCTCTCTGTAGTGCTCTTAATCAGCTCTCTTCATAAAGATGTGCTCAGATTTATAGACTTGGGTCTTTCTGTACTTCATGAAAGTCAGTATGTGGTATAACCAAAAAGCACAGAGTGTGGGAAAACAAAGTACTCGGAAATACTTCACTTTGTTCATGATAATGGTGACATCAGGGAAGACAGGTACAATACAAAGACTCATTAATTCTGATATATTGGATTTCTGTGTGGCTAATTAGCTGTTATTGACTCAAAATTAACACATTTTTATGTAATTTCTCCTGCAGTGTGATCAGGTTTAAAATTGAAATGTTTTTGCATTCCACCTTAGATGTCTAGGATTCTTTTTTTGCTGGTATAAGGTTAGCTCCAAGAAGAAAAGTGGTGTGTAAAATTCCTCATAGAAAATGTTAATGGACAGAATCTGCCCAAAGAAATATGCATTACCTCCCCAGCAGAATGTATCTCTTCAGAGAAGAGTCAGTATTTTTATAAATATAATCAATACCTTTTTATGAATGTTTACATTCGACAGGCCCTCTCACAAAATATTGATTTGCCTCTGCTGAAGCATATATTCACTACAAATGATGATAAAATCCTAGGAAAATGCCTCATCTAATTTGTTTAATCAGCAGGCTTGATGTAGTGCAGTTTACAGATACTGAGCTTGTTCATTCGCACACATTTTGTGTTTCCTTTTGTTCTGGTTCTATATGCTTAAATAAAGAGAAGTTTCATTCACCTTGATGGTTCCCATCTAACTTTTCTTTTTTTATGCTTCAGCAGATCCATTAAGAAACTACGTGGTGTACAAGGAAATTTTTCAGAGATGCTGAAAAATTTCTCAGTCTCAAATCCTTGATAGCACTTAGATCTGACAGAGCTCAGCATGAGTTGTGTGCTTATTGCCTTAGACAGTCTGGGTCTCAGCCCCTTCTGTGATAAAATTTTCCAGTACTGTAGCAAATAGTAATAATCACTCACAAAAATATTGATGGTGGCAGAACAGAGAGAAAAATAAACTAGTCAGTAGGCAGGCTTTGGTCTTAGCTGTAACAGTAGCTACTTTTATGTGTTTTCATGCATATTTAATATAGCCAGTTGTGTGTGCTTGCTTTTAATCTATTTTTACAAAGGCAAAAATGAAAATATTGTGGAGACAGGTATTTCTAGACCACTTTCACTCCTATGTTTTGAAGTATTGGCACAACACTTACATATTTCAGAGAAATTTCAGTTTCTCCTCCAGACAGTATCTTTCAGAAGAACAAATTCCAACAGTTGCAAACCTGGAACATCCATCTGGAAGATGCATATATATTTTTGTCAGGTGTACAAACAAAGAAATGTTCAGCTTAGCAAATTCTGTGAAATTAAATTTATCTTCCCTGAATGCTCAAAAAGTATCTCACAATTTTCTGAAACTGTAATGTTGAAAAGCTTTTCATATCTGGAGTTAATTAAAGGAACCTAGCTGTGAAGTTACAGAAGCCAACACTCTACAAATATTTCTTATATTTTCAATTATAACCCATTTATGCCATGATTTCAGTCTGCTGTGAATATGAAAACTAAGACAAAATAGTTAAGAAAGCAAACTAATGCATGTAATTTTTGGATGTACACAGCTGAAATATTCTATTAAATGTTTGTACCCGTAATGTCCTCATGTAAAGCTTATATTGTCTCTTTGTCCTTTCCTCTTAGTGTTTGAATGTCCCAAGCACCCTTTTTTCAGATATATCATCATCGTCATCATCATCATCACTTAAATTAATGACAATTAACAAATATGTTTTGATCTAGTTTTGATTGGATATCTCTCAGGTTTGGTCCTTCACCCATGATTCAGGTGGTGGTTTGAGAGTGTTTTGCCTCTGAAGGCCCTGAGCCACGTCGCAAGAAAGAAGCAGTGTCTTCAAGGTCTTGTTTATCAGTGTTTCTTGTGTTGTTTATTATTTCTTATCTTACAATTTTCTCCGTGCCCAGCTGTGGTCTTGACAGCAGCTCCGACACAAGACGACTCCCCCCTTGATGGGAGGTCACTGTCCTCTTATACAGATAATTACATGTCTCTTATTTACAATTACGTGCCAATATCTATCACCTATACTAAAAGGGTCATTTCTACTTTGACCTAATCCCCTTAAACTACTTTGTGCCACCGTCACATCAGAAGATGGAGGCCAAGGGAGAAGAAGAACCCAGGGCACCACCCTAAATCGTCCATCTTGTTCCCCATTCACCTCCATTCTAAGAATCCCAAAACTACAAAATTTTCCACCTCGTGATAAACTATGTCGCCCTGATGCAAAAGCCTTTTGGTTGTTTACACTCTTGAACTGGAGTTTCTCACTCAGCTTCACAAAAACAATGTATATTTTTAGCATTTATCTATTACATTTTCTCCTCTGGGAGGAGAAATGTGATGGACGGTGATGTTCACCATCCAGGTCGAAGAAGTGGCAACCTGTGTAGCCAATCTCTTGACCTCTGTAAAAATGTATATAAGTAATGGAGTCAGATAATAAAGAGGAAGAGAAGCTTTCCCTTGACCTGCTGCGTCTGCCTCGTTCCTCGTGTGTCTGAACCAGACACAAAACTACACTACCGTCTGTCACATATTTGTGACCTGTAATTCTTCTCTCAATGTTAGAAGCTTTTTTCCACGGACTGAAGCCAAAGACTGTGTCTTCCTGGGCTCTGTGCCAGGGTCTGCAACCTCTCTGTACAGATTCCAAACCCCCTGTACAGATCTCAAACCCTCTTGCTTGGGTCCCAGACCTCTCTGCCGAGGTCTATGGCCAGGTTCCAGGGCGACCAAAGGAATGCCCTGGACTCCAACAGAAGTCTCCAGTTGACTGGAAATTAGCAAATGCAACGCCCATTTACAAAAAGGGTCAGAAGGATGATTGGGGGAAATACAGGCCTGTCAGACTGACCTCAGTACCAGGGAAAGGTCATGGAGCAGATCGTCCTAAGTGCCATCACATGGCATGTGCAGGACAACCAGGGTATCAGGTCCAGTCAGCACAGGAGTGAGAGGCAAGTCTTGCTTGCTGATGTGATTTCCTGAGACAAGATAACCCACTTAGTGGATGAGGGACAGGCTGTGGATGTTGCCTACATAGACATCAGCAAAAGTTTTGACATTGTCTCACACAGCTTTCTCTTGGAGAAGCTGGTAGCCTGTGGCTTGGACTGGTGCACTCTCCTCCACTGGGTAAAACCTGTTTGGAAGGCCATGCTCAGAAGAGTGTGGTGAGTGGAGTAACTTCCAGTTGGCAGCTGGTGACCCCAGAGCTCAGTACCGGGGCCAGTTCAGTTTAACAACTTTATTGATGATTTGGATGAGGGGATGGAATTCATCCTCAGCCACTTTGTAGAGGACACCAAGTTGGCTGGGAAAGTTGATCTGCAGGAAGGCAGGCTCTATCAAGAGCTCTTGAAAGACTGCATCAGGGGGCTGAGACCAACTGTATGAAGTTCAACAAGGCCAAGTGCCAGATCCTGCACTTGGGTCGTAACAACCCCAGGCAGGGCTACAGGCTGGGAGCAGAGGGGCTGGAAAGCTGATCAGTGGAAAAGGACCTGGGGATCCTGTTCAACAGCAACAGAACATGAGCCAGAGTGTGCCCAGGTGGCCAAGAAGGCCAATGGCATCCTGGCCTGTATCAGCAATTGTGTGGCCAGCAGGACCACGGCAGGGATTGTCCCTCAGACTAAGCACTAGTGAGGCCACACCTCAAATTCTGTGTTCACTTCTGGGCCCCTCACTACAAGGGAGTGACGGTGAGGTGATGGAGTGTGTCCAGAGGAGGGCAACAGAGCTGGTGAAAGATCTGGAGCCCTGTGAGGGGTAGCTGAGTGAGCTGGGAATGTTTAGTTAGGAGAAAAGAAGTCTCAGAAGGGACCTCATTGCTCTCTATCTGAAAGAAATACCTACAATATACAAGGTTAGATTAGCAGTAAAAACAAGTGAAATAACTTCCAGATATTGGCAGTCCTTTGTTCTTGCTGAATTCCAGATTTTGTACAGGTTTCTCATTCCCTCTAATGTAGTATTTAAGTATTGAGAGCTGCTGACCTGAAAACCTGCATTAAAGTGATTTAAGCATCTGACTGTTATGCATATCTGTCACAGTGTCAGTGTGTCTTTGCCTTGGCCAGCCCTGGCACCATGGCAAGAAGGGGCACGGCTCGGTAGCTGAATGAACCTTGCTGATCCTGTAGGTTCTGGTTTGCCCGCAGAAGTGAAGCGACGACAGCAGGAAAGGAGAGAGTCTGCTCAGGGTTCAACCACTGGCTTTATTCATCCCACAGTGGGGATAAACTCAGCTCAGGGTGTCTGCCTCCGCAGAGACCCCTTGCCAGTAGGAGCCCTAAGCAGAAAAAGAGGCAGAACACCTGAATGTGTAACATCTTTTATTCGGGGGAGGGACCCGGGGATGGGTTTAACTGAGGAAAAATCAGGGATCATGTGGGCATGGCTCTGCAGGTAAATGACACATATTACAACAAATCAATAACTTAGGCGGGGAGACAGCCAGAGTCTTGTCCAATCACTCGATGCCCTCACTGGAACATTGTAGACTTTTGGGAGAGGCTTCAAAGTGATAGACAAGACCCAGGGGCTGAATAACTTATGATGGACACATATGAGGGTTGGGGTAAAACCAAGAAGGGTTAAACATGGGTGACTTGGGACAAACCATTACAACTTATAAAAAACAATATAAAATAAGAAACAAATACATACATAAAACTGATAAAACCACAAACACACCACTACACATATCCTTTAATGTTTCTGTCATGGAGCCTGAGATCTTATAGAGTTAGGACAAGTCTCATAGACTTCCTGTGATTTTATTTTTTTTCATGAAATGTAGTGAGAATAGGTCAACAGCAAGACAATATTCTCTGCTGCATGGCATCTATTTGGATTTAACAACTAGAGTTGGGCTCCTTGAACTCTCTTCTACTCCAAATTATTCAGAACTCTCTGCTCTCTGCAAATTGTTTCTTTTCACTCCATGCAAACAGGAACTGGGGTTTGTGGGATGGTGAATAAACTACAACAAATTTCAGAGAGATTCTTTCACTGCAGTTTGTATAGGCTATAACATGTCCTTGCCCTGTGCAGACTCATAGTACTTCAAAGTTGGTTTGAAACTCCTGCAGAGGGCTTACCTAAGTATAAATAGGATGAAGAAAAATCTCTCTGAGGGCACATTTTCAGTATGATATTAGAGGTAATCATTCTGATCCTATTAACATCTAACAGGATTGTTTATAAAACCATTCCCCTATCACCACTTGCTTTAAAAGTGCCTAGAGGACTGCCCTTAAATATTTTGAGATTTAATCCTACTCCCAGACAAAAAAAGCAGGATCTTATCCACAGTTTGTAAGCAGAACTGAGTGTAGCTCATGGAGGTGAGGTAACTGCAGGCATGGGGAAATATTTTGCTGCATTTTAAAAATAAATCTAAATGTGTAAATCCTTAATATTCCTATCTTCTGAACTCACATGGTGAACTTTGTACCTGATAAGGAGAACCAACCAGTGGGACTTAGAGATTGATTTTATTTTAGGATTAGTAAATACTTTCTTTTTTTTTTACCATATCTATGTATTAAGAGTAGAATATAGCCACCAAGCTAGGGTGTTGCTTTTGAGTGCCCTTGATAGTATTCATTTCAGAGCTTACTAAACAGTGCCCTCATATTACTCTTCTTCTATTTATGCTCATGTTTTGTTTGTTTGGATTTTTTGAATTCTCTTGCTCATTTACCCTCAATAGCTCAAGTTAAAATTTCAGCCAATAGATGTTTAGACAGCTTTGAAACACAGTGAAATGTGACTCATTTTCCCACTTCTGTTGCATCCTGCACCAGAATATTATATTTAATATTTCAAAGTAATTATTTTGGAGAGAAAATTTTAGGATGCTTTTTTGTCTGGTGTGTTGGGTTGACCACGGCTGGATGGCAGGTGCCCACTATACTCACTGAATTACTTCTCCTCATCTGCACAGAAGAGACAAATTATAAGAGAAAGCTCATGGATCAAGATAAGGGCAAGAGGGATCACTCATGGATTACTGTCACAGGAAAAACAAAATTAACTTGGGGAAATAAGTTTCATTTTTCACCAATCAGATCAGAGTAGGGTAATAAGAAATAGCATAAAATATTTTAAAAAATCCCACCCCCACCACCCCATCCTTTTTCCCGGGCTCAACTTTGCTCCTGAATTCTCTATCTCTTCCCCATCAGTGGCTCAGAACAAGGAATGGGGACTCCAGTCAGTTCTTCACATATTGTCTTCGCAGGTCCTTCCTCCTCAGGGGAAGCCTCCTCACACTCATCCCCTGCTCTGGGGTCTGGTCCTTTCCATGGGAAACAGTCCTCCATGAGCTCCTCCAGTATGAGCCCTTCCCATGGGCCGCAGTTTATTGTGAGCTACTCCAGCTTGTATTCGCCATGGAGTCACAAGTCCTGCTGGAAAACCTGCTCCAGAGTGAGCTTCCCATGGGGTCACAGCCTCCTTCAGGCACCCACATGCTCCAGTATGGGGTCCCCACCATAGGCTGCAGGTAGACCACTGGTCTACCACGGACCTCCAAGGTGGTAACCATGTCTTCATTGCTTCTGACTACAGCTACCCTCCTAATTATACAACATTTTGCAGAAGTGCACAGTGCTTCTGACATTCATTCTGTAACTGTTCTTTGAATGCATCACATGAGCCTTTGTCATTCTTGACTCCCTACTGCTAGAAAGTATTGACAGCTGCTAGGCACCTTCAAAGCTGATCTAATATAAATTTGTCTTCTTTTGATAAGCTTAAGGATTGTGAAAGCGCCTTGGTTTGTATAGGAGAGACCTTTTTCCAACTTTTCCCTCAAGGCTATATGACATAAGGTAAGATTCTGTAACCTTTATGCTGAATTTTAGTGATTTATATGC
The DNA here is from genome assembly GCA_024734555.1 of Trochalopteron elliotii. NCBI lineage: Eukaryota > Metazoa > Chordata > Aves > Passeriformes > Leiothrichidae > Trochalopteron > Trochalopteron elliotii. The sequence goes on along the minus strand of JANPWX010000134.1, from coordinate 2,329,924 downwards.
AACTACTCTTGTGAGTAGTCCCAAATAGTTCAACAGATGTATGTTTGAGTAAATGGTGTAAGAATTAAATAATCTGGATGCAAATATCTCTTTTTATGTTTGAAAGTTATTTAATAATAATATCATATTCTCTGAAAAATTTATATTCAACTTTTATTCTCCATTTAAAAATCCAACTATGAAAATTTACAAAGTATTTTTCATTTCACACTGAGATTAGCAGTTTCCTTTTAAATCATGACCTAAGTATTTCCTCCATATCTCAAGATCATGTCCCCACTGACTGTTCTGTGATGGGAGCTGCTCAGGCATGAGAGCAACTTCTTCCTCCAGCCCCAGCTAGGGGTTTGAGTTCAGGCTACTCAGCATTGCTCAGGAATGAGACCACACATAAGTTAAGTTGCTAATTATTTTGGTTCAGTGGCAAACACCTTCTTCAAGACATTTTAAAAATAAGGTGATGAAGACGACAAAATCTGTTGCTCACAAATTTAGATCACTTCAAAAAGTACCCAGAATTCTGTTCAAAGACACTTTTTCTCAAGATACTTTTTTTTTCTAATACACATAGTCGTTAAGAAATACTGACATCTGCTGTCAATATGGGACTGGAATCGGCCTGGTAGGAGGTTTTGTCTAGCTTACTACATTCTGCACCTCAGATGACCCCAAGTTTTTCTGTGCTTCAGAGTATATTATTTCCCTTGAAACAGAACATGCCAGCTGTTTATAGAAATGAGTATAACTTGGGGAGTAATTTGAAAACAATTTGGAACAGTTTGCTTTGTTGTCATTCACCTAGGACTACCTGAGAACTGGTAATGATCAGATAGAGTTTAGTGTTGATTTCTAGTTAATGGCTCATATAAGGAGCCATTTGGATTTTGCAGTCTCTTCTTAGACTAAAGTAAGTGTTCACCAAACCACATCAGTAACAGGAAGTTGTCATGAATAAACAAGAAGAGAATCAACATGCAGATTTTTCTAGGTTTTTGGAAGTTAAAATAAATGAATGGATGAATGGATTAACATAAAAGTAACAAAGACAATAAGTAAAATAAAAATTCAGGATATTGTCAGGGCTATTGTCATGTTTTGAAAGCTTCCATTTCTGCTGATCAAAGATATATATACTTTAAATTACTTACATATAAGTGAGAATCTTCTTTTGTAGTGGCGTTATTCTTATTTGCTCTCTAAGCTTTTGGTGGGATTTAGCTTTGGGCAGCTTGGTTAAGCATCTAGCCAAAGGTCATCTGGGATTTCCTGACCCTGGAGTAAGATTGACTGCTTCAACAAGATGTCTTCAAAAGAGTGCAGAATGCAGAATCTTTTGCTGGATACGCCCAAGGTTTTCTAATTTTCTCTCTGCTGTAATGTCTTTAACTATGTGAAATGAGTTTTCAATGAAAACTGTCATTGTGGCTTGGCAGTCTGAATGTGTAACACTATCCAAAGGTTGGAACGGACTTGCTCTTTAAGTCTTGGTGTCTGAGTGTGTCATAAAGTGAAATAATCATGTTTCGTTACTGGGTTGCTTATCATTAAGATATTATACATTGCTTTTACTAAAAAATATTTATGTCATTATTCATTTATTTTTCTAAATGACAAATATTTCCAAGTCATTTGTCAACCATTCACTTACTCCTTATCGTGTTCCTTGACACATGTCCTAAGCAAGACATATTTCATTCTAGAAGACAGTCATGTAAGAGCAAGTTTGGGTCCATTAGCAGTAGGGAGGCCACTAATTCCTCTTATATTATAAACACTTGAAATAACTTTGCTAAGGTCATAGAAAGGAAGAACAGATTTCAAATACACATGCAATAGTTTTTTGTGTTATTTAAGGATCATGAAATTATGAACATCTGTTTAATTTGCCTGTTTAATTTTTCCTACTATTTAAAGTATTCCATATCTTATAAATTTTTCATGGCTTTTCAATATAGGAAGTCCAGGTTCAAATGTTAAAAAAAAAAAACAAAAGCAAGAATAATGCCAACTTTGAAAGTACAGAACAAAAATATGCAGTCACTGAGTTTTATTAATCCCCCATTCCATTCTTCGATCAATAATTACAATAAATCTTCTTTTAAATTTTATTTAAATTGTAGTTTATGTTACATTTTTATTGACAGAAGGACTAACTATATTGAAAAATAAGTAAATCAATAAATCAGAGGTGAGTGAAGCATTTTTATCATGTAGAGCAGAATAAAACAAAAGTAATTCATTTTTAGTTTAAAAAGCCAGATTGTGATCTACCTTTATTATTCTTGAAATATCCCAAAATATTCACTTCAAATGAAATCTTGATTGGTGTTGGCAATGGAAAATCTCTCTCTGATGTTCTGTGTTTCCTACTCTCTGCTTAGTGCATGCCTCCTTGTGCAAAGTTCGGTTCTGTTCTGTTAGGTTCCACCTGAAGACAAAGGTGCCCATGTGTGCTTGAGCCCAGGAGATCAGACACATCCTGGGCTGCATCCAAAGCAGTGTGGGCAGCAGATCAAGGGAAGGAATTCTGCCCCTCTGCTCTGGTGATACCACACCTGCAGTATGCATCCATATATGGGTTTCCCAGTATATGAAAGACATGGGAAAGATGTGTTGGAGTGGGCCCAGAGGAGGGACAGACACACAAGTATTCAGAAGGCTGAAACACCTCTCTATGAGGAAAAGTTGGGAGAGTTGAGGTTGTTAAACCTGAAGAAGTGAAGGCTCCAGGGATTCCATACTGCAGCCTTCCAGTACCTGAAGGGGGTCTGTAAGGAGAGGTAGGAACAAACTTCTTAGCAGACCTGCAATTGACAGGAAAAAGGGCAATAGTTTTAAAGTGGAAGAGGCTAGGCTTAGATTGAACACAAGGGAGAAATTTTTACAATGAGGATGGAGCAACACAGAAACAGTTTCCCTGGAGAAGCTGTGGATGCTCCATGCCTGAGTGTTAAAAGTGTTAAAAGTAAGGTTGGATGGGGCTTTGATGCAACCATTGAAAGATGTCTGTATCCATGGCAGGGATTTGGGCTAGGTGGTCCTTAAAGGTCCCTTACAACCCAAATCGTTTCATGCTTCTCTGGATATCTTAATGTGAAAATGAAGGAAAAATAGACTGGGGAGATAATTTTGTCATCATGAAAAGAACCACAGGCATGTCACCTGGAGTGGTGGGCAGAACTCTACACAGCTGTAGAATATCTGGCATTACCTTATTGAAGAAAGTGGATAGTGTTCCATAAGAAACTTATTTCATTGTCTCAGAAAGATGTTTTCCACCAGATTTTTCTCATTCCTTGTCAAGTCTTTATCTTTTGTGATGCAAACAGCTAAAGTAATTCTATAACACATATTCATTTTCTCAATTATGCATCTCAGATACTGCACACTGAGTTAAAGAAATGGCCAGCAATGTCAAAGACAAGTATTGAAAGTGTGAAAATGGAAAAACAACCTCTTCTTTGTAGGCTGTGGAAAAACATGATAGAAGTGAGGAAAAAGATCATACATATGTGGGAGTACAGTAACAGTTGCATATGGCTGAAAAGAGTGGACTGACAAGAAAATGAAGAAACAGAATTATACTAAGAGCACTGCAGGGAAAAAAAAGATTAGTATTAGGGAGTAGAGGAGTCAAAGCATTGAGCATTTGTGGATGAACAGGAAGAAGATGATTTATGTTTATATGGAAATGTTGAGGATAAAAGAGGAAAATACAGGTTGCAAATGGGTGGTTGTCACAGCTAGGTAATCCACAGGTCTTCTATGGTTGCACCTCTAGTAGTAAATTAAACAGTGTCTAGAAACTTTCCTGGGTGCTAGCAATACTACTATGGATATTAAAATAATTTAAAAGGTCCTTGAAATGGCTTTTATGCACTTCCTAGTCCGGTAGCTTACCATACATCAATCACTGTTCTAAGTAAGCTGTCTTCATGCACACACCCTGTTTTGGAGATAAAAATATTTCATCAAGTCTGTATGAAGTACTTTGTTCCAGATTGCAGTCCTTTCTTTTATGTTTCTTTTACCACTATAGATATAACCAATCCATCTTGTTCTGAAGAGCAGCAGTGGCTAAAAGTCATTGTTTTTCTTCCAAAACACTGAAAAATTTAGATTTAGCCACAGGTAGACACACAGGAAATGGTCCAGGAGACAAGTTCCCTGAAAAATACCCAAATACTCATGGCATATACACAGCAATCTGCTTTGCCAAATGGCATAAAAAAAGAGTTGCAGTTTCCCAAATGTCAGAGGGAAATGATGCAACTGCTCTGGTGTAAAGGCTGTGCTGCTGTTGAGGCAGTTGAGCTAGATGATTGCAGTAGCTCCCTTTCAAGTGAACCATTCTATTGTAATGGACGCTGAAGAGGCAGCCCTACAGTCATGCAAAGATTTTCTTCCACCCTAAGCAAACAAAACGCAGTTCTTTTCCCTCCTTATTATTCCAGAACTTAATTTCTTTCAAACCCTTCATTTTTCTCACTGTGGATAGTCTCACATGCTGTGTGTACACTTACAAGGACCCTAGGAATGGGGGAATGTGCATGAAACCACTTTTTGCTTTATTCTTTTCTACATAACTTCACCTGCAGTTTTCAGCAGCTCTTTCACGTAGGCATAAAGGAAGGCTGAGTCAAAGAATGAAATGCATTTTATTCTTCACAGCATGTAAAGTATGTGATTAGAAAGAAAAGGGCCTATTTGAGGTCACAGATTGCAAAGGAAAACAGCATTTACTCTCAGCCCACAAAAGGTCTTGATTTTGATTGACTTAATTTGAACCCCTAAGGTTCTGGGGGAGAAGGAGAGTTCGGTTTCCTTTGTTTTGTTTTGGGGGTTTTTAAAGAACTAGTTCCCACAGAGTAATTTTGAATATTACAGAGAAGAAAGTTAAAAAGCCTTTTTCAAATACTCTATTTGTTTCGTAATGAAAACATTTGAGCATTCAGAGCTCAATTAGCTCTACACTTTAAAAGTATTTTCTAAAAGGACTCTTTACAAGAGCTAAAGAAGTACTCTTTTCCTCTCTTTACACCAGGATTATCCTATTCACTTCAAGGAATTTATGGACTAGGTATGTAGAAAAATATATGAGAGGAGAATTGTAATTTAGCTGTTTACCCTAAATTAGAAAATTCTGTGCTGCACAAACTTCCAGATCTCCCCATTTCTTTAAGATAGGATAAGTAGGCACATCCTTAAGATGTTGAGATAGTGCTCAAAAAACAGTTGGGCAAGGATCCCTGTATCCTTAGAATCATAAAAATATTTAGGTTGCAAAAGACCTTCTAGATCATCAAAGGCATCTATTAACCCAGCATTGCCGAGTCCATCACTAAACTGTGTCCCTCAGTGTCACCTCTACATGTCTTTTAAATACCACTGGGGATGGTGACTATACCACTTCCCTGGGGAGCCTTTGAAAACTCTCTCCATGAAGAAAATTTTCCTGATAAAGTCTAAACCATCCCTGTTGAAACTTGAGGCCATTTCTGCATGTCCTACTACTTAATACTTGGGAGAAGACACAAACACCCACTTTGCTACAACCTCTTTTTAAGCAGTTGTAGAAAGCAATAAGGTCTCCTCTGCAATTCCTTTTCTTCAGACTGGGCACTCCCAGCTCATTCAGCCACTCCTCATAAGATTTATGCTCCAGACCCTTCACCAGCTCTGTTGCCCTCCTCTGGACTTGATCCAGCACCTCAATGTCCTTCCTGTAGTGAGGGCCCTAGACCTGAATGCAGGATTTGAGGTGTGGAGTCACCAGTGCCACTACAGGGGTATGATCCCTGCCCTGGTCCTGCTGACCACATTATTGCTGATACAAGCCAGGATGATATTGGCCTTCTTGGCCACATGGACACAAAGCTGGCTCGTGTTCAGCTGCTGTTGACCCACAGCTCTGAGTCCTTTTCTGCTGGGCGGCTTTCCAGCACCTCTTCCACCAGCCTGTAGCAGTGCCTGGGGTTGTTATGGCAAACATACTTGTTACCCTGTATGTGCAGAATTAAATGCATCAGCTCAGAAACTTTTACACGGTAAAAGTTGGACAAGGCTGATGGGAAGCAAATGAAGAAAAAACAGCTTTGCTTACAGAACTCAAGATTTTTCAGTCATCTTCTCACTAAGGGTCATATTTCCCATCATTCAGCAACATAGGCTCTTAGGATACATATTCAATTTATCAGTTAAAATGAATTATTTAGGCAATATAATGATCAGTAAATGGTAGAAGTTTGCAAATCAGATTATATCATGTACTGGAGCATAGCCTACCCTCAGGATCTTGCTCCCTTTTAATACACAATCACACTGCACTAACAGCACCACAGTGCCTTCCACAGTTTTCTTGGTTTATTCCTCTAATCACTGAAACCTCTCTGCAAGGTCAATGGTTTCTTTACAAATTGGGGTTACATGGTCAGATTGTGCATCTTTCATCTTCTCCTCTCCAGGTGTCCCTAACCAACCTTGGACTTTGAGTCTGCTGAGTTAAGGTGTATACCCCACAAGGTGAGACACATTTCATAGCAAAAATTTCTATTTAATCTGTGAGACTCATGCTAAGCTCTGTACTGAAATGCCTTTTACTATTTACTTATTATATCCCTAAAACATATTAAATTTTGAAATGAAACAGATGAAGAAAGGTGTCTTGAAAACATAATTTTAAAAAAGAAGCAAAAATAAGCAACCTAGGAGATTGTATTGTTGTATCTTTTTTAGTATGCCAGTAGAAGTTTTCTCTATAAAATAAAGTCCATTTATCTGGATTTGAGGAATAGACATTTTAGGTAGATTTGTCTCATTTTCAACTATTGCATTAATGGAAATCATATTCTGTTGTTCATGCCTTCCAGTTTCTGGAACAGCTCAGGACATATTGTAATAAAAGATTTCATGCACACACCTCTCACCAGGTGTCAGTGGGGCAGTTTACAAAGTAAGGAAAGCATAAACAGGGCAAAGGGCTTTTATGCCATGACTAAATTAATTTTTAGACAAAGTGTTTTAAAAGCATGAGGGCAGCTGAGTGCTGAGTAAATTTGCATTTGAAAATGTACCCATTTATTCTCTTCCTTCAGTTCTTCAGATACAATGAGTCAGGCCAAATGCTGACGTAAATGAAATCCAGGCTACTCAATTCAGAACATCCCACAGGTGAAGGCTGTGCTAAGCCAAGAGTGCTGGGAAGTTAATTAGAACCTGGATCCAGCAAATACTTAGTCATAATTTCTCCAGGAAACTCATGGATTGGAGGGCTAAAATAGCATGGACAGATGCTGTCTTCTGGATCAAGCAGTGTGATTTTGGCCTATTTCAACTGCTCCTTATTTATCACCTTTTGGAGATTTCTGTAGTTTCTCTGATCTCAAGGGCTGTAGGGAAGTGGTTTTTAATGTGCATCAGGCATGCCCAAAATAGGAAAGGGAACATTGAAATGGCAGTGAAGCCAAGGGTTTGCTTTCCCTCCCTAGGTCTGTGAAGTAGCTTCACACATTTTTTTAAAATGCATGTATATATTTTTTTATATAGTAAATGCTTTTCAATTGTGCAAGGGAACAGAATGATGAGGGCACTCCTGAAGTAGTTTGGCATCATGACCTTAAAAACAGAACTTTTTCATGCACGTGTCCTCATTTGAAAAGTACTGAGAAGGTATTAAGAAAAAAACCCCACTCATCAAATGAATATCTCAAAATGGTTATTATCACTGACAGGACAAAATGTTTGATAATGAAGCACACCAAAATGATGACTTTTTTCATTTTAAATCTTCCTTTTGGGAAAGAAATGAAAAAAACCCACTTCATTCACTTGAAAGAAATTTCCTTTTTTAAAGAATTTTAAATCACAAAAGTGTAATCATAACTATATATCCTGAAAACCAAAATAGTGATTTAGGGCAGCTTCTTTCTCACTGGAAACACACCATCACTTACACATAAAGTTGATAATTAAAAAAGATTCTTTTGAAGAGGCTGGAGCTCAGAAGATTGTCTAGTGATGCCATACAGTCAGAAAATTGCTAATATATTTTACTGAAAATCAATTTTCACTATATTGTGTCCATATTACTTTAAAATGCAGACATTAGTTTTGGTGCAAAACAGTATGGAAATTGTAGTGATACAGTCATGTTATCTCTTAAAAAGAAAGATTATTCTTATTTGTAGTGCAAAATGCTGTATTTAGTTGACACTGTTTATTGAGATACTTGGAACAGTGTAGCGAGAGAAAAACATTACATTTCTTTATAAAAGGAATCATTAACAGACCTTATGTGCAACTTTTTATATTAATACCATATTCCTATATCTTTTGGGGTAGAAGGAGGAGAAAAAAATCAAAGATCACCACATTTCTAAGAGGGTTTTAAAGCATAAAACTTTTAGACTATCTACTAATGATGTGACTAACAGGAAACAATATCTGTCATAATAACTCACCCATCAATTAACAAATAGTCATAGAATAATTATTTCAGTTTTAGATTGAGACTTGAAAGGGTATTTGGGTTTTAAACACTTCATTTAGAGGAAAATACTGTGATTTTTTTCAACTTATACTACTCAAAATAATTTCAGGACTCACACAATTGCAGACCTAAGCAGTAATTACAGCTAACATTTACATGAATTGCCAATACCTCACTGAAAGGGAGTGAGCAACCCCTTCACTGAGCATCCTGTGCTAGGCACTGGCAACTCCTTGGGTAGGGAAGACTGTCATTAACTTCACAGCTCTGAAGGTTGGGGCAAAAACCCCACTTAAATCCATGTTTCTTAATGGTCTACTGTAATGGATAAGCCAGAATAGAAAAGGAATGATAGAAACATTTTCCTCATGCTTGGGATAGAATGTCTTAGTTTTGTTTCCATATGTATGAGGTAAGACTTTCTGAAATTTATATATGGCCTAATGTTTTGAAAGATGATTCTGCACACAGGTTAGATGCTGTAGTTATCAACAAGATCCACCAGGCTATCTGAAACACAGAATAAATTGAGACAAAGCATCATAATTTCTTTTCATCATAAGAACTTTTCTGTCAGTGCATGTGCCAAGAAGTTGGTGTTGCAAAAATGAACATTACTTAACACAGGAGCATATATATATTACTCAAACTCGGCTAACTTAGGTTTAAATACCCAGCATTTCCACAAAAAGGATTGGGCAATACCCGTATCAATTCTCTAGTGAGAACTTTTCTCTATCCAGTAACTTTTCACTATCCAGTAACATCTGAGGAGTTAAAAAGTAGCATTAATAAGATATGTACTTTAGTCAATGCTTCCAAAACTGCATGCTTACAATGTATCTCTTTCAATATTCCACTACCTCACTAGAGATTTCTTACTTGTAGAAATGTGGAGCGAAAAGTTACAACTAATTAAATGAAAACTACTTATTTGGTTATTACAGATTGGTAGTGAAATTTGTGTTAATTTTGAACATGAGATGGACTTATTTTAAGAGATGCTCAGCATCTGATGTTCTTTGGTGCCTACAAGATCTGCATTAATGATATCTGCCTACTCAAACAAATGTTGGAGGACTGTGAACCATTACTTATATTTAGGTTTTAACTTTTAGCAGAAATATGTGGGTGATACAAAGGAAAAGACGTTCTAAAGATATCATAGAACAAGTATAGATTTTCTGATGAGCTTGGAGAGTCTAGATCACTTTGTTTTAGATGGATTTCTGTCAGAAGTGATTTAAGTATATCCTGATGAGTTGGATGGGATTACCTGTAGTACTTGTATTCCCTGCAGCTTTTCTATAATTCTACAGATAAGAGAATGTACATTTGGGGTCTGGATAAGAGTAGAACTGTCCAGTGTCCTCAGCAAGATCAAATTAAGTACCACAACTCGATTAGTTTTTTAACATTTAATGGTTTAATTTGGAAATAATGACATTTCATCCCAGTATACTGAAAGATCTGGCTGGTGCTGTTGAGACACCTCTCTCAGTCATTTATCAATGGTCTTGGGAATATGCAGAGGTTCCAGATGACTGGAAGCTAGCAAATGTTATTCAAATCTTCAAGAGGGCAAGAAAGACCTTGATAATTATAAACCTGTCAGTCTCATTTCAGTGCCTGGTAAAATTATGGAGGAGATTGTTGGGGGAATTATTGAAAAACGCTTGAAAGACAATGCAGTCATCACTCAAAGTTAGCATAGGTTCATGAAGGCAAAATCATGCTTCACTAACCTAATTTCCTTTTATGACAGGGTTACCTGACTAATGGAAAAAGAGAAGGTATCAGACATAATTGGTTTGGTTGTGGGGTTTTTTTGTTTGTTTGGTTGGTTTTTTGTTTGTTTGTTTTTGTTTTTGTTTTTTCCTTTAAAGGCTTTTTATACTCTCTCCTATGGTATCCTTCTATAAAACTATCCAGTCATGTATACAATACAATGTGTGTATACAACTGAGGAGTTGGACCCGAAAAGTGTTGGGAGGCATGGGTCAAAAAGCAGAGGTTGGTGAGGAGATTGGAAATTGCTCAAGTGACTTTGCAATTAGGAAAAACTCTTGATTAGCCTGTGTGAAGAGCAGGCCAGGGATCTTCTAGCATGGACCCTGTTTAACAGTGCCTGTGTCTCTGCTTGTGAGCCTCTGCCCAGGTATTGCTTTGCCTGTTTAACGAGATAATGAAAATAAATTTTCTCTATCCATTCTAGCCACAAGTTTGTGGTTGTCCCAACTGCCTGCCTGTGCTGGCTCACAAAAAGAGTTGCAGTAAATGGGGCAACTTTTGGTTGGTGGCCAGTCACTAGTGGTACTCTCCAGAGCTCAATTTTATGTCAAGTTCCTATCAACATTTTTTATCAGACCTGGATGCTGGAATTTAATGCACACTAAGCTTGTCAACGAAGTTAAATTAGGAGGACTTATTGACCTCCTCAAGGACAGAGGCATTCATGGATTAAAGGGCTGGACAGTCACCAACCACATGAATTTTAACAAATGCAGATGCCAGATCCTGCATGTGGGATGGTGTAACCCTGGATGTAGGTATAAGCTGCAGGCAAAGGACTGGAGTGCAACCCTGCAGAAAGAGAAGTTCTGGCAAGTTCAGTACGAATCAACAATATGTTCTGTTGAATGAAGGGCCAGCTGTAATCCTCTGGCACCTTTGGACCAGTGCAGCTAACCAGCTGGAAGAAGTGATTTTCACACTGCAATCAGCATTGTTGCAGCTTCACCTCAAGTACTGTGTGCATCTTGATTTCCAAAATAAAGGATGAATATAAAAATATTAGAATGTACCCAATATTTTAAGTTGCCCTGTGGGGAGGCAATTATCATTGTGGATCCTTTCAAAGTCAGGATATTCTATGATTATGAATCCTGGAAACTGGATTAGGAGAGAAAACATTTGTCAAGGAAACATTAAAAAAGAATTATTACTTTTAAATTACAGTATATATTTAAATTCTGAAACAAATAGCATGGTTTATCACCTGAATTTTTCACTGTGCATTTTTTTAAATTTTAAAAATATGTATGTTCAGAAAAATGCATTTATCAAATGCTTAAACATACTAATTACATTACTAGTCTCTTCCAGCCTCATGTTGTGAGAATGATATGAACTACTTCTATGCATCTGAAAAGGATATTTGATCAAAAATTAAAAGGGACAAAATCCCCACTACTTAAAGCCACACCCAACTTGGTTTCTATGAATAGCAATCTAAATATATATCTCTGTCTTAGAATAGATTTCACTTTATTGTTTGAATTTCTTATACAAAGACTTAAAGCAGATCTTATTCTTCATTTATTTATTTTTTATATTTATTCTCAGAATTCTTTTTATTATATTAACCTAGATACAATTTAGATTTGTGATTTACTGTCAAATTCATTATTTAGTATTTTGTGCTTTGCAGTGTAATGGTGTAGAGTTTATATCAAAGCACTTATTGTGTTGATTGCACTGTATTTTCCTCAGTATTATGTATTTCAATCTATTTGTAAGCATGCATGAACGTAGGTAAAACCTTTAGAAATATTCTTTTGTACTTTCTTATTTGACAAATGTTTCTTGTGAAATATTCCGTTTAGGTGATTGAAAGGGATTTTAAGGAAGAAGTGATTTATTTATACTCAAAAAATAAAAATTGACTTTTTTTCATTAATTTTTTTCTCATTTACTTTTGGGCTATCTTAGTGAGTTTTGGTTATAGTGTAACAAATATTTTCTAACCCATATAAATAAATTATATATCAAACTAAAACATCATAGTTGTTTGAAAAAGAACTTATCATGGCTTGTACACCTTAATGGGCTAGTCAAGTTTGAAAGCACCATTGTATTTGCTTTTAACTAAAGACGCAGAATATGGTTTTTAATTAAACTCTTTTGAGATAGATTTAGCATTAACAACCTGTTGAGACAGTTACCCTGTGATACATCACAGAAGTGAATAAAGATACTGCCTTACATGAAAAAAGATGTTCGAGAGAACAATGCAGCGGGAAAGCTTAATGATTAATGCCTGCCATTAAGATATACACATCATCTGCATATACTCCATCTTTCTTCCAGTAGACCTTGAAGACCTAATCAACCCACCTGAGCATATTCTCAAACAAATCTGTTTGTAACATGAAGATAATAGATTTCCAGAAAACAGCAACAGAACAGATTGCCTAGCAGAGAGTAGGAGATAATTCAGCAGTCTTTTCTTTAGACAAATGAACCAACTTGCCAGCTTAGAAATGTTTTATTGCTTTATCTCCTTGGCAGAGTTTTCTGTTTGTCCCACAGAGTTCATTCGCCCACATTACACCTCAGATCTGGCTAGGCTAATGAAAGCTCCAAACCCCTTAAAATATACAAAGCCCTTACATTATATCCCAACTAACTTTACAATGAAAAAAGCAGATAAAATTACAAGCACGGATACATGGATACACAAGTATCAAGTACACAAGATACATGCTTCTTCTCATCTTATTACTTGCTACCTGGGAGAAGAGACAGACCCCTGCCTCACTACACCCTCCTTTTAGATAGTTATAGAGAGCAGTAAAGTCTTCCCTCTTTTTCTCCAGGCATGAGAAAAAGTAATGGGAAACTGCCTAATGAACTCTTTTTCTTTTACTTGGGTGTATTTTAGTTTTATCTGTAAAGAGATCTTTATTCTTTATTTGTGAACTAGTGCTCTGAATTAATAAATTTCTTTTATGTGAAAAAGAAATCATTGCTTTCGACAAAATGCATTATAATTCTGATTTTTTTTGCATAAATTTTCATGGCATGCTCACATACAATATTTATGTTTTGTATTATGAGATATTCTGTAAAGATTTTACTTAATATTACTTAGATTTGCAGCAAACTTTATTAGCAGTCAGAAATAAATTTATCTCATTGACTTCCCTGCATACCAGTCCACCATCAGGAAAAGGCAACTACACTTTAGAGGTAATTCAAATATTAAAATTACATTCTTTGTACTTATCTGTCATCATCTATTTTCACCTCTGCATCTGTAGTGTTTTGTGAAATGCTCTTTTCTATCCAGATGTTTGCTAGAATGTATACTTAAATAATGAACTGCATTGAAAATACTTTTGGAATTGATTTATTGCAATATTCACATAAAGTGCCAACAGAGGAGAGGAAGAAAGGAAATGAAGTGATTAATTATGTGCACTTCAGAGGTGAAAGCTCCTATTTTCTCCATCTAATTGTTGCTTCCACAAAATTCAAAAAAGGTTCTTAAACTGGATTAACACAGGGACACATTTCTGACTAGATAAAGCTTTTTATGGTCTTTCTGAAATTTTATACTTTTCTGTCAATGCAAGCAGTCTGGTGTTCATGAGTGTGCTATGCCCAGGTTGGAATTTGGACATGTCTCTTTTATGAGTGCAGAACTGTTTTTTTTAAATATCTGAGATGAAGACACCGAAATCTCGGATAGTCTTTCTAAATTTCCTGAATTCCCAGTACAGCAAAAGAAGATGCAGCAATTTAATTTCAAATTAAGATTTTAAATGTTTCTTCATGACACTGTTTCTTTATCAGAAGCATTATGTTGATTAAATTGGGTAACTATGCTGTAAGTGATTTTTTCCAAATGTAGGTTGTGGGGTTGCAGGATTTTGTTTTAAAAGTTTTATTATAGTTTAGTATAGTTTCAGTTACCCCATATGGGCCCCTTGTCTTGGAGTTTTCTCTTATCATAAGTTGATAAGGGTTTCTATGCCTCTCTGGTCTTTGCCCAGAGACTGTTTCCTACTGGTCCTTTCCCCATGATGATCCCTGCCCATCCTCTCCAATGTATCCTTCTTCCCTCTGTCCATCACTGAGTCCTTATCTCCAAGGTCCAGAACCTTTGAGGAGATTTGGACAGCAGTTGGCAGATTCCCCCGAGACCCCTCCCCAAATTACCTTTGATTTGTTAGTAGTTAGGTAATCCAGTTGGCATTTGTTGCTTTGCTTTGTTTTATTGGTTCATAGTCTGTACCCACCCCTTGAACTCGTCCTGGACAAAACCCCCCTGCAGCCTCAGTCCAGGGTCTCTCCTGACGCACCGGGCCTGAGGTAAGGGGTTCCCCTGTGACCCCCAAATGAACCTCTGTTCCCCGAACCTCCGAGAGTCCCCTCTTTCATTTATACCACGGTCGTGACAGCGAAAGTCGAGGTGCTGCAGAGCCAAGGACTTACAAATCGGGTCTGTTGTGGCATATCAGAGCTACCGGGCGGTCCAGCCGAGCAGCGGGCTGACCAGAGAGATACGCACCCCAACAGTAGGTAAGTTATAGAAGCTGGAGAGAGCTCTATTAACACAGTGACACAAAACAGTAGGAAAAAACATTTTGAAATCAGGCTGATTTGTTTCTGATATATCTTTCGTTGTGACAAGGGATCATTTTGAAGTTATCTGGCATGCAGTTTTGATTGCCAAGGACCAAAGAACAAAACTTCAACAAAAATATAATAAAAAGGCTCATTTCTACATATTTCTGTCTGTGTGTATTTCCTCAGGAAACGGTTCAGCCATCTTGTATCAGCATTCACTGATACTGCTGAAAATTGTTAGGCACCGGAGGAATTGGCAGCCTGAATAAAAGTCCTCAAACACAGCATATCAAATTTCATGTTCCTAATTTATGAGTAAAATCCAACAGAAACAGAATACTCTTTGAGGTATCCTTGCGACTAAGGCAGAAACAATGCCACTGAGAAAAAGGTTATCATGGAACACCACCATGCTTTTACAAGTTCTGTGTTAAAGAACCAACCTGAGGTGAGCCAAGACAAAACTAAATCAACAATTGCCATCAGATGATAGATAAAAATGGATAGATGGAAATGAAAAAAGGCCCTGAAATGCAGATCTTTTCAATGACAAAAAAATGAAGGTTACTAAGCAATAAAGTAGGATCTTGCGGCCACATGGGCAATAAGGTGCTCTCTATAGTTAATCAGATCTGACTGCCTTGGAACTGGTGGGTGGAACACCAACTTTCCCACCCAATATGTGATAATCAAGACTGTGAGGAAACATTTTATTTGCCTAGGTATTCACACATGGACCTTTCTTGTGGATCTTAAAATGCATTCCTTTCCTTCTTAAATGAATCAAAGGTTGCTCTTTTAAAACCTTATCTGAAATGTTGCAGCTGCCTTTTTCAGAGTGGCTTGGGCGTTACTGCACTTAAGAGAAGATGGGCAGAGCATCGATTGCCTCTGCTCTCTGAGTTATTTCTAGGTCACTTTTATTTCATCCTCAGTGTCTGATCTCCTCACCAGACTAGCTTGCCCAGGAGGATTTTCCTGACTTTCCTCTGAAACTGAGACACTTTCTATAAATATTACTATGGACAGAGAAGAGATCATGATATAAGAAGGATGTGGACCTGCTGGAGTGAGATCCAAGGAGGGCCACAGAGCTTATCAGAGGGATGTTACAGCTCTATTATGCAGATAGGCTAAGAGAATTGGAATTGTTCAGCCTGGAGAAGGCTCTGGGAAAACCTTACAGTGTCTTTTGAGCACCTAAAAGGGACCTTCAAGAGAGCTGTACAGGAACTTTTTTACATGTAGGGCATGTAGTGATAGGGTAGGGAGCAATGCCTTTAAATGAACAGAGGATGGCTTTAGATTAAATATCAGGAGGAAATTTTTTACTGTGAGGGTGGGGAGACACTGGCACGTGCTGCCCAGAGAAGTTGTGGATGATCCTTCTCTGGAAGTGTTCAAGGCCAGGTTGGATTGCGCTGGTCAAGTGACCTGAACAAGTGGAAGGAGTCCCTGGGACACCAAGGGAGGTTGGAACTAGATGAATTTTAAGGTACTTTCCAAGCAAAACCATTACAGAATTCTATGATTTTATGATCCTATGAGGAAACATTATCCTCTGATTCAGCTGATTCCCATGAGAGACATCCACGCTCCTTTTCCTATCTTGAAGGGTCCAAAGACATTTTATGATCAGACGCCATGTACTAGGCATGAATTAAACACTCAATGGTACAATCACTGTGTCAAGTTGAGGCAGATCTGGGCACATATATAATGAGCCCATGGTATCTAGTGACATGAAGTGTTCAAAAATAGATGATAATATAGTTTTTAAACCATCTCTGGACTTAAACAAATGCAGCTTAGCAGTTCTCAGGTTCAATAAGGCACAGAATTCTTCCAAGTCTTTCTTAAATCACATAAATCCTTTTTTGGATCTGATGCATAGCTTCATCCGGATTTCTTTCAAAATCCATTTATTTATAGCTGTCTATTAAGGTAAATGACATAGTGTTTAAACATCAATTTGCTCAGATGGACATACACTACATGTTTTCCCACTTTGACTTGGGGAGGAGAGAGGGACACACAGTGTACTGGAAGTTTGCAAATGTTGCAGACAAAGTAAAATTTATGTGATGTGCTGGCAAAACTCCTGGTGGTTTGTTCCTTCCATGCACTTCAAGAGTGTATTTTGAGAGAATTAATCTATTGCCTTGGAGATTCTTCCCATGAATTAAGTTTTGAATGTTAAAAAAAATTATTTTTATATAAATTTGAAGAATAGTGAGCTTAAAAATAGCCACAGTTATATACTCAGGTCTGTAATGTGGAACAGTAGGTTACTGTTGCTTTTTTACCTTTATTATAATAAAGTGTTTTATCTTGCTGCTTCAAATATTCCTTGCGCTATTAGTACCAAGAAATGTGCAATAATATAATGGCTCATGGCAGAGCTAATCTTCATAATTGAAAGGGAGTAGTTTATTTTTGGAACCAATACTTTAAAAAATCCAGATGTGTCGATATTATAGCTAATTGCAATTATATGGATTTCATATTTTCAGCTTTAACATATTTTTCTTCCTTATAATAAATCCAGATAAATATTATGCCTACTAGATTTTTCATAGGACAAAAGGGATCTCATCCATAACAAAAATCTTTTCCTCAATTCCCCCCAAAACCCTGGTGGAGTGCATCCTGTAAGTCAACACATTTTTAACCTCAGATTTAGAATATGGATTGGAAAATCAAGATTCAAAATTGCAAATTCATTTCACATTTTTCTTCAGGAGATGCTTATTTTAAAGTAATTGCCAGATACTTTTTAAGACTGCCTCTATATATGGTATATGGTCTTTCTCTTACATAGTCTTGATCCAGAACCCTTTATTTTCCAGAGCAGTCTAACAAAACACATCCTGAAGTGATCACAGACTGAGGTGATCAGGATAATGCCACCACAAAGCTGGAATGCCATTAAGCTACACAAAGAAGTTAATACCACTTTGAAATAAATATTCAGATTAGACAATGGAATGTATGGAAGATAAATTATTTGTATAAAAGAAACTACTGAAAATATCACCATGAGCTTGAATAAATGTCAGATATTTGCCATTTAATTTTCTGCCTTATGTATTGTTTATTTGAGCCTCACAGTTTCACAGTGATCCCTTTCAACTTCCTTACAGTTCATAGTCTTTTCCTCCAGTGATCATTCTTATGACACAATAGGTTTTTGCAACCTCATAGACATTCTGTTCTGTGCTGGTTTTTCCACCCACCCTTCCCTGGTAACTGACTGCACAGCAGCCCACTCTCAGCAGCTCTTTTCACAGATGAAATATAGACCTTGCCATTGCAATATAGCTTCAATTTCCTTGGACTTCTCATATATGCATCTGAAAATTTCACTGGAGTAGTTATTAGAATCTTTACTTTTACTCTTAAAAAATAAAATATCCTGATCTAGATCATTATAGAATCACAGAATTGTTTGGGTTAGAAGGGACCTTAAAGATCATCTAATTCCAATCCCTCTGACATGGGCAGCAACATCTTCCACCACACCAGGCTTCTCAAAGCACTATCTATCCTGACCATGAACACTGCCAGGGATGGAGCATCCACAGCTTCTCTGGGTAACCTGTGGCAGTATCTCACCACCTTCACAGTAAACAATTCCTACCGTATATCTAAAACTACCCTCTGTCTGTTTAAAGCTATTCCCTCTTAACCTAGCCAGGCCACATCAAGCTTCTCAACCACCAACACCCCAAGATCATCAGTATCTCTTGATTTCACTGACCTATGATTTTTCTAGATGGACCAGATTACTTAACAGGAGTTTTCTGTCCTCTAAGTTACTTCTAGCACATAACAACTGAGAAATATTAATTTCTTGAATTATCTAAAAACCAATATTCAAAAGCATACATATATTATTTGATTAAGCACTCTTTGAGATCAATGCTAAAGTGCTTATTTTAGAATACAGAGGGAAAAATATTAGACAAAAAAAGGCACTTGTTAAAATTTTAACCTCACGGGTTTTGTTGTTTCTTTTTTCTATTTTTTTTTATGCTGTCCTGAAAACACAGATGTTACAGAAAATAGATAAATTTTACTTCTAAAAAAGTATTTCTCCTATACGCTGCTTCAAACCTCACCCCTCTAACCCCAAAACCATGAAGACAACCATGCCCAGACAATTTCTGAAGCTCCATGGAACCTTCCATCAGGTATGTTATTACAAAGATACTTCTTTGTAGGCTCACTGTATCCCCACACACTGTTACACATCCTTCATTTATAAGTCTGAATCACAACATTTAGCAGCAAAAAGACCTCCCACAATCTAAAAAGATTATCTTTCATGGGATGTTTGGACTACATGTCAAAAATGTTTTATCATATAGTATATCCAGAATAAACAATGGATTGTACCTTCAAGCTATAAGACAGAGGGGATGAAAAGTCCACTGAAACCAAAGGCACAGTTAACAACAGCCAATCAGTAAATCATGAACTACAAATGTTCATGATCCAGTCAGTACAATTATTTTTCAAAGAAATATTTGTTTAAACTATTACATAGTACTTCTATTTATATACATTGATTTTATTTCTACAGGCTATTTACAGATTCTTTTCCTCATGCTGGGATGGGTTTGTTTAAACATCCATTTCTCACTAAGATATTTTAAATCAAAGTTTGTGTCAAAGAAATATTCAGATGTTACTATATAGTACATGTATTCCTGCATGTTATACTCATTTCTATTTCAGTCACATTAAGGAAGCCCAAACACTTGGCTATTTATAAGGGACATAAGTTCAAGAATCAAAATACCACACAACTTGTTAATGGCAGTTAATTTGTGTGATTTCTGGGGTGTCTAAATTCAGGATTGTGATTCCAATTACATATCACCAAGTGGCACATTTTCATATACATTCAATATAAATTTAATAATATTAATCAGATTTTGGTAAAAATATCTACTGATATGCTAATAATTAGGTATTTAAAAAAAAAAGAAACCATTCTTGTCTTAGTGAGCCAAAATGTGTGATAAGGGGGTGTGTTACAATTTGCAAAATCACTTTGCTTATCTTGTTCTGGGTCAGATAGTCAGCTGATGAAAAACAAATTCCAGTACACATTCTACATCATTTAAGACACAAACCTTTGTTCTGTGATTCCTATTTTTTGCATAGTCATGCAGAACACTTGCTCTCATGCTCTCTCTTTAAAAAGAGTTTACTGCCATCTAAATCACAGAGGTTTTTTTTAAATTCAAAACCAAACTGGAAAAAAAACTTAGAAATCAAGATATTTGAGGTTATATTAGAGGTGAGCCTAATGTTTACATGAACTACTAAATATTCTAAACTTAAAATATACAGCAAAACATAAAGGGTCAATCTTCAAAAAATGCTATTTCAAAAGAAAGAAAAAAAAGTTAAATCAAGAATTGCAAAACATTTGAGCAAGATATTCTGATGTTATTTTCCTTTTCAGTATTTCTCAAAAAATGTTTAATATTTCTCACAGAAATTAAAAGACCTGAGTACGCATTAAATCTTATACCCCCAGGCCATGCCCAGGCAGCCACGTGTGCAAATAGGGTCACACGGAATGAAAGCTGCCCACCACTGTCATTTGATTTCCAGAGCATCACACCAGAAATCAAACAGAAAAGGCATTAGCACTCATTCACTGGCTACATTGTTTCTGGTTCTGGGTACATAGATGTGCACTGAAAGACCAGACTGTTGGATCAGACTCAATGTTATAATGAAGCAAAATCTAGAGTATTTTGCACTTTTTTGGTGTTTTTTTTGCTTTTTTTCCTCATTTTTCTATTTTTTTTTTTTTTATAATAGCTGTTCTGACTTTTCACAGATCCACTTTACATGTCAGGATTTCTTCTTTCTAATTTTTTTCATCATTTTGACTGAATGTCTTATAGCCTTCGTCAGACAAAAGCAGCAAGAGTGTTTTTAACAATAAGGTGAAATGAAAACAAGCGTACAGAGATGATCAAGTCAAAAACTTGTAGGTGAAGATCTTGGATATAATGCAAAAAATGCATGATTCATTAAGGCTTTTGAGCTTGTGCTGGTAACAGATGCTCGAATAGACAAGAAGGAACAGAAGCACTGAGAGGCCAATGATGAGCAGTGATGGACTTTGAAAATTCAGCCTGGTTCCTGTCTTCCTTTGGCACGTATCAGGGACATTTCACTGCAGGTGATGGAGCTGTTTCGCTGAAATCTGCATGAGATCAGTTTGCTCTCTACCATATCATCCTCTGGGTTTGTAAAACACATATAAACATGTATTGAAAAAAAAAACCCACCATAATCATTCTTTGCAAATTATTCTTTGCAATTATTTTTTCCAGAATCTGACATGATTTGTGAAAGTTCAGTTCTTATTACTAGAATTCATAGTCCACTAGGAACTTAAATATTGACTTAAAAATGCAAATTTTGCTTTGAAGGATTGAAAATAATGGAATAATGATTGATCAAAACCCTGGAGTTGAACCACTGATTTTGACAGGACTGGAAAAGCAAGTTTCATAGATTCTCTTTCTTCAGAGCTAAACAGCTTTGATAATTAGAAATAATTACATAATTTTATTTTATTTTTTGTCAAAGATATAATTGTCTTAAGGGAAAACTAATTGTGACAGCCAGAATGATTACACTCTGGTATATTTATCATTTTTTTTTCTTAAATAATTTTTAGTTTTTGAGAAACAGAGTTCTACAGTAAGAACTGTAAGGATTTCCTAATTTTTAAGCAATTGTGGGTGTTATTCTTATGGAATCTAGGCCTGCTGGAGTTGGAGACATCATTGTAGAAAGCTGCCATTTTTACTCCTAAAGATGCACTAGTGAATAAATGAAAAAATAAAACTTGGAAATATGAAAATGTTGTCACAGAAATGGCAGGGTTTTTTTTTTCCCTTCAAATTTCTATCTGACTGTATTCCAACTGATGTGGTCAGTGGCTTTGCTCCCTAGTGAAAGGATAGCACAGTGTATCTTAGAATGTGAAACCATTTCCATAGTAGATATAAAGTTGATTTCACTTGGGGAAAAAAAGGATATTTGCCTTTGACTTCAACAGATGCTTTCTAGCTCTAACAATTCCCATGTGGATACACACCCAGCAATCTAATAAACCACAGAAATGCATTACTACCCTCAACTATTTGATGTCTTCCTACTTCAGATCAGATCTATAATTTATAAAGGACTTCAGTTAATTCCAGACAGTAGGCTCATGTTTCACATGTGAAATACTTCATAATTTAATTTAGAAGAAATAAGCAGTGCTGACAAATGAGTAGTCAGGAAAAGGAACTGGAGTGCACAGCATGGCATGGCAGGAACTAGCACAAGTCCCACCATTTTTTACTTGTTATGTGTTTATTTTTTCTGTTAAGTTTGCATGTCAGATCAGTAATTATGTGCTAGAAAAGAACGTAAGACTATTCATCCAGGGTAAGCATGATCACTGATGACAACATGTCAGAGAGACAGAACGTGTTGACAATGACATATCCCCTGAAGTCTGCTTTTCAGTCACGATTCATTAAATCACATTCAACAGTACATTAAATAGAAGCAAAATTAACTTAAAGCTGTTAATAGGAAAGCATGTGTTTCTGTGTGTGTACAGAGGTATGCTTTTAAAGCATAAATGGAACCTCAGGAAAAAGATACATGAATTTGGTTGTTGTGTAATATAATCCTTATTTTGAGGTAATTCATTTAAGCGTGAAAACAATTTTGAATGGAATTGTTGGAGGAAGTCCAGATGAGAGCTGTTAAGATGATCAGAGGACTAGGGCACCGCTCCAGTGTAGATAGCTGGGAAAGTTGGGGCATTTAAGCCAGGAGAAGAAAAGGCTCTGGGAAACATTTTAGCATTTTCCAGTACCTGAAGGGAGCCTGCAAGAGAGCTGCACAGAGTCTTTTTAAAAGGGTATACAGTGACAGGACAAGGAATAATGGCATTAACCTGGAAAAGGGTAGGTTTAGATTAGATATTAGGAAGAAATTCTTTAATGTGAGCATGGTGAGGCACTGGCACAGATTGCCAAGAGAAGTTGTGGATGCCTCGTCCCTGCAAGTGTTCCAGGCCAGGCGGGATGTGTCCTTGAGCAACCTGGTCTAGTGGAAGATGTCCCTACTCTGGCAAGGGGTTTGAAACTTAATGATCTTAAGGTCCCTTCCAACCCAAACCATTCTGTGATTATGTGGATGCTTCATTTAGTAAAGACAGAGCAGCAAAAATAGAATTCACAATGCAAATATTTATAGTGTGGTGTAGTATGATGTAATGCATTTCATTTCAACTCCACTTTAAACAGGTTTCATTCAAAATTCTGTCATGCTATTTCCAGAGACATTTGGTCATGTGAACCCTTCAGACATTTTTTATAAACATTTTTATGCAAATGTTCATTATGGGGTAAAAAATCTCCTGATACGATATTATTGTTAATGCAAGTGAGCACACTAAGCAAAATGCAATGAAGGAAAGGTTTGAGAAGCAGTATCCCAATGCAGCATGCAATGGAACAGTCATTTGTACATATTTGCATTATCCAAATTGCCTGTATATGATATGAAGCAGAGCTAACCTTAATTTAATTATCATTTAGTTTCTCAAGCAGCTCACTGGACGCTTAATTTTGCCTTCTGAAGCTCTGCTTTTGCTTCCTATTTCACATCTACTTCAAACGTAGAAGATTCCCCAAACCAAATATCTCACATTTAACCCTGGAAGAAGCGTAATTCCACTTGGGGTCTGTTGTAATGTAGGTTCCTGAGCTACTTGAACTGAGTGAAATGCAGCGCTTCAGCCAGCATGAATTGCAGCACTTATGTTCACTTCAAAGAAGAAAAGCATGGGCTGTAGCCTGGAGATCTCTGTTTTACCCAGCACTGCAAAGATTGTTTGCTTTTTTAGATGCTACCCTCTTGCTAACTTTGTAGGATGGAGAGGAGGAGAAGTCTTTCTTCTTTTTCAGTGTTTGAAGTTGTGTTACTTTCACAGCCTTCTTTGCAGATTAAAGCCTAGATGGTGTGTAAAAATGTCATTACCACTCTTACTGGTCTTACCAGAGAGTATTTGCTTTGTTGGGAGATATGAAGTGAGCACACATTCTACTTTTACTCTGATGTACTGACTTTGCTTAGGATTTTTTTTGTTTGAAATTTGGTTACTTCAGCAGAAGAAGCTCAAAATTATTAGCCAAGATATATGAACACAGCTGTGTCTTCTCACCAGGGCTGCCAAAGAGAACTGTGTTTCTTTTGCATCTCTCCAGTCATCCTCTGGTTTGATGTGAAAAAATAGTCTAGAGAGAGTTTGATTTGATGTTGAAACCATGAATGACAAACAGCATGTATTTCTTTCTTACTCATTCATAATGTTGCACTCTTTTTGTGGGTTTTTTTTGTTTGCTCCAGGTTTCACATCTGTGTTGACTGGAAAAGCAGCGCGTGGGGGAAAAATTGCTTAAAATGTCATACCTGTTAAAAGAAATGGAAGCCAAATCAAATAAATTCCATGGAAAAATGTTTATTAAAATCTCCATTAATAATTCTAACTACTAAAGTTTCATAGGAAAAGTCTAAAAATCACCATCCCTACCCATGCTGGTTTTCCCTCAGGAGAGAAGAGGTGAGGAACCTTCCATTGGTTCCATTGGAACCTTCCATTGGAACAGAGGCAGCATCTAGGGAGCCAGGGAGCCAGGAGTCAGCTAATGAAGTGCTGGCCCTACAGGCATAGAATGTAGCGCACCTCAGCAACCCAGTAAGGGTCTTCAATGACCATCTTCCCAAAATTAAGCAACTAAATTCTGACTCTGAAACACTTGGTAGGGCTGCAGCCATTCTCGAGAACACCTAATGTGAGCTCAAGCACACATAAACCTTGCAGTACTGTTTGTTGTTCAACATCCGAGACTATCCTGTTTCACTGAGTGGGGTGATAACATTGCAGTTAGCTGCTGTTAAAGCCTGTTTCTTCTTTTAGACTGTTAGGAGATTAAGTAGAATATTTTAGTCTCATGTGTTCATGTTCCTCTGTTTGGTTTAAGCTTGTGTTCATCCTTCATCCCTTTCTTCTCTCTAAGATAACCTGAAAAGTAATAATCATGTCTCTGATTTCCAGGTATTGCTTTCTCTATATGTCTCACTTGTATTTAGGTCTTCTGTGTGTAACAGCATCGATTCACTGTGTTTCAGATTCCACTACAGATCAACATGGCAGACCATCTCTCCTTGAAAAATTGTCTGCAAACTGAGACAGAGGAAAAAGGTGCGATCTTGAAAGATTAACTGACATTTAAGATGGCAAACAGCTGCATGTGTAATTGTGTAGTTAGAATATCATTACCTACTCTAAAAATATCTTTCTAAAAGTTCATTTGTACCAAAGAATAAATATTTTTATTAGCATACACTTAGCCAAGCCATCAGACTGAAGGCCAGACTAGTGCCAAGAAATCACTTTGTTATAGTTACTAAACGTACCACAGAGATGCAATTTAAATTTAAAATACCTAACTCCCAAGGTAGAGTAAATACTTCACTAAAGAAAAGGTAGGTTCTTTTCAAAATGTCCAGAAAATTTCTTACCTTGAAGATCCTTCAATCTTTTCAACATTCAGTAAGTACAGCATCTTTTTCTTTCCTAAAATAATTGCTTTGTTTCAAAAGACTTTTCTGAAATTCATCCCCACAGGTGTTTGACCATGGTTTTCTTGGGACTCTTTTCTGCATCCTCTGTGCTGCTTGTGTTTCATGATGGGCTTCAAAATAATTCTGATTCTGGAAAGAGTGGAATAGTTCTGGTGCCTTCACACCCTGCTCTGACAAGCATCAGCTCACCCATATTGCAAGATTGGAGGGTGATTTTTTGTTCACTAAATTTTAACACTAAAATATCAAACTAACTTCTTAAAGGCAAAATTAAAAATATCATGCACTGCACCAACAATTGAGTTAACAGTCTTTTGCAAACCTAATTTGGAAAGAATACAGTTTTAGGAACTAATTCATGTGTCCATAAAATAGTTTAATGAAGATGCCTACATGTATATCTATATAGGAAAGATGTATCACTAACGCAAAGATGGGACTTGTAAAGATTTTATGTAGATTATGTTTATATACAGGGGTATATTTTGTGAGAAGCAGACTCCAAAAGACCCTCTAATCCTCAACCATAACAAAATTAAAACAACACACATATATATATCTTTTGATAGATTCCTTGAATGTTGTGCCTTAGTTTGTAATATTCATTTCCAGTACTGAAAATTAATTTGTCACAGCTTTTAACTAAGTAATTTGGCTGCTACTTATTATTTGCAAAAATCTGGGCCACATAAAATGCTTATTCATGAAAATTAGGGATAAAAGCACATGTTAAAGAATTAATTTGTTTAAATTAATTATAACATTAATTTAATTTCATATTCACATTGGAAAAATATCATGCATAAATAATTCTAAAATTTAAGGTTATTAGGGATCTCATATTCTGCAATTCTGATATTTAATATATATTCTGTGTGTGAATGTTCATGGAAATATTCTGTTGAAAAGAATGTAATTGCACCTTTCTTTCACAATTTTTATGTATTCAAGTGAAAATTTGAATGTGAATTGAAAATTCATTGGTCGGGATTGGATTGACCCAATGGATGATCTGGAAGGGCTCTCAGTATGATTTTCATTATTATCTTTTATGATATTTATTATATTACTGTAATCAAATATATGCTTCTCAAAAGGCACTCAGTGGCAAAACTCGTTTCTGAAAGTAATTTTCTAGATCTAGAAGTAGGAGAGGAATCAGGAGTATGCACAAAATGGAAGCAGTCCCAGGCAAAGACCAAAAGTTTTTTTGGAACCTTAGAAAATAAAACTGACAATAGGAACACTTTGTAACTGGCTTCCCAGCACTCTTACATGTGATGATATAAGTGAGGAATGGAAAGGGTTCTGGATAGAGCAAAACCCACCCAAGGGCCTGCTTCATGGCACTGAGTGTCAGTTCCTCCACAGTCCACTTAGCCCTATCAACACATACACACACATCATGACTATAAATGAGTTATTGTAGCTGCAGTGAGGCTGAAATGACAAGCCAAGTCTGCTTATGAACAAACCTATATATTCTGGAAAATGACAATTCCCTTATGATCACAGTAATGTTCCTGCCATCACACTTTTCTGTGCTCTCAACTACTGTCAGTAATACTAATCATTCTTTTCCTATAGAGAAGGTAATCAAATAATTTACTGAATAGGTCTAAAACAGCACAAAGGAGTGATTCACAGTATTCCTCTCATTTTTCTCTTTGTTCTATCCTGTTGTCCTCCACAATACAGTAAATGATAAACATAGAACCTCTCTATTTCTATCTATATTGCTTTGATTTATAACCTATTAGCCCATTATTTGGTTCAAGAGGAACCCTCAGGAAGCATAAGGGCACTAATAAGTCATGACTTGCTAATCCACCTGCCTACCGACTATGAAGAACTGTTCTTGGAATTAGACTTCAGACAGGTCAAGGTGCAGAACTGTTTGATTTCCTACAAGGGGTGCAGACC
Source organism: Trochalopteron elliotii (assembly GCA_024734555.1). Classification (NCBI taxonomy): domain Eukaryota; kingdom Metazoa; phylum Chordata; class Aves; order Passeriformes; family Leiothrichidae; genus Trochalopteron; species Trochalopteron elliotii. The sequence continues at coordinate 2,302,470 of JANPWX010000134.1, read as the reverse complement.
TGTGAAAGCAGATAACTTGAAATGATAATCAGAATGATCACTGTCTTGGAGATGATTTTAAACAAAGCCATAACAGGTAGAATATATATTTAACAAGTCCTAGAATCTAGGGTCAGATCATTGACTTTTAATGTATTTTAATCATTAACAAAATCTCAGAATATAATATCTACATATGACAATGAAATCATCAGATAGAACAGCAATTATCAACAATTGTTAATGAAGATGTTGAAGAGAACTGGACTAAGGATCGAGCCCTGTGGAACCTCACTAGGGACAGGTCATGAGCCTGATGTCACCCCTTTCACTCTAATAATCCTTTGTGCCCAACTCATGAGCCAATTCCTCACCCATCCCAGAATGTGTTTATTCTGCTGTGGGCTGAACATCTTGTCCAGAAGGATCCTGTGAGAGACAATTTCAAAAGCTTTGCTGAACTCCAAAATGATTACATCAACTGGCTTTTCAACATGAATTAGGTGGATTACCCTGTCATAGAAGGAAATCAGGTTCAACAAGCAGTACTTTCCCCTCATGAAGCCATGCTGGCTGTGAATGATGACTGCCTTTTCCTCCAGGTGTTTTTCAATACTGCCCAGAATAATCTTTTTCATGGTTTTACCAGGAACAGAAGTGAGATGGACATGCCTGTAGTTTCTGGGGTACTCTTTCTTGCCATTTTTGACAAAAACAAATGTTGCTTCTGAGCCTGAAATTTTAAGTGGTTGGCAGCTGAAAAGAACCTTATATTTTGTTCAGTTTACAATAGTCTGTCCCAGGAAAAAACTTTCATATTGACAAGAAGTCATTTACAAGACAGCTTACACTGAAGTATGTCTGGCAACCTCTGTAAAGAGAGGAAAAAAAAAAAAAAACAAACCAAAAAAAACCAAAGACAATTGCCAGCGACAAGAGGAAAAAAATCCATCATTAACAGGAAAAAGGATTAATATCCAGAGGCAGGGAAGAACAAACATGCATATACTACATAGGATAGATTATAAAATTAAGCTGGCAGTGCAGTTATCTACAATAGAGAGAAAGATGCCCTTAAAAGGAGTGAATCATTTCTTCCTAAAATGTACAGTGAAAGTAGGCAGAATAATATACTTCTGCTTTCCACAGAGAGTACAGGCAGTCTAAACAAGATGGCCAAATGCAGATATTTAAATTCTCAGCTGTGTGTGTGTAGAGTCAAACAAGAGGAATCCCATCCATGGGATCACATGAAGTTCGACACCTCTTACCTATAGATCCATTTAATTGAACTTCAAAGATAAACAAAATTGTTAAAAGTAGAAAAGCATGTGTGTTATAAGAGCTAGGACAGACACACAGGCTCAAGGCAGATGGGATAGATATCATGTTTATTGTTTTATAAAAAACACAAGTAGAAATCTAGTGACTTCAATGACCGAGGCAGATACTTTCAAAGAAGCTTCAAGGCTCCTAGTAGATTCCAAGTTTTTACAGAAGTGTTAGAGCAAGACATATCCCATCCTGCCATACCAATATTGGAAGCTGGTACCCTAATTTCCCCACCACAGCATTTTCAAAGGAGCTTAAATCAGTACAGTAGCACAGAGCAGCAGGAGACATATCTAGTGAACATTCTACCACTGTTTCTTTAAGAGGTATTTTCCTAGAAGTATTGCCTTTGCACAAAGCCTGAATTGAAGCCTACTCCCATCAGTCAAGCAGAGGTACTCATATTTAGGAGTTTCAGGAAAGTGAAAGACTTGAGTATCTCTAAGCGTATTTCTTCATATAAATGAAATACTCCTTTACAGCCAGCACAAAATATATTTAGGCACTGATTTAACAGAGCACTTTACTCTTAGCATTGCTACCATGACTTTCAGTGCCTAAAATACATCCATATGGAAAATCTCAAAGGATTCAGGACTCTAAACACTCTGTTGGCCTCTCATTCTTAGACATTTCACTACATTTGGCAATGTTTAAAATAAAATACATGCACCATAAAGGTCAACCTGCCTGAAAGTGAAGCAAGAATGAAAATCCTGCTAATTCTGCTTCAGTAAGAACCAGCTTCCTAAAAATCTTCACACTCCTAAGACCAGTGCAATCCTGTACTTCATAAAAGAAAAATATTTACTCTGCCAAAGTGGGTCTTAAGTCCAAGATGCTGCTGCCAGAATTTCACAATATTTAGAAAGAATTTAATTCAAAGGCAGGATTTTTTCTTTTCAGGTGATTTTCTACCAATGGGAGAAAATTCACCTGAGGAAGGAAGACAACACCTCCTGGGAATCTGATTGCCTAATAAGAAGAATGAGATGTGTAAGATTAGTCAAACCAGGAGCTGCATTAGAAATCCTAAAACTTAAGGCATCTGTGTCCTCCTTTCCTTCAACCCTTCACTCAACTTTCTACCAGTTCATGCTACAGATATTTAGCTTGCATCTTGGAGTTAATATTCAGGGGGTGGAAAGAAGGAAATCCATTCACAGGGCTACAGATCAAAGCCTGAAATTTCATGACACACAGTCATCTTATCAGAGACTGCTGACTCAATTTTTAAAGCATGCAGACAGTCTGTGGGCTTCCTGGATCTCACTAATAGCTATATTTCTAAGTCAGTGAAGTCAGTCCTTAGAGATTTCTCATGAGTCATTCCCCATTAAAAATTCTTTGGTACTAGGCTGATTCACAAGCAGGGACTCAGGATTTAAACTTCTTAAAGTTTATCTATGTCTTTATGGCTTCTACTTTTGACTTAAGTATGAAAAAGGTCCTACAGGAATGCTGGAGAGAGACTTTTTACAAGGGCATGTAGTGATAGCACAAGGGACAGTGGTTTTAAGCTGGAAGAGGGTAGATTTAGCTTAGATATTAGGAAGAAATTCTTTACTGTGAGGATGGTGAGGTGGTGGCACATGGTGACCAGAGAAGTTGTGGACGTCCCATCCCTGGAACTGTTCCAGGCCAGGTCCTTTAGCAATCTGGTCTAGTGGAAGGGTTAGAACTAGATGATCTTTAACCATCTCTTCCAACAAAATCCATTATATGATTTTATGATTTTATGCATAAAAGCCTTGCTAAATCTCTAGAAACAGTTTTGCCTTGGGTGGGTAACTGCTGGCAAATGCAATCTATAAATTACTCAAAACACCTTTGAATCACAACTTGCTTGGTTCTGTTTTGTATGATTTTAAAACCACTTTTTAAGAGCAGATCAGCATAGACATCCATGTAGAAACAAAAATAGAACATTACTAAGGGACTAATACTGCATCTCATGTTATAGGACTTTTCTGAATTTATTGCCATCAGAAGCCTGTAGAATTGAGCTATTCTTTTAGCATGTGCTTGCTCCCACTATGATTATGTGTAAAGTTACATGGTCTTTTCAAATCCATTTTTCTTCAACTTTCAGGAAAAATTTCTCATGCAGGCATGTATTTTAAAATTAATAAAAAAATAAAAATTAATTAAAAAATAAAAATTGCCTGCAGACATGTATTTTTAGAATAGCTATGCACAGTAATATACAAGCCTCAGCTAAATGCAATATTCCTTCTAGGTTTTTACTGGACACTTGCAGGTGTTCTGTGGATTGGGTAATGCAGATGTATTATTTTAAACACCATCCTACACTTATGGCTTCTCCTACCATTGCTTTTCTGTCCTTTTGAATTTAGAAAAAGTCTTTCTGACATTCCATGAAACATCAGGACACTTGACATTACTGTGGTCATTTTATTCTGAGGGTTATTAGTATGCATATAGGGCTTATTTTCTCTATGCTTTATTCTGTCAAGCAGCATTCAGGGATCCCTGAATGTTGCAGACCTTTTCTAAAGAGTCACTTAAAGTCAAGCTCAGTGTCAGTATGTTTACCTGAAGAGGATGAAGGAGGAAAGTGTGGTCTATACCTTTAAAGCAGCTAAAACCCAATCAAAATTCTAATTACACTGGCTGGCAATATGTGCAGAGATACATATTTTTAGTTTTAATGATCTGTAAATGGGTGGGTGGTAATTGAGGAGGCCACCAAGGACCAGTAGCTAGATCCAGGAAAGGATAGATGCAAGGACTTTGGATCTAAGCCATGTGCATCTGTGCAGGAAGAAATACTTATCTGTCAGGGAATTTAGCCCATGCAGAACTAAAGCTGCAAGAGTTCTCACTCATGAACCATGTTGCACTGTGTTATGCACTGTAGACATGACTTAAATCTGTATCAACTGCCTGATGTAAAAGACACCTCAGTTAACTGCAATATTTCCTACATGTATACAGCGCTATATTTCTGTTTGTTCAGTTTTATTTTTTCTAGAGAGGCAAATATGTAAGTTTAGGATCATTTTACTTAAAAAAAAAAAAAAGCTTGCAAAGCTTTCCACAAAGCTTCAATATATATTTAATGCTGCTATCAACAGGCTTCTTGGCTTGAAAAGCCTTTTTTGCCTCTTTCCAAAAGCAGCAACTCCCTTGGTCTTTTTTTTTTTCTTCTGAGTTAATCTGATCTATGTATCTCATTTCCAGCTTAGTCCAGCAAAGCCAAAGATTTCAGAGAAGATAGCAATGCACTCTGCAGGTTCTATTTACTAAATAAGGAACATAAGGCAGAGGAAGTTTTGCCAGGGCTGGTTCTGTCTGGGTTATGAACCTAAGTGAATTCAATAAACTTAAGCAAACTCTTTAATCTCTAGAGACAAAATCATGAAGCATCAATATGAAATAATGCTTCTGATCTCAAAAGAAATATATGCTCATCATAGCATACATTATGGGTACTGAGTTAAGAATTAACAAGTTTATAAAGCAATTTTTGGAAAACTGTATAGTAGCTGGTTTGAACTCCAGCCTAAAGCATTTAGTCAGAACTGAAGGTAAGGTGCAATATTTATTATTTTAAAATTTTTGCAGGACTTTAATCAGCTACAAGAAAGTGTGGATTCTGCAAAGTGTTTTCTTCATAAAGTAACTGATTTCTGTCATCTCTTTAGAGTGTCACTGTGCTGATGACACAATATATAAGTTATTACAAATAACATTTTCTTGTTAGCAATATGGTTTGAATTCCCAAGGATTTAGGAGAGGTAGCTGCAGGCAGGACTATTTTCGACTGAAATAAGAAAAAAACAAATCTAATTTATTTGATTCACAATGCTGCCTTAAGTAAGGCTGAACTGAAATTAAGTGTTCTCTAACACCACAGATGTTATTTTTAGCTCTGCAAAATTCACTAAAGTTCTTCCCTAAAACCTTTCCCTGGCAGTTCAGCAACTGCTCAGGCTCAAGCTCTCCCTGGGTGTGCTATTTAGCACCTCTTCAATTTATGACCCCTGAAAGGTTCAAACCACTAAGCAAAATTAGAATTTACCCCCACCTTATTACAAACACCTAGTCTGCAAAACCACATTGTTAAGTATAGCAACAGTCTTGTGCTGCTCCTGCACAATTTCCCAGTCATTTGAGTAGCTCTCTCCAGACAGAGAAGGCTCAGATTTAATAACCTTCACTGCTTGTGGGAGCATCAGTTACAGTTCATGGAATCATTCAATTATTTAGATTGAGAAAAAACACTGAGTTCATCAAGTCCAGCCATGAACCCAACACAAGTCCACCACTAAACCATGTTCTTTTGTGCTGTTTCTGCACATCATTTAAATACCTTCAGGGATGGGGATTCTACCACTTCCATTGGCAACCAGTTCTACTGCCTAACCACCCTTTTGGTGAAGCAATTGCTCCTAATTCCCAATTTAAACCTCCCCTGCTACAACTTGAGGCCATTTCTTTTTGTCCCATTGCTTCTGACTTGGGAGAAGAGACTGAGCCATTTCACTACACCCTCCTTTCAAGCAGTTGTAGAGAGTGATAAGACCTCCCCTGAGTCTTCTCCCCTCCAGGCTGAACACCCCCAGCTCCCTCAGCTGCTCCTCACAGGACTTGGGCCCCAGACCTGTCACCAGCTTCATTGCCCTTCTTTGGACTTTGTTGCTGTGCTTTCCCACCTCCTGGAAACTGAAAGTACCAGAAAGGTGACTGTGTTCTAATATGGAGGCTTCTTTCCCTTTTCCACTGAACATCCTACCCTGTGAGTAGAAAAGTAAAGATTTATTGAGTGAGGGTCTTTGGATTTAGAGAATGTGAACAGAACACTGATATTGCACCAGGGAGGGGCAATATCAGTGTGATCCCTGTCATCCCCTCATTGATTATTTTTGTGTACTTTGTACTTATTAAACCAGGATAAGATTCATAGATCTTTTCCTAGTGACAAGCAAGACTATTGCTTTCATGCAATTGTGAAATGCATAGCATTTCTTCTCAAGGGATTCAAAACCTTTCATATCCTGCAGTTCCACACAGTCTGTATAGAAGCAGAGCAGAGTCATTTCTTTACAGATATTCATGCTGATTTTGGAAGAGGACAGTTATACCAACCACTTGTTACTTCGGTTGACTTGAGAACTCTTTCTGTCCATTGGGGCCAAAGCAGATGGAAATCTGAACAAAACCTGGAACACCTCATTTAAAAAGCATGTTAAGATCCATATCTGCAACAAATAAAACAAATATTTGGCCCATCCAATTTATCTGCTCTGTTTGCTGCTGCCTGCTTGCTTGCCTAACCTTCTAGACACGTGAAGGGGCTCATTTTTCTTCTTTATGCTCCCTGCTTCATGGGCGGAAATATGACTGACAATCATCAGAGGAAGGTTCTATGTATTACATCCCCTTTCTGATTCTTGCTGTGGTTTACAACAATACACAACCAAAGAACAGAAAACACTGAGTCATAAGGAGCATATCCTGTCAGCCACTTCTGAGCAGTAGGTTGTGTCTATGTGTTGAACCATTCATTACAAAAGAAGTATTGGAAATGCTTACTGCTTATGGGAGAAGTTGTTTCTGGGTAATATATGGCACTGAGGGACTTGGTTTGGTGCTGGACTTGGCAGTGCTGGGTTTACAGCTGGATTCTCTGATTTTAAAGATCTTTTTCAATGTAAATGATTCTGTGATTCATTTCAAACTGCTTTACAAAAGAAACAAGGTTTAGGCCATCATCCTTTCTTTAATATTTGTGTGTGCCTGTGTGCCCACACTGTCTACTTCTCTCACCTTCAGCCAATTCTGACACTGTGAGAAAGGTCTCACAGTTCCTTAAATTTTCATGAATATGGACAGAGAAGTACTATGTGTTTCTTGGCAGAGGGAAAGATCTAGTTGTAGGAGGCCTTTCCTTGTCTTACATTGATCACAAGGATCCCAAGCCCTCCAAACAGGTAATTTTTGAGTGGTGATAGAATGAAACTACCACAAAGCTAACTTCTGCATGTAAATATGTAACAAACACTGCTCATGTAAAAGCTTGTTAATATTCTTCTTATTCTAAAGCCCTTTCCAAATTGAGGAAATTGAGTGCTACCTAAATATTATTAATATTGCCCTTGGCTAACATTGCTTCTGACAATATTTAAGGAAAAAACAAACATTAGCTAATATTTTGAAGTATTCTTTCTCTTCCTAGTTCAGAAAGCACCTAAATATATTCTATTCTATTCTATCCTATAGATGAGCTAGTACAATGCCTTTAGTTTAATAACAGTTTTAAAATTTGTCATTTTCAGCCAAACTGAAGCAAGTAGTGTAGAGATGTAGATTTCTCACAATGTTTGGGCTTCTTTGCAGATATTAATAACTTGGATGACAATACAATCTATTTATACATTAGCAGATATAAGTATTTTGCACCAAAAATATGCTGTTTGGCAGATCTTTTCACTATGAGTCAGACAGACAATTGTAACCCTACATCAACAGTGTCTGTCAGGGCTGTCTGTTTTGGAAAGTGTCTTTTTGAGAAATGCAATGCAAGTTTTCAGATGGTGAAAATCATCAGAGTCCCCCAAGCTGTCAGAGAACTAAAACCAACTCAAGTAGTAGTTCAGCTCCTCAGCAAAGCCCAAATCACCTCCTTTAAAGCATATACCAGCACTTAAAGCCCCACAAATCAAATCAGTGTTGCTACATAAAATGTTGGAGCTCAGAGCAGTTGGCCTAGTTCAAGATACCACAACAGCAGCTGCATGTGCTGCCAGCTAATCCACAATTAGCCTAGAACATCAGTAGGTGAAATAAAAAAAGCATCTAGCTTGCTGGTGGACTATTCAAATCTGCATACAGTAAATTTTTTTTTCCACTCCTGTTGAAACACATTTAGTTGCCTATTGAGATTGCAAGGCTATTCATTCCTATTTCTGCTCCATCAATAAAGTAAACCAAGCCTAGGAAATCAAACATATGACCAGATGAAAAATTTTCTCAACTCTGTAGACCGGTTACCAAATGTCCACCATCTACTATGGGACCTGAGGCACTCACATCACCTGTGGTCACATACACTCTAGACATTTACACATAAGTGCCTGAATCTGAATTACTCCTTTTAAATCAAATCAAAAGTTGTGCTCATGATGGCAACAAAATTGAGAAGCTCCCTTGGAATGATAAAACTTTCATTGTATCTGTGGTATGTATGAGTAGAGATTTGCAAGAGAAGATTCAAATACTCAGTAGGACAAGAGCAACAATGAGAGAATAGCCAGAATAAAGTTAACAACAAAGGGTTCCCTGGTGCCCTCTGAAAACATTTGAGGAAATATGAAATGCTGGAGGTGTGTGCAGAACATGGACAAGAACTGCCATTTCACAGAATATCAAATGGACTTCTGTCATGGGGAGGCAGAAAAGTCAAGGCAGCAGTGGCTGAAGGCACTTACACTGTCATGCAGTAGTTAATTAAGACATAAGGTCAGAGACAGCATGGATGTGTTTTATGTAGTAGAAATGAAGACAGAATAAAGAAAATTAAGTTATGCACAGGCTAAAGTAACAAGTGTTTATGCCAGGGATCTTCCTCTGGTCTGTCATTTCTGGATGAATGTACTGGAAGAATTAAGAATCCTGCGGTGGCAGTCAGGCTGTAGGCAGCCTGTGTGAGCAAGAGCACAAATGAATCACACAGCCAAGACTTCTTACAGAGCAAGATGGGATTTCATGTTAGCATTAACATCCATGCCATATTATAAGACCACACAGTCCTTTCCGAAGTACTATGACCTATCAGAGATGCATGCTTACAACCCAGCACAAAAATGGAACATTTAGCTAGGATATGCTGCGTATAAGCTATTGCTGAGGCTAATTCTGGAACGAAATGAGTTCAAAAGACAAATACGTGAAAGAGGTGAGAGTTTTGCAGGTCAGAATTGTGATGTGGTCTCAGGTTATTGTGATTGACTGTACAGCACCAGCACTAAAACAAGCGATAGCAGCAAAATCTCTGTTAAGGAAGAGAATCAAGTATAGACAGGAAAAGGAACAGAGATATAGGGCCAAGTATAGTGCTCATCAAGTCAGATGTCTATTGGTTAGTGGATGTATATTAGGCAGGACAGGATATGGATTGCACTATCTGGTTTTTTCCCTCCTAATTGGAGCAGAAGGACAGGTGAGTGAACTTTAATAAGAAGGGCTTCCATGAAAGCCACATCTACCTTCCTGGCAAATGATAAACCAGTGGTCAAGGATGCTAAAATATCTCTATTGCCACGTAACATAAGTTGGCCTTAAACTGCAAGAAAATTGTTATAAAATGAGTCTGTGTGACCACCACAATTATATCTCACACTGTGCTCTTGGAAGGTTGTTTTGCAAGATTTAGGTGTAGTCTTACTTGACTGTTCTTCTGAGGTGGGGTTTCAGCAATGCAGTTATCTTTTTTTAACTGCTTTGATATCCACCAAATACTACTTGCTATATAAAACCCTTTGGCTAATACACAGATCCTTCATAACTTAGAGCACCTGACTGCCAGTAGATCAGTCATGCCATTGTATGTGTGGTCTTTCTTTTCAAGGATTATTACTTTACCATTAATTTCTCTGACAAGGTATTTTGATAAAGCAAAAAAATATTGTCAGTGTTTTTCAGGAATATCCTGTTTTTTGTGGATCAATTTGAATTCTGAGCAAGTGTCAGATGAAAACTCATGCACTTCTATTCAAAAAAGCACCAACTTTTTTGAATGCTAAACAGGCCTAAGCTTTTCTGATAGCAGTATTTTGATCATTGTTTCCCACAGCAGATGTTAGAACATAAGTTACGAAAAATTTACAGTCTAAATAATCAGGTTGTTTTTCTAAATTGTGTGTAAGAGTTTGGAAATGGGATGAAGATGTGTATTTTAAAGGAAAAAGCAGAAATAATGAAAATAATGATTCATAGGGAAGGAAAAAAAAAAAGAATTTGTTTATAAAGAGAGACAACTAGCCTCTGAAAAATGGACAGCTGACCTAACTCTTTCAAAACTGTAAGTTCTTCAGCTGAATACTTAATAGCGGAATGAGAATTAATAGGATAGATCCTGTTATGCCCAGAAATCAAAAACAAAGGGGAGAGGATTATTTTGTGTGGATTGAGGCAACAGCCAGCCATCATTCTGTCTAGTACCACCTAACTTTAGCACACTCGATCCAATAGCTGCCAATGGTGAACAGAAAAGAAAAATGGCAAGATATTGTCTTAACAGGATAACTCTATAATTTAAGCAATTAGCACAGGTTATACAAGAAAAGAAAATTAAAAAACCATCTACCACATTGTGCATCATTAAAATTCCTCCCCCCTCTATTCCCCGCTGGGATAATTCTGACATGAGCAGTTTTGAAGCCATATATGGAGCTCTGAAGACACATCCTCAGACCCAGTTTCTGAGCCATGAACAAGGATAGTTTATCTCCAAGCAGCTGTAATGTGTTGTATCCTGAGCCATCTGCTGATGTTCAGTTAATCAGCAGCTCATTTACAGAATTACTATCAGAGAAATCTGCAATTGATGACCATTTGATACAACACATTGAAAACTGTGGTAGGTCAGCTCTTGTTTCAGAACTGGTTCATCCAACCTTGTAAGAAAAGCAGTAAGACAGCTGAACACAAAACTCTACCAGTCACCCTCACCTGTGAACCTCGAAACAGCAGCTCTTGTGATCTCACCAAATGAAAAATTAAAGTAATTCATACTCCTTAGGGTCTGTATACAACTGGCAAAAATAATGTCCTTCCAACACCTGTATTCAGCAGCAATCATAACCTCTGTGAAGAAATCCTGGCCTACCTTACAATAGAAATAAACTGGTGAACAAAGTTGTTTGCAACTAAAAGAAAAATTATTTTTTTTAATCAAGAACCAAGAACTAAATGTCAAACTCTTGTATTGTATCCCAGAGGTATTTCTGCCTCTGTTATGTGTCTCTGTAGCCTTCTCCTGCTATGGCCACCTACACAGTTCTGTCATCCTCGTTTTTCCATCTCTTTATGTTCCACCTCTGAGGGAGGCTCTGCAAGCCATTAGCCAGCAGCTCAGCTCAAACTTGCAAATGTTAGACATGCTGTGAGGACACAGGTAGGAGGAAGGAAGACAGAAGGAAAACAGACCCATGAGAGATGCTTCATTACAATAATACCTGAAAGTCTTTCTCCTAAGAACTGTGCTGTTTCTTTCCTACTCCTTGTAGCATGCCAGCATTCCAAATGCCACTGCATGCTTCTGGAGACCAACCACAGCTGTTGGACCTCAAAGAAGATGCTGCATTATTGCTGGCTGTTTACTGGGATCTGTGCCACCCAGATGGACCCTGACACTGCAGAAGAGACAGGAAGGATTGGGTTTGGTGTTGATTACCACCCTGATGGTGCCTTCCTGAAAAACATCATCATCAGGAATATTCCAGCTCTTGAGCTGGCACTTGATGGCATCCCTCCCTGTACAAACTGCAGTGATTCTTACTTAGGACCCTGACTCTTATTTTCTTAGGCTTATTTGGGGGACTGCAACCACGTAGCACAGCTGAGGCAGCATTGCTGGCACTCAGGCAGTGTCAAAAACAGAGAACTGGTTGGGAAACAGGCAGTCTGGGTCAATCTCAGGCTCAGAGACAGCAATTGAGGTTATATGCTGACTGGTGCTGTCCCATCAAGTCTGCAGTGTTGAGGGAGGTCTTGGGGTCCCAAGCAGATCAGGGTCAGCTTCAAACATGCAGGAGGCTGGATGCAGGCACAGCTGCTGCACAGCTGCTCCCTGCTCGTGCTGCATCTCTTCAGCTTACAAGCAGCCCCCCAGGGTGAGAAGCATCACACCTGCCCTGCAATGGTTCATGTCTGGGAGGAGGTGACCCTGTACTCAATTCCGCTCAACTCGCTAATGCTGCCAGAGATTTTCCTAGGAGAAGGACGCACTCTGTGTCCTGACAATGACTGCCTGAGGACATAAATCCCTTTTCTTTTTGGCTAGCTAACAAGGCAAACATCTGTCTATAACACCAGTATGTGTTCTTGCTGCTCTCAAAGGGGAGAGATGGTGGAAGGTAGAGACAAAGATCATAACAACGCTATTAAAAAATGTAGCTTTTTTTCTTCCACACTTGTCCTTAACCCTTCCATAATCTGAGAGGGAATATGTATATGAATTTGCATAAAAACCATAGCATCTGCTTTCACTCTTGGTAGGAGGAAACATAACAAATATTGCAGGATAACCTCAGCTACATATCCTTTTGCTGAGAAGGGATTGTGATGATTTTTAACATTAAAAATAAATTGGTTAAAAGCCTGTCAGTGTTTAAAAGTGGTCTGTCAAAATAAACAGAAATCCTGCCGTTTGCCACCCTAAGACTGGAATTTCACCACATGCATTTTAATTTTCCTTCTGGTTACATCAGGTGTGTAAGAAACCCTTTGATAGAGATTAAAGGGGGAAACAAACTTTTTCCTACCTACCCTGCAATTAAAAAAAAATCTCAGAATCATAAAATTGTATAGGTTAGAAAAGACGTCAAAGACCATTGAATCATGGAAGTGTTCACCACTAAACCATGCTCCTAATGCCACATCTACACATTTTTTGAACATAATCAGGTGATTCCACTACTTCCCTGTGGAGCTTGTTCCAAAGCCTGATCACCCTTTACCCTTTTCTTTACTAAAATAGACAAGACCTTTTTAGAAATCCTATTGGATAGAGGATTTAGGAAAAGTCGCATGCAAAGTTCCAGGGTTACTGATCACTGTAAACCCAAAAACCAATGAGAAGAAGAAAATGGTTTGTATTTAAATTTATCGCAGACTAAAAACAATTACTCCCCTGACAAGCAAGAAAGCAAGGAAGGAAGCAAGGAAGCAAGCAAGCAAGAAATCAAGAAAGAAAGAAGAAATGTAGCAATTTCTCAGACACTTGTTTTTCCTTCTTTTGCCTCTGGTCTGACAAAGCAATGTGGACATCAACCTCACTCCTAATTAATAAAAAATTGAATTCACTGAATATAACCTAACATTTAAACACAACAAACATTGCCACTAAGACTGTGTTTCCTCAAATCTTTTTCTACTTTATACAGGGCACTGAATTGAGTGAATTGTCTTTATTTTATCCTTAGGCTTCTTGGATAAAACATTCCTCTGCCTTTCTGCATTCTCCTAATGACCAGCTTTGCTTTAACATTTAATTCCATACCTCAGCACTGTCCTTTAGGGGAAGATTGATGCCCAACCTCCCCCCCCACCCCAAATAATGACACTTAATTAAATGTTCTCGTTAGTCTTAAAGGGGGACTTACAGCACTTATCCTTGTTAAAATATGCTGGCAAAAAACTCTGAATATACAGGCCTGCTAAACTCTCCTTCCCAGGCCAGAAATATCTTTGAATGGGAGGCATGATTACCTCAGTGAGATAGCACTCAGGATAGAACTTCTTATCGCCAGTCTAAAGCCTGAGAAGAACCATTGGTCTTGCAACCATTGCACAATCCAAAAGACTGAGCATACTCCTTCTCCACTAGGCTGGGAAACAGTTGAATTTTCATTTCGTGGAAGTTTTGGTTTCACATTTTCCTCATTTGTGAAGAGTTGCATAGGAATATAGCTATCTCAAAATTCTCCTCCTTTCTCATGGGAGAATACACAGAATGAGAAGAAAGGAATAGGGCTTTATAAAGATTTGGTTCCTGTCACTCTTAGAGGCTGTAAAGGTTGCTTCTTTTTAACATTAAGACAATCAAGATCCTCAGGGTGGTGAGGGAAAAGGCAGTTAGTCTATTTCCTGCTGCAATCAGAGCTGTAATTTGCAATCAGGTCTTCTTAATAGAAATAAAAATGAGACTGGATTAGGGTAGGTCACAGTGACCAGGTTGCCTGGCCTCTTTTCATCTTGTGTGACTTTGAGCAAGTTACTTATCCTCTCACTATTTGCCCAGCACTTTGATTCATAATGTGCATTATAACTGCAGCTACAAAAAAGCAACACCAGCAATCACTTGTCATCTTTGTTGGATTTTATTTTTTAAAATATATACACCAGACCTTGAGAACCCTGTCAGCAAACAGATTAATAACCTCATAATCCCAGAGCATTACACAAAATGTATGATTTCATTCAACTAATTTCTGCAGAAGCAGGAATGCACAGTGATTACTTTTCAACTGAGAAAAAACACATGCCCTCAATTTTCCTTATAAGCCTTACCAAAAGTGGGTTGTTTTCTCATAGCAAGTCCTGGAGTTCCACATATGTGGGCTATTTCTGGGCAACAGTAGAGAGATCTTCACAAATAAACATCATTATCCTCAGAAAGGAAAGATTTGGGAAAAAAATGCTATGCACTGGAGACAGCCCTTCTGCTGGCCATTTTTCTTTGTGGGAGTGTGGTTTTGAAGGCTCCTGCTCTGCTTAGTGCAGCTATATAGGTTCCTTCCCAGAGCGACTGATGCTCAGTGAAACACTCTGCAGCCACTCCCGTTCTCCTCTGGCAGCCAGCAGGCTGTCACATCAAACTGCTCCCACTCTGATGAGCCAAGCTGCCGCCAGCTCAGCATCTCATAAGGCAAGATAGGTGTCTGAGACATCTTCTCCTCTGGAATCACCACTGTAAAAGCATTTCTAGTATGCTTTTCCCTTCAAACCACATATCTCAAAGCAATAAGTGAAGCTAAAATCCAGACAGGACATGACAGGAGCTGCATAGAAAAACACCTTTTTTGGGAACATACATGAAATATGATTCTCTTCCATCTTTGCTTTCTTTCTATTGAAATGTTATCCCTTTGTGCTCTGTAGAAAGGGGCTGTCTGTTATTTGGCCCCCAACTGACCCTTTGGGGGCAATCATTTTTGTTTCTGTCAGCATCCCTCACTAGGCATTAAGAAAAACAAATGCAAGGATGAGTGATCTTAACATGTGAATCCTGTACATACAATGGCATTTCACGACATAGCTTCTAAAAGATTTCTGCATTCTGTTTAGAATACAGATACAGTTAAAAGTTTTATTATATAACTCCATTATTCATCACAGATGAATAATAAAAAAAAACAAAACAGTCCTTTTCTGAGACAATTTTCTCTGCATGATGCTGTGGTCTCTGGCAGCCTGGACGGAGGAGGGTCTGCAAAATGAAATGAATCATCATAATTCTTATACTGAGCATGAGTTCCTATGAGTGAAATATCTTGCTTCAGATGACAGCAGACAATCCACTTCCCCTCCCCTTTTCATCCCCTCCAGAATTCTGTGCCTGTTTCCTTTACCATAGACAGAAAGCTATTCTGCACACAGAGAGTCAGAGAAATATAAAATGTTTTTCCTTTTATAGGCATTTTACAATTGCAGAGGTCAGCTAAACATGGTCGTTCCCTGATGAAAAGTATGTTCTTTGCCAGAACTGGCGAGTTTGGGCAGAGGGCTTTGCCTTCATCCACCTCAAAGAGCAACTGTGGGGTGTGTCTTGCCTAATTGCTACATTAACTAACAAGCCTCCTCCCTCTCCTGCCCAGCACTGCTGAGACCTAGGACGAATGAATACATACAGTTTCTTTCTTTTCCTCTCCCTGCTTGCTGCTTGGTATACAATTCCTACTCCTAAAGCAGATCATGCTGACATGCTCAAAATCTTGCAATTTTAGGAGCTGCTATGGTTGGAGGAGCAGCAGCTTTCCTCAAGCCATTAACATGGAGAGGTAATTATGGTGCATACAGGGAAGCGCTGCCAGCAGAGTTGTAGGTCTGATTTACTAGGCACAAATGCAGGCATGCTCTGCGTACAGCACAAACAAATCAGGGCTGACTTCACATGCCTAAAAGTTGTTAATTTTCTCAAAAAGTCATGTCCTAGTGGGGATACAGAAAGATGTGTGACAGACAGAGACACAGAGAACTGTGAATTTACGAGAGCCGGTTTTGGAAACACCACTTTCTTTCCAACCTGCAAAAGACAGAAATTGCTGAAAAGACTTGCACTTTCTCTTTCTTCACAGATGTCCAGTTCCTATAAGTAATATTTCTACTCAGGCTACCCAGTTTATATAAGCACAGTACATTTGAAGCAAAAGGACAGGTCTTGAATGATAGAAAACATGTTTCTATGCTCATCACAATCATGGTCCTCAGGGCAAAAAAAGTAACCAAATAATTTGTCTTTGCTGAGGGGCAGTCCTGAGCCTTGCACTTTGTGCACAACTATCTTCTGTATTATTCATTAATGTTTTTAAAGTTTTTCAGCTCAGCACTGTCACTTCAGCCCTTCCAAAAAAAAAATAAAAAATCAAACCAAAACAAAACAAAAAAACCAACAAACCCCCCCCCAAAAAATAAACCAAACCAAACCAAACCAAACC
>JANPWX010000134.1:2069806-2285356 GCA_024734555.1 Trochalopteron elliotii | reverse complement strand
CAAAAAGCCTCCCAAAAACCCCAAAAAAACCTCAGTATCATAAATGCCTCTGGGATGATATCAGCCACAAAATTGATTTTTCGGATTCAAACCAGTTAAGAATGTACCATTCATTTGGATACTTTCAATTTGTTTTTAAATCTTCACATTTCATTGAAGTCTGGCAATTTCAGTGAAATCTCTGAACTGTGATATATATCTACAACTCCAAACTGCTCTTTCCTGAGATTTCCTAAGGAAATTTAATCATACCAGTGAGCTACTAGCATCACAATAATATCATATTATTCCCTTTGCTCATAATAAGCACATTCCCATTAACTGCTTTCACCATGAGCATGCATGCTCAGTGAAATTCTGGTCTATCTTTTGAGCATACGCAGTCTGAAACAGACAATAACTTTGCTGACATCAGATGGTTTGGGAGCCTTATCCCATGAGAAACATTCAGTAAAATTATAATTTCTGAGGTTATATCCAGATTGTTCTCCTTGTAAAGGACTTCCACCCTGAGCTGAGTATTTCATCCTAATTATCTCATGTCTCCTACCTTGCATTAAATACAGATTTATTGTATAGCTAGAATTTTTCAGTCTTCTGAATAACAGGCCACAAAATTTGATGTCACTTGCAATACTTGCAAGTATTGTAGACATGGAGACATCTCATGTCATAATATCCCAAAACAGGAACAAAAAGGATGTGCTGTAGTAAGCAGGCATGGTTTGTCACTTTGCCTATCAAATCAAGGAAAGCCAATAATATAGAAAGGAAAGACAGTGTTCCATAATGAAAATCAACTAAAATCAAGTGCACACTGCAAAAGAAAAACACAGAAATAGTTACAGAAATTTACACTTTCTAAGGAAAACATCGTCCATTATTACTTTTAACTGTGAAATAAGTCACCACTTAAATCCATTATCAAAATATATAATTTGGAGACTTTAGATATGGTCATTCCTGGGGTTTGATTAAGTACGTCCATGTTTTTCTTGGAAACAAAAATATAATTTAATATTTATATTAAAGAACATCTTTCTCGCAACATTTCCAGTTCTTTCTTCTCCACAAGAAAAGCAATTATTTTATTTTTCAATAGCCACAGCTGCAAACTATATGATTTAATCAATTGCAGGATTCCACCAAAGGAGAGAAGTCCAAAAGCGCAAGTTGCAGTGTAAATATGTTTACAAATACAGTGTAACCCACATATTACCTGCTTGTGTACATGGCCAGCTTATTTCTGGGCAAATGGTCATGTTAACCAAAATGCAGGTTAGATCACTAGGGTACTGGCAGGTTATAGAGATGAGAATTGTAATGAAATGTAGCAAAAAGGAAAGTAAAATATCTTTACACCTCATGGGATTTAAAAGTGTGAAATATTTTCAAGCTGTTTTTTCAAAGTCAGTTGTTGATAAATTCAGTTCACACAGTCGTTTTCCATCCCTATATATGGGCAAATAATGACAGTCAGAAATGCCACAAACCCATAATAAAATGTGCTCAAGTTTCCCTGCACAATATATTTTGACATAATTTCTCATAGGATTGCAGTTCCTGCCATTCAAATAATGGTATTTTTTTCTCAGCTCAGCAGACTGATATCCAACAGAGCAGTGCCCAGGATGTGGTGGGCCGAGAATCAGACTGATCCTCTCTTGGGAAAGATTTGAACCCATCTTTTAGGAGAAGACCATCACTATAGTGAGCAACACTGGACACCCTTTTCTCCTTTTCTACTTGTAATTTGAAATAAAGGGCGTTGGCTGAATGGAAAAAAAAAGCAGGACCAGCAGTTCAAAGGATGAGATTCTTCACCTCTACTCCAATTTAAAGTACTGTGTCCAGCTCTGGAAACAATATAAGAAGGACATGGACCCATTGGAGCAGGTTCAGAGGAGGGTCATACATATGATTCAGGGCTGGAACATCTCTCCTAAAGAAACAGACTGAGAGAGGTGTGATGGTTCATCCTGGAAAAGAAAAGGCTCCAGGGAGAACTTATAGAATCTCTCCAGTGTGTAAAGGGAGCCTACAAGAGACATACAGAGGGGCTTTTGACAAGGGCATGTAGGACAAGGGAGAATGGCTTTAAACTAACAGAGAGCAGGTTAAGATTAGATATTGGGAAGAAATTCTTTACTGTGTGGGTGCTGAGACACTGTCACAGGTTGCCCAGAGAAGTTGTGGATGCCTCATCCTTGGAAGTTTTCAAGGCGAGGCTGGATGGGACTTTGAGTAACCTGATCTAGTGTAAGGTACCCCTGCCCATGGCATGGGGCTCGGAACTAAATTATCTTTAAGGTCCCTTTCAACCCAAACAATTCTATGATTCTATATTTGCAGCAAATAAAGCCATAGATTTTTCCAAAGAAATGACTCCCTGCAGCTCACAGTTAGGGATTTCTATCCTTGAAAATGCCAGTTTTTAAGATAATCCATCACACTGGCGCATCTTACTGAGGGCAGTGATCCCCAGTATGTTTAAGAGGGGTTTTGTGGATCTCATCCTCAAAGTTTGGAACAAACACCCATGGAGGGATCCCCTGAGCTTGCTAAGACAAGCACCAATGAAGTAAACCATCTAAATCCTATTAATATACATGTAGTATGTTCAGTGTCCAGCACTGTGCTGTTTTAAATGTATCTCTTTACAAAATAACTACCTGAACAAAATTGATATAAAATTTGCATGCCCATTCATTCTTAAAAAAAGAAATAATTGTGAAAACCTGCATGAAAGTTAGTTTCTCAGAAGACCTGACATAAGTTTTCAAAAATGCTGGTGTTAATTTTAGCACAGAATAATTCGGAAACAATTACCAAGAACACAACAATTTTTTAATTCATTGCTTGTTTATGGATAACACTTGTCACATTGGGTTTCTTACAGTATGAGAAATATGTGGTGTAGTTAATTTCAAGAAAAATTATTTATTCTGTAATCTGATACAGTGATATTCAAAAGTCAACAGTGTGGGGTAAGCTGATCAAATGCTGGTGATTTCCTTGTTGTTCCCAACTTCTTATTACAAAAAGGTAAAATTCATTAAATTCACTGCATAAGTATTCTCTGTGGATAAAAATGCATGAAAATATCTGCCTTGAGATATCTGGCCCAAATTATGAATAATTTTAAAATTTACTGATTTCTTATGAAGTGTCTTTTTGCAAATGATTTTTATCTGGATCATAGTTTTTAAAGCCAGAAGGCCCAATATAATAGTTTAAACTGATTTTCTGGCATAAAATAATAAAATGCAAACTTTTCTTCCAGTGAATATAGGGAGCTTTGATGAAAACTAATACTTTTAAAAGCCTAGACCATGCTAATCTAATGATTTCTTGTGCTAATGTACTGCAACTTTCAATAAATGTTTCCAGTGTCTAATTACTCATGCAGATGTTATTTCCAGTTTGAACTTACCCCAGTTTTATTTCCAGCCATTTGGCCTAGATTTTGTTGTGATCTTCAAGATCAATATTGAGCTTTTGGTACATTTTTCTGAAAACTTTTGCAGTTGAAAACTTCTGCAGTTGAAAACTTCTCAGCAAATGTAGCCAAAGACATCTTCCTTTAATTTACTGAAAATATAAATGTGGGTTATTATCTGATAGAATTCTCCTACCACTGTTATCACATTAATCAAAATTTCCAGATTGTTTATACACTAATGCACTATTCTTATTATTTCATTTTTCTTCTTCTTCAACATTTCTTTGTTTTGAAACAGTTTATATACTTCAGTATAGCGTTATGGCATTGGATGTATTTTCCATGTTTGTTGTAGTGGAGTTAATATAAAATGTAATTTTCTACTAACACTTATCTAAGAAACCAGCTGCTTTATTAGGCAATGCAAATCCTAAAATGCAGCTTAAAATTTTCCCATTTTAACTAGGTAAATATGTAAATACAGAAACTTCTAGAAACACTGATCTGAAACACAATATTATTGCCATCCGTAGAATAATTTAACCTAAAATTGTCTCCTGCCTCCTTTATTTTGCCAGTTATAACATTTATACAATTTTTATGTTTTAGAGCCATCCTCCTTTTTCACATCAGACTTTTTCAAAATTATCCAAAAAATCATTTAAAAAGTTCTCCTGATGAATTAAAAAAAAAGAAAGGGGGGATTCAAACTTTTTGTCAGCTAAGTTTCTCTTTGAATTATTCTATGTTTCTTATGGGGATTTTCTTTTCTTTCTTTAGAAGCACCCTATTGTTTTTGTCATTCAGTCCTTTTTATTTATTTTGCATAACCACTTAAAAAATCCAGTAGCCCTTTATTCATTCAGCAGAAATATTTACCCCTTTAAAAGAAAAATTCTTTTATCCTCTATGCAGTATGTCAAAGCTTCGGTTCTGTTCATTTTGAAGACATGACATTTCCTGATAATCTTTACATTAAACTCGTTTGTGGTGACATTTTGAAGTACTCATTATCCTGTCTGAAGTCTTGACAGCATTAGCCTTTAAATTGGCTTCAGCTTTGGTATAAAATGGTAGCTAAATATACAAGTGGGTGACTTTGGTGCATACTGAAAGTTTAATAGATGTACACAGTTAATTCATCAGAATTACATACATATGAAGGACACAGTTCCTCAGCCAAAGCTTTTTTCCTATTTTCAAATTGCAACCATTGAAATTACGTTGGGATTTCATCCATTACAAACTCATACTCTGGAAAACTCAATTTGTGTTCCTTCCTTCAACATAGATTTTCATAGTGTATGACTTGCACATAATTCTCATTACCTTAGCACATTAAAATCTCAGGATTATATTTACTTATTTAACAATCTGCTAGCAAAACTAGTTCTATAACTTACTAGAATGAGATAAAAACATCAAAGTTACTAGATGATAAAACCCCATAAACCTGGATTCCTGTGAATACTAAAGGCAGATGAACATTCAAAAGGATTGGCTCTCACCTGTGTAAATTATGCCAATTGTGCTGAATTGAAAGGGCACTAAAAGTTGTCACAGATACACTCACTTTTCAGCTATTTTAGGCTCTCAGAACTGTGTCAGAAGCATAAACATCTGGCCCAATATGTAACAGCCACTCTCCAGCAGACTTTCTTCTAGAAGTGGAAGTTAACCACGCTGAAAGTCAGTCAATCTTCTTTCTTTTGTCATTATCCTCCAATTCATTCAGCTCCCATGAAGAGCAGACAAACCGACAGAGGATACTGGGAATTATTCTTCCACCTCCACACTAGGCACAAATACTCTGACCTTTTACCAGAGAAAATAAAAAGATATTCTGGTTTCTCAGATGCAGAAAACAACAAGTGAATACACATTCCTGATGGAATATTCTTCAGTAAGATATCAAGTCTACTTTAAGCTTAATATTAGAAAATAAGACTGCAGTGAATTCATAATTCTCAGGATGATAGTTTATGAGAATGACTATATTTGACAGCAAAGAATACAAAATCTATTAATAAAATACCTTTGGCAGGGGAAAGTAATAATTCCAGAGTATAAAATCTCTTTTTGTCTGGTGTTTTTTTAATCACAGGTTTTGGCTGCAGCAGAAGAAAGCACTTCTTTCACTGCTTTCAGAAACACTGATTATATAATTTGATAGTTTTCTTCTCTAATCTTATCTCTGTTGAAATAAAGATGATTGGATATTTGGATTCTAACTGAAATGTCTCAAACACAAGGTGTTTTATAGATGTGCATTTTCACTAACTTTGATGGCCTTGTTCTCAATTTATGGCAGCATGAGCTAAACTCAATGCTCTTCTAACTTGAATGACAGTAAAAACTTTGAAAACTGCAAATACCATGATAATCTTTCAGAATACATAACTTATTCTGAATACTAAAAAACTCCTCCCTTTTAATTCTCTGTCATTGGAAGAGAACTTGACACTCCCATGCCTCCCTTTTTCTGCCTTTTCATTTTTTCTTTCCATTTAAGGATTGCTCTTTGCCCAGAGGGTGGCTGGGCACTGGAAGATGCTGCCCAGGGCAGTGGTCACAGCATCAGCCTGACAGAGTTCAGGAATTGTTTGGACAATGCTCTCAGGCACATGGTGTGACTCTTGCGGTGTCTGTGCAGACACTTCTTGTCCTGTGCAGGGCCAGGAGCGGGACTCGATCCTGGTGCGTCCCTTTCAGCTCAGCATAATCTGTGATTCTATGAGCATTACCTAAATTATACTGTCTATAATTTTACCTTTCTTCCTCTCAGAGATTGTCACTCCCCATTTTGACCCAGTGGGCTCAAACTTTTGCAGTTCTGCCACATCACAGGTGGACCTTGTTTCCTTGCTGCAGTATAACCCTTCATCAGTCTACCCACCCTTTTCTGCCAAATCTTGGGTTTCTGTATATATATTTATGCAGATTGAAAGAAGCCTGATGTAGTTGGAGCACCTTCTTTATTTTAATTACAATATAGAACAATGTAGTACCACTAAAGAAAGCAAATTTCTTATTGAAAACTAAATCATGTTCTGAATATTTTCACAAAAAATGCAGTGCAATTTAATTTTGGCTATGTTTCCATTACATTTATGTGTATTTATATTCTTTTTCCCCTTACATGAAGGAAAAAGTTTCTTTTAGAGAACACAAATTTTGCTGACAACTGGTTATTCAGTTTCCCCCATTTCCCTCTTTTTTCACATCATGAATATTTCTAGCACTGTCTTCAACACATTGCTCTCACAAGTACTGTCAGTCTGATTTAAGAAAAGAAGGCTCTGTTCAACTCCATTGCCCAGAATTATACCACGTTCTTTTACACCACAAAATGCACTCTGTGGGATTCATAAACTCACAGAATGATCTGGCTTGGAAAGGTGTTAAAGATCACCTAGTTCCAAGCCTCTGCAATGGTCAGGGGCACCTTCCACTTGGCCAGGTTGCTCAAAGCCCCATCCAGACTTGTGTTGAACATTTCCAGGGATGGGGCATCCACAGCTTCTCTGAACAACCTGTTCCGGTGTCTCACCACCCTCACAGTTCCTCCTAATATCTGATTTTAACCCACCCTCTGATTGCGGCTGTTTTATCTTGTAGCAGAGACCAAGCACTTACATGCAAGACTACAAGTATCTCAAAACACCTTAATATTATGATCCAAGATATCTGCATGTGCACCCTGTGTCTATGTGATTTTGTGTGAAAGTTTGCTTAATAAGGAAGGACAGACAGATAAACAACAGCTTCTAAAAAAAATTCCATGTTGAGAAGCCTTTTCTGCACTGTTATCCTTCCAACCCCCAGGCAGGGAAAAAAAAATTAACAGAAAAGGCGGAAAGGGAGGTAGGGTAGAACCTAGATTATTGTGCTCTCCTTTTTTGTCCCCTCTAAGAGTTTAAAAAGCCTAATTTTGGACTGTCAGGAACATGCTGTTACAATACTGAATCTCTTGCAAAGTTTTAATTCTTTAGTAAGTACAAGAATAGAAATAAGGGAAATGCAAATCAAGACAATTCAATAAAGGAAGACAAAGAGAGGCCAAGGAGGCAAAATGGCATGGGCTGTTCTCATCAGGTCCCATCAGTTCTTTGGACAGCCATGTAGTTCTGTTTAAGACTACAAATAATTTACTTTGCCAACAAAGTTATATTTTCCTCCTTTAGAGCCAGAAGGAAATAAAAAGGTAAATCAAAGAGCAGTCTGAAATTACCTTATTTTTGAGTGTTAGACACACTATTACATATTTCTTATGGCTCATATAAAACAATGCCTTCCTCCTATTTAAGCTATTGGATCACCTTCTTGAATCATAGCCCCTTTCATTTCAGACACTCATTCCTTTAGTGAGACCAGTAACTTTCCTCTTATTGAATCATGCCTTGTACTTGACTTATGCAACCTTTCAGAGACATCTAGCTTTGATTCAAAAATAGCAGAAGATATGCCATTTCCCCTACAGAAACTCCCCAAGCTTAATCACTGTCATTGTTTGAAATTCTGTCTCTTGCTTTCAGCTGTCAGCTGCTAAATGACAGAGTTTTAATTCAGGATGATAGTCCGTGTACCCCAGCGAAGCAGTCTCTCTCTGGGCTCTGTCTCCAGAGAGAGGACCCTCATGGAGGTAATTCAGAGCACCAGAAGTTTGCCTCCTGCTCTGATTGTCCTTTTGAACATACTCTACAGATGGGAGAAAAAAGCTTTTTGAAGCAAGGTCTGGGGCTGAGAATCAACTTGTGCATGTTTCACACTCATATATTTTTCCACGGAGGTATGCGTGCTGTGTAATCAGGCTGTCTTTAAGTTCCCTTTTTAATGAGAAAAATAGTTGAACTACTTAAGCACAACTTCTTCCTCACCAATCCAGGAACTATTTATTTGGATTATCATTAGAATTTTTTAATTTAGTTGGTACAAGAAAGATATACCTACCTTATTGGGTTATCTCATTATTTAATTTAAATGAGGACTCATCACATTTGTATAAAGAGGCAATCCTATTCTTATTGTAGTGCTACTTGCAATCTCCTTATCTAAACATTCAAGACCCAAAGGCCAATTTGCTTGTTTAGGTGCTTTTTTTTTTCTCTCAGCAGCACAGTGAGGTCAAAATTACTTTTTTCCTCTGGTAGCACTGAATTTCCTTCAGAGAGGTAAGGCTCAGTTAGAGGTGACCTCATGAAATCACTTACTTTGAGGTCAAAGGGATTGCTTGAGTCGATATCATACAACATAAATCTATGTTTTTAAAAATATTCCTCATTCCCACATCTCTTGCTTGCCTGCTGTACTGTCTAACTCATCTCCCAGCTAAGATTTTTCCCATATCTAATGTGCACATTCACTGAGGTGAACTACAACTATTTTTTACTTCATATTTGCTGTACAATGAGGACGATGCAACAATACCTTCTCCTTTTTATCCTCCATTAGCTTTAGCTGTTCCAAACTAAACTGCCTTTTCTTTTTTTTCCTACGTTCCATTCTTTGGATAGCTGTCTAACCAGATTTCCCTCTAGCTGTTTCCCTGACCAGCATGTGAACCTGTCTGCAAAGTAGAGTGCCTAGAGGTGGGCACAGTACTCTACCCAAAACCTCTCTGCTGCCAGGTATACATGAATGCAAATGGCTCCTTCAAGCAGTTTATGCTTATATTAATATAACCTGGTTTGAAATGTGACTTTGGGGTTTTGTGGGGTTTTTTTTGTTTTTTTTTCCCTTTTCTTTTTCTTTCTTTCTTTTTTCAGCAGCATTGTATTTATGACTCTTACTCAGTTTGTGGCAATTATTCCCAGACCCTTTACTGCAGTGATCCTGCCTAGACAAGAAGTCCCAGATTTGCCTTTATAGATTCCATTTTTCTGTACTAACATGAAGCACTTTGCCATTGCCTGCAACACTTTATTCTTGTTGACATCAAACCATCTGCTTAATTTAGCACAGACATTTTGAATTTTCATCATGTCGTTCAGTATTTGTGACGCAGGAAGCCATCCATAAATTTTACAAATCAGTACTAATGAGAGGTCAAAGTCATTAACAAAACTATTCAATAATACCACCCCAAGACAGACCTCCCTGGTACTTACTGGAAATATCCTTTTTCTCTGACAGTGAACAGCTGGTAAACAGACTTTCAGTGTGATGCAAAATGTCCTGTTTCTTATGTGCTTTTCAGGCAATCACCCATTTTACTTTAATAGAGATTTCATCATACAGATCTAGATAACAAACAAAAAGGAACCATAAATAGTATAGCAAGATAAGAGTAGAATATTTACGTTATGTAGCAGCTCACAGTTGTTTTATTACAGAAGTGCAGTTTCTGTAATAAAAGAAATGAAAATGTATGGAAGCAATTATAGAAGTAAGCATATTTTCCAGTTACTACTATATTATGAGAAAAAGAGCACTGCTGTAGGAAAAAAATGAAAAGGTTATCAAAATTACCCATATTGTAGCTGTACAGGAATTATCTACAATTTCCATTCTTTTTTTTTAACAAATGTTTGGAATATAATCAGTTCCAGTCTCATCTTGTTCATTTTTTCTTTATGGACTGTCAGAGTACCAAGAATTTCAAAAACTATTTTTTCCAAAGCATATGCATATCTCCAGAGAGAATGGAAACGACATTACAAAGCTAATATTGTTTCTTTCTGGCTAAAACTATTCCTGTGCAAAATCAGTATAAAGTAAATGCAGCATTGAAGCAGCAACAGACCCTGTTTGCCTAAAAAGAAAAAAATATGGCTAGTTTAAGCTTTCTTCTGAAAAGATCCAGAGATGTATTATAAACAAAAGCCTAAAAAAATTACTGTAATGGACTTTATAGTTGATTTGGGGAAATCATAATGGTCATAATGAAGTCATAACCCAGGCCTTGGTTTGTTTAAACACATCCTTGTGTATCTCTTGTTTGGAAATGAAGAACCATACCAGTAGTAATTTCATTTTTCGGTTTCTGTGGAAGAGTAGTGAGCGAAATGCACATTATAAGTTCTGAAATATGGTTTACCAAAACATCACTTGGACTGTTTTCCATTGGCATCAACTTTTCCTATCAGTGTCTGCAGTCATGTTTTAGGAAAGAGGTATCTGAAGAAAACCCTGAGAAAACATGCTTGAAACACTGTTATAATTTGCCAAATAGTCCAAATCACAATCCTTCTTGATTTTAACTGCAAAGAAAATTTCTTTTTATAAATTTATATCTTCAGTTTACGTTTAATAAATAAGCATCTTAGCATTGTCAAATATTTCCCATGTCACCCCCAGTTTATTCTGTGTATATCCACACATTCTTCTAAATAATTGTCCAAATGCAATTATATACACCTGTGTGATTTAAATTGTTTTATATTGATGCATATAGAATGTAAATTAGATAATTAACAGTGTGTGTGTATTTGGAAATAAGGACTTAGGCTGAGAGCAAGGCAAGAACTACAAGGCTTGCTGGTTTGTTTTTCAGTGAGTAAGAATAAGGAGTAGTATGCAGAATTGCTGAAAGGGTAAAGAATTTGGAGACAGATATTAGGCCTATGACCAGCTTTGTGAATTCAAGCATATCAACACAAACTGCACACAATTAGTGCAGGATAATATCCTGATGAACAGATAAAGTCCATTACATCTGCTTTGGAAAAAAATAAAATCAATGAAACAAAGGATATTTTTGTCGAAAGGGATGCTTAGTTTCGATTTTGGGAAATGAAACAGCAAAGAAAAGCATCTTAGGCCTGTGCTATCAATGTGGAGATGAGGTATCATAGATCTTCTATCTGAAAAACTAGCATAATTATGGTTACTGCTTTTTATATTGCTGCTATGTATGAATATATCAGCAGGTTATAAAAATATACACAGTAGTCAGCTAGAGATTATCTTCTTTGGTTGATTTTCTAATCTGAAAAACACTGGCGAAGTACTCTGACATCAGTATGATCTTAAAAACATACAATGTGAAAATGAACTCAGTGTTTGCTCCCGGAAAAAGATGCTGTTTTAAAAGAATTGGAGATCCATGTAATAATAATAATAATAATAATAATAATAATAATAATAATAATAATAATCATCGTTATAATTACTGTAACAATCATAGCCTGCTTAGCTTTAATAAAACATATTTTATTATTTCATTTCAGTTAGTTGCTCAGATCAGCCTCAATATTAAAGTGTAATTACAGTATATGCCAGGTGAATGCCATTCTCTGAAATTAATTACCATGGAGATGGCCTCATTATAACCTATGATAAAGAGTTCGTTTATTTTTTAAGAGCTATGTGTTTCTATTAAATGTGAATCAAAAAGATCTTAAAGTAAATGCTAAAAAGGTGAGGTGACCTTTTACAGAGATCTTTAAGCAAAATAGAAGAATAAAAGTCCACCTAAAATGACATGACAGATTTTCTCTAAGAATCCAATCCCAGCCTTGGCAGCTGGATTATACCACCCTCCCTGTGTAGAGAAACAACTTTATTGGCTCCTGTCATTTCCTTACTAAGGGCTGATCAGTACAGACTCCTTTCTCAGTGTCTCTCCTGTAAAAATTGTAAAAACAATTGCCTGCCAGGATTTCTCTAAAGTGCAGGTTAGATTTGATGAACATACAGAGGAGAAAATTCCTGGTTAAAACACTTACTGCCTCTACCAACAGAAATAACAGAAAAGGTCTCTACTACTGTGAATACCAGATTTTGTTAGCTGGCATCCGAATTTAATGAGAGCTATAGCTCCCATATACTCTGCCTCATGTAGGCATCCAGCCAATGCCTAAATATTAATTCCTTAGTAAAACAATATTTGTGGAGGTAATTTAGTGCAGCCAGTGAAGGAGCAGTGCTTTAAGAGGTCTTCACAAGAGCATCTTTACCTCCATTTAAATGCACAGGACCTCCCTTAGAAAGTGATCAGCTACAGTTTCCTCTCCTCCTCCATTGTCAGGACAGCAATGTGTGTTCTTGCACTGGAGGAATTGTTTTATTAGGCACTTAGAGTGCAGATATGTGCCAGTGGTGTCACCTGGGCAGGACAATGAAGTGCTATCATTGAGAGACTTTGTAGCAAATTGCATCTGGAGTGTCACTGCACTGGCCTGGTAAACAGCTGGAGTGAAGAAAAAAGCCACACATCTCCAAACATTTCCACAGAACTCTGGTATAGCAATGACATCAGTCCCTTGTCATGTTTCATGACATTCTGTTATATAAACTAGCACTCCAGAGTTGGAGTGGAAAGTAGAAATATCAAATCACACAGCCATTAACTTCTTAAGCAACCTGTGACTTCCAGACTCTGAGGTCTAATCTCTGAGGGTTATTTTTAGGAAAGTAAGGTACTTAGAAATGCACATAGGAAGTTTTCAGAAGGACCTACCATTACAGACCTTTCTGAAAACTGTATTTACCTACCTGAGCATGTGGCATGTTTTTCAGTGCACACGAAATCTGTTCACTTAATAAAGAGAACTGGTGAGAGTAATTACGTGCCTATTCACTGACTGTAGGCTTATAGAATCCTGAAATAATTCAGGCTGGAAGGGACCTCAGGGGGTCTCTAATACAACCTTCAGCTGTGATCAGACCAAGTTGCTCACTGTTTTTATGTAACTGAGTTTTGGGCGTCTCTGGAGATTGCATATTCTCTCTGGCTGACCACCTCCATGAGGCAGAAGAAGACTTCTCAGTTTAACTCAGTGTATTCTGAACATCAATCCAGTGAGCTCATGCCCACTGCCTCTTGCTGTCCCTTGCTCCACAACAGAGTGCCTGGCTTCATCCTCTCAGCACTGGAGGGCTCCAAAGTCCCCATAAATCACTTTTCTTGAAGATGAATCAGCCTAGCTCCTTCAACCTCTCCTCATAGAAAAAATGCTGCAGCTTTCAACAATCCTGGTGATCCTTTGTTGAGCTGCCTTGAGTTGGGTCTTTCTTATATGGGGGTCCCAAAAATGGGTGGATTATTAAGGTGTATGATTTCAAACATTTCTATCTGAAATCAACTTTTTCTGCCACAGGGCAATCCAGTATTTTCCAGTTCTTTGCTCATAGCACTAGAGCTGGCCTACATAGCACAAATAAATCTATGCCTAAAATGCCATTATACCTATTTCTAATTAAATCAATATTGTACAGGTCAGTTTGTGGGAAAAGACGTGTTCCCCAGCCACTGGTGAATTTCAGTTGCATTCAGACCACTATCTATGACTTAAAAGCCTTCAGTACAGAATTGTTCACAACAAAGCTGGGCATTGAGAGAAAATAACTAAACATAATTCAGAGCAAGAGTGGCAATCCAATCTCATTCAAAACCCTGTTTCCTCTCAACCAGAAATAGAGTAGCAAAAAAAAGAAGGCTGAGCACCTGGGAAGTGCTGCCTGTGGTTGAATTGCCCTATGCATGTAACTGGTGATTTGGGTGAACATTAAAGTCGGGAGTAACTCAGATGAAAGCTTGTTTTAAAGGTGTCTAAAATCTCTGGTGCACATCCAAATTATAAAGGACAAAGTTAGTACATAAATTATTTGCCTTTACAAGTGGCACAGTGTATTCTGTTCTCCAAATGAAAAAGTCTCAGCGCTTGGGATTCTAAGCAAGCTGTTAACTTATTTTCACCCTAATTAAGTGCACACCATACCTCACTTTTTCTCAGTCCAGCATGGACTGACAGGACTTCTGTAGACAGATTGCTACACTTACTGTAGAGCATGAGCATACTCACTTTTTCTACTGCCAAAAAAAATAAATTAAAAATGGACAAAAAAAAAAAAAAAAAAAAAAAAAAGAAAAAACAAATCTAGTGAAAGGCTAAATGGGATTATTAACGCCCTAAACATAAATTGCTAGTCTGGAGTAATCAGATGCTCCCTGCCTAATTTGTGGGGCTCCCTTTTGTGGACCACAAGACCTTCCCCTTTGTGCCCCAGGTTTTGTAAGTAACAAAGCAGTGGTCTCCATTCCCCCCTGAGCTTTCTGCAATACATCCTCGGGCCGAGGAGAATGAAGAAGACTGTACAAAGACAGGGCCCAATCAATCTGATGCTAAAAAAGAAGAAAAGAAAAAAAAAAGGTTGGAAACATCTTAGTTCCTCAAAAACTTTATCACTTTATTACCATACATTTTAGTCTTAGATTTTTTAGGAAGGCTATTTTAGTCTTTCAGAAAAGTAAAGAGATTAGTAAAAATTATTGGCAAAGCAGGAACAAGATTCAACTTA
The DNA here is from genome assembly GCA_024734555.1 of Trochalopteron elliotii. Taxonomy (NCBI): domain Eukaryota; kingdom Metazoa; phylum Chordata; class Aves; order Passeriformes; family Leiothrichidae; genus Trochalopteron; species Trochalopteron elliotii. The sequence goes on along the minus strand of JANPWX010000134.1, from coordinate 2,270,673 downwards.
AGACAGGGTAAGAACATTTTAAGTGTTTTATCAACATTTTTCATGTATTTCTTTCTCTACGAAACCATATAGATTCATTGCCTGGAAGGAAACAAACAGAAATCCAGGTAGAAATCAAAATTGCTACAAGTTGAATAAGTGTTGGGTAACTGCTTTGCTGAGAGTAGAATTTGGGCATTGAAGAGTATCTTTTAAAAGGATATTGCAGGCTTGAGAAAAGCATGGCAAGACATATCCACTTTAGAGGTCCTGGGGACGGATCTACTATCTCTGAATTTTGAGCACTGTAAACAAACGCTACTATTTTTTAGACATGATCAACTGTTCTGTTAGTGATGTTGCACTGTTATTTACTCAGTGCAAAGAAAGAAAGATCTCATTATTCCTCTAATTTTCTAATAGGCCTGGAAAAGTATCTGCTGCAGCTCACCAAGGAATCATGAGGTATTATTTCAGGAAACACAGAGGAACTGCTGCTGAGATTAATAAAGGAATATATTATTCATTATTAAGGCATTTGCAGTGATTTCAGAGACAAAAGAGACAATCAAAAGTTCATTCAGATGTGGGACATCTAAAAATCATAGTTTTAATCAGCCACAATCCATACTTGTTTTTTGTTTAAAAAATAGCCTGTAAATCCTGTTTCTTTAACCAGTAATGTCTGTGGTAACAGACCATTCGCTAATAAAACCACTTTCTGCTGAAATTTTTCCATATCAGATAATCTGAAACAGCAAAAAATTACTTGACTTGTTTAATTTTCTGTAAGGAGATGGCTCCTGTTTCAGTTTGCAGCTTTGGAACTATATTATACAGTGGAAATAGTTGTTTGTTTGGGCGCTTTTTACTAATTTATGCTCATTTTGAGGACTAAAAGCAACATTTCCCTGATGATCATTTGAAAAACTATGATAAACATCCCTTTTTGACTGTGAATAGATCAGAAACTGGAACAATTTTAAGGGGAAAGAGAATGCACAAAGGCAGTAAATCAGCTGTACCAATGAGTTTGCTGGTAATGTCATAACACCGCTAGACAGAAATGCTCTCAAATAGCTGCTAAGCACCCACAGGAGAAATAAAGCTCCTGTATTTGAAGCAAACTGACATTGAATCTCTGGGAAAATGGCCACTACAAAAAGCAAAAGGAACTCTTAGGTGATGAAAATAAGTAGTACTGAGAGCCAAAAAAATACATGGGATTGGAACTTCTGCCTCTTACCAGTCCTTGAGCACAAATATATGCATATGTAATGTGTGTATATTTGACTGCCTGCAAGAGCATGTACACAGGCATGGGTGAAGGTGACACACTTTGCTGTTGCAAAGGCTGCCAAAGAATAAAGATACTCCTACATAAAGTGGGAGGACTGAAAGTCTATTATTTGGCTTAACTGAATCAAAGCACGCTACTGCAATGTGGCAAAACTACCACTTGTATCAGAGGCAGTGACTTTGTGCATTTAATGTAGCTTTCTTTACAAAATGAGTTTACTTACAACTATATCTGTCTTTGACAATACTGTAGGCCCAGTCCTAATTTGTCTTTATTGTAGAATTAACCTTTCATACAGGGTAGTTGGATAATGGAGTTTACCTTTTGAACATATTTTATGCAGGACATACATGACAGGTATTTCTGTGTTACTAATATGTGAAAAAAACATATTTCTAACCATAGATTTTTGAAAAATCATGAAAGAGTACCCTACAGCATTCCATGAAAAGACAAGGTTATGCTCGAACAAGCATCCAGCCCATGCAAGCTAAGGACTGCTGGGTGAAACTTGGAAAAAACTTTTGCTCCCTTCACTTTCACCAAAGTTTGAACTCTGTTTTAACACAGGAAAATCTTTCTCCTGCAAATTTACACTTGCAAGGGTCCTCCGACATCACAGCTGTAGAGTTGATTATGTGGAGAGAGCTAATTGAAATATCTTGGTTGAAGTGAAGCACAGTCCTTTAATTTAAAATTTGAAAAGTTTTGGCTTACTACTTGGTGACACTTGGAAGGGACAAAGCTGTTCTATTACTACTCTGATAAAAATACTCTTTGCCAAGTTGCCTATCAATGTCCTCTGATCTCTACTGCTTATCATTTATTGTACCCTAGCTTTAACAATGTGACTTTTCTGGCTTTGTTTGCTGCACAAATTGCAGCCTTCCATCATTGCTTGTGTGAAACATTGAAGGCAAGGATTGATCCTTTCTTAATTTGAGTGAGCAGTGATGCCAAGGTCATGACTAGAATAAGGCATGCCACCTATCTAACTTGTTGTAAAGGATGTCTCCAGCAATCCACCCCCAGAATCAAATAATTGTAGGTTATAGCGACTGTTCCCATTGCTAAAATTTCTGATGCACAGAGTCTGTATTTACCCAAGGTGAGCCCTGCTCTATGTCTTCACTCAGCTGATGGACATTGAAAATGGAACTGCTTTTGATCCCCTATCAGTGCCAGAAATATCTGACTAAACAGATAATAGGAAAGAGAGAAACTGAAATGAGCCTCCAGTGGGCAAGAAGTAGATTTTGGGCTCTACTTCTGAGATCCTTCTTTACAAGAGAACAATGTGGGATAGTGCAGATGTCACACTGGTCTTTTTCTTTACCACACTATATCTGAACATCTAGAAAACATACTAAAATAAAACTATTTTGACACAGAATGTGCAGAACTTTGTCAAATATTTTCTTGTTTTCAGTTTCTAGAGGTCATAGAAAATAAGGCTGAACTAGGACCTTGGTGGTATTTCCTAGACCAGCTCTTTATTACAATGCAGTAATAAAACTGCAATTGAAACATTTTGGACATCTATTCAAAGGTGCTTGATCATGCAGATAAATTCTTAGTTTTGTATTGTCACTATCTTAAACCTGGTCCAGGTAAGAAAAATCAGTTGTTTTGCTATCCTGAGAGCATTTTGTTTCTTTTGTTGTTGCTGTTGTTTCCTGCATTAAGCTTTTATGTCGGAGTTATTTTTATGATTCCAAGACAAACCATAAAACCAAAAAGCAATAACAAAGAGCAGTTAAGTCCTGTTAGATTTTTGGGTTTTTTTCCTTTCATTTTGTTTTGAAACCTTTTTAGTGCAATTTTCAAAAAAACATTAGATGGGTTCATTTTAGTGAATGCACCACAGAAGGGAAAATCAGTTCTGTGGGGAGCTGGTGTTCCATCCCTGGAAAAGGGCTTGCTGTCAACAACTTCCTATCCATCGCTGACAGAGCGACGCTGTTCAAGTAATTAACACTGCAAATGAACCAGCAAGCAATCAGTCAGTGATATCTCTCCAAAACATGCACTACCCACTGAGGACACCTCTGCAGAGAAAAATCATTGAGCTGTATAGTTTGATCAGGAAATGCATTAATTTATGGTATTATGAACTTTGTCTCTATATGCATGGAGCTTTAGTGGTAGCAGGATCACACACCTTGTTCTCTTAGGCTTTGATATATTGTGCCAGATGGTACATGCACATTCCAACATGATTAATAAGTTCCTATAAAATGATCAAACCACATATTTTCCACATAACTTGTTGAGGTATCAATGCAATTCCCTTGTGAATTTGTTCTTACCAGCCTCTGCAGTTCCCAGTGAAATATTAGGAATAATAAAGACAAGAAAATCTGTTAGCTATAGGTATCTTTTTCAAGACTTTAAATCCTTTAACCAAAAGAGAAGCTGCTGTCAAACCAACAGTAGCTGGTCACAATGGAAAGAAACAGAAAATTACTTAACATTGTTCTCTGCAGGAATTTATCCAAATATATCTCTATATGTCTTTATTTCGGTTGTTGGAAGAATGAAAAAAAAATCAAGTCAGCCTTAAACCTTCCAAATCAGAATATTCTGTGATTATGTGGCAACAAAGCAAACAAATAAATAAAACACTTAAGATCAAATAAAGTTTTTGAGTAGTCTGTGCTTTAATCTCTTTAGACATTTTCAATAAAGAATTGCACTCACAGAGAGCTGACATAATAAAACACTTTAAGAACTTCCTTCACAAAAACAGAAGAAGTTGGAAACAGGTCTCCTGTCTCAGCAAAAAGGATAGTATACTCTAATACCAGTGAAAGGCAACCAGAGCAGCAGCATAATCCCTTGAATTTTTGAAAATTGCATCCTTATTCCTGAACACTTATATTTTGCTATGTTTATTCCTCATCCTTGGCTAATGTGTGTTTTTGACCAGAAAAAGAAATAAAAAATGTTCATTAGATAAAAGAAAAATTTCTATATCCTGTTTGGGGCTCACTCTTCTAATTCAATAGCATAATAATTACCTTAGAAATTATTTTTAGGGCACAATTTCCATTGAAAGACAGGTTTATTAATTATTCTAAAGAATATTTTAAGAAAAAAAAAATCAAACGTGCAGTTTCAGATGGTAGTGTCTTGGGTTTTGGCACCATGTGCTCCTGTTTTGATTTAGACTCGTTCTCATCCTACTTAAAACAAGTAAGGCATGAAGAATGCATTTTATCTATTGATTTTGTGATTTTCATCTTTACAGTTCTTGAGGCCTTAAAGAAGTTTCCAGTATTCTGTTTCAGAGTTTCTATTTCAAATAGCATTTTTTTGCTATTAGTAATTAATTCTAAGTTATAATTTGTTTAGATACATAAATTCCCATTTATGACTTTATATTTATTAAAAGTGCCTCTGGTCAAAGTGGAATTTCCTGGCACTTTCTGCTCTATGCCACCCCTTTCGCGCCTCACACATAATCTGGAACCACCTACACTTTTTTTCCACAGATGCACCACCCCCTTAAGTGACCATAACTCCAGCTTTCTCCTGCAGGGGAGGTGAGAATTCCCAGAACACTGCTGAACAACATCTCTTTCTGTCTCTCTCCTCTCCTGCAATAATAGTCCACTGTCACAAGTGAGCCATCTAGTTAGAAAAGACTTCTTACAAAGTGACAAATCACTTCAACAAAAAAGGGCAATTTAAAATCTTCAAGAAGGTCCACTGGTAGAGCTTGCTTTTGTGGGGGTGCTGTCTTTCCTCAGGTTCCCCTTCCTTGCACATGGGCCATTTGTTGGCTGACTCCTGTCCTAGGACAAGCTGCAGGGTATCTTCTCTATCATCTTGTTCCCAGCCAGCAGAACAGCTGAGTCCTGTGGCTTGGATATATGCCATCGGCCTGCAATTGCCTCCCTGAAGTTTGTTGTGTGTTTTCTTATCTATACTCCTTTCAGGCTTGTTTTTCCCATTGCAGCCTATTAAGTCAGAGTGCATTCACTCCAGAAAGTTTATAAACCAATACACTGTTCACTTCTCTGAAAGGTCAAGAGCAGGCTTTCTATGACTAGTACTGTTCAGTATTCTTGCATGGTGGCATAATATCTGAGCCTGTTGTATGTAGAGAAACAACTATTTCAGCAATTTTAGTAATTTATCACTTAATATTTAATGGTTGCTTGAAATTGTTTTTTATTTACAACATTTAAACTGATTTCACTGTTATTTTGTATAAACATCAAAAATAGGCATTGAGACATCTTTTTAAGGAAACATGATAAACACTGATGAGACAATCTCTTTCTAGAAAAATGCTGCCAAATTAGCTGCCAAGTTAGAAGTAAATAACAAAAAAAAATCCTTAAATGAGCTGGTACTTTTGTAGATTAAGGTATTTTGTGTGGTGGACTAAATAAAAGGCAGATGTCTTCATAACTCTATTGATAATGATCAAATTTTATCAATATGCCATTGGAAATATAAAACCGCTCTCAGAAATAAAGCCAAGTGTCTTCACCTCTTACAGATGTAATCACTTCACAATTAAAACTGTTGGTATGCTAAGCTTTGTTTCTTTGTTTGCTTTCACACCTCTTTTTTCAGGATGCCCTCTCATTCTAATATAATTTCATTCAATTTTAGGGTTCGGTGAACACATTTTCTTTGCACAGGACTGTGAAGCAATGCCTTTCTTTTCCTAAATGATGTGACTGGGTTTCCCAGATCATGGTGAAGACTGTAATGAAAATTTTTCCTTTTAATTTGGATTGCTTCTGCATCCTTCATAATGTTGCTGCTTCTTTAGAAAAGGATCAATAGCACAGTAATCTGAGGGAGATGGTTTTGCTGCTTCTCAAGGTACACCACCTCTTCTAACCAAAAAGAGGCAGGGGAATATTCAAACTGCAAGTCTCTGATCACTCTAACTCTTAGATTGCTCCTCTGAATTTTGCTTTGGTTCGGAGGATGGTTTTCTCATCCCTAAGTTTAGAAGATTTGTAAGTAATTTCCTCGAGGCTGCACTTGTTTTCACTCTCTCCATCTTACACAGCCTCCCCAGCCTATCTCCTGAGGCTTTGGTTGGGACTACCTGTCTTCTTTCCTGAGGGGAGCAAATCCATCCTGCCTGGCTTCATGGCACTGAACAATGCCTGTGCCTCATCTGCTGCGACTGTACAGAAAAAGTCTCAGGGTTAAGGCTGCATCCCTCCTGGTTTGCTCTTCTGACTCTTCAGTAGACACCAGCAACTGGAAGGACTGTTTATACAACCCTGAGTTGCAAATATTTACTTTAGAGAGATTATAAATGACCAGTGACAATGCAGTCAATATGACTATTTGCACACATGAGTACTGTTCAACAACAGCTACAGAATTATAGCATAGATCTGGAAAAAAGCAACAGCTCCCATACATTACTGGACAAAAGGAAAAGGTCTTTGAAATCATCGTGACAAGAGCCATTTTAGAGACAGTATAGGAAAGAAATCAAAATATTGTGAATTCTAGTCAAATGTTAATAAAAACCATGCTGTGAGGACATTCTCAAGTAATAAATTTGAATGTAAAAACTTAGCTGAAACTTGTATGAAAAACTGAGCAAAATTTTCTATTTTTCAAAGCAAATCTCTCCAAGTTACATGATTAATTCACCTAGTCATAGTGCACAACCTACCCTAGAAAACTGTGATTGCATGTTTATGTCTAATTAAACATTGGTGGTTGCCACAGTAATAAGTCAAAACGTGATTAATGACTTCTTCTTTCCTATGAATTTAATCTTTTGTGCTCTTTGTTCAAAAGGAAACAACTTCAAGGGCTTATATCTGTGGTTTTGGCAAACTCATAACAGTGCAGATGCCAGCAAAAGACATTTCCTTTTCTTCACTCACCTTCAGCACTGTCACTGAAAGATAGTCTGATGAAATTTTGAATCATTGCTATAAATGAATGTCAAGATTTTTCTCTCCATGCATAGAATAAACGATCAATTTTCCAAAATATTTACCTTTTAATATTTTGAATATTTAGAGAAAAGCATATTAATATTTGCTTTTGTCAATTTCCCTAATTTCTGAAAAATACCTGTTTTTCAGCGTTTATTCCAATACTGAATATGTAGGATAAACCTTTTAACATCAATATAGCCCTTTCATTTCAAGACTGGAAGTAGATACATTCACTTTGTGGGAAGATACCCCATGGGCCACAGAAGCCTCCAATTTTTCTTGCTCTGAGGAAAACACAGAAAATATTGATTAGAGGTGGTGCAATAGCACACATATTCCTATATGAGGAATAGGGCATAATTGTGGAATAGTGAAATTTTTATCACATGTAGAGAGAAGTTTTTCAAAAGGTAGATTCTCCATTTAGCACTCTGAATGGGGAGCCGAATTTTATGTGAAGCATTTACAAAAATAAAAGTTGCTCCCAACAGCTGTGAGAAAGAAGTTGGAACTAGTTCAAATATGAGCAACAAACAAAACTTGCCAACTTGATACCTTTGTATCACTCTGCTACATTATCTTTATTCACATCATTATATAGTATGCATTTCCATTTCTATTCAGCCCAGTGTCTCTGCTGAAGCAAGATTTTAAATACAAAGAAAGGACAGAACTGCTAATGATCACAGAATATTCTGAGTTGGAAGGGACCCACAAGGATCACTGAGCCCAACTGTTAAGTGAATGGCTCATAAGGGGATTGAACCCTCAACCATGGCTTTATTAGCACCATGCTCTGACCATCTGAGTTAATCTCAGATTTTGTAGAGCCTCCATGTAGATTAGGTGTCTGAGATGTACTGTAACATTCTGTACCAAGAAAAATTTTGCACTTTAAAGTGGTCCTGCTAGCAAGAAATAATGTCGCGTAATCAACTTGCATATTTTAACACTGATGTACTATGACTTGCTATGATATATTAGTCTGCCTTTAAAAAATATTTTTAATGTATCTTTTAGTATTTCAGGCTTTTAAAGTTTTTTTTTAATAATCTTTCCACTTATGGAAAGATTATTGAACCTAAGGCTTCTTTATACTGAGAAGAGGCAGAGCTTTACAGATGCCTGAGTTGTGCTTCTGAAGTTAGACTTCAGTTCTAAAAACCTTTATTCATGTAGAAAGTACTAAGTGGTTTTATTTCCATTTCTCTTCTTTAAAATGCAGAAGGGAGCCAGCCTGATTAGATGACCATAACAGTTTAATAAGCACATAAAACAGCCTGTCTAATATTATCTCTTCTTATTCCTAGAATTATGAGTGTTAGGACAAAAAATTACTCACTGAGATTTCCTTTATTTAATGTTAACACCTTTAGGAGGTGTCATCTACTGCAACCACTTACCAAGTTTGTAAGATGCAATGCTGAGCTATGAAAAATGTAAAAAAAAGAGAGCCTTGCCCTCAGATTTCTGAGGGCAAGGTTGGAAGCTGAGCTCTCTGCCTGGGAAGGGTGGATCTGAATAACTTCAGGAACGGTAAGGTGGATGCCACCTCAAGTCAGTGATCCAAACATCATGATGATGAACTGATGGTAAAGCAAACTAGCCACCACTCCCACCAGCACACAGATGCTCTTCAAACACCTGATTTTGTGTTTGAGAGGCAAACAGGACCTGTGTTGTGTTTTTATAGTGACTGAGGTTGTTCAGAAACATTGCACAAACTTTGAAATCAGGAAAGGCAGAAAACTGCCTGGGCTGCAGACCTTGCCATGCACAGGAGTAGAATTGCAAAGGCTCATGGAAAATCAGGAGGTGATGTGTGACACTAACATGGCTTCACTAAAAGCAAATTGTGCTTGAAGGATTTGATGGCTGTCTAAAAGTGGAGTATTGCCATGGTGGATAAGGGAAGAACACCTCTTCTATAGAGATAGACTGAAAGACTTGGGGTTGCTCAGCCTGAAGAAGGGAAGGTTCTGTGGATACCTTCTGTTGGCCTTCCAGTACCTAAAAAGGGGTCTACAAGAGAGCTGGAGAGGGACTTTTTGCAAGGCATATAATGATAGGACAATGGGGAGCAAGTTTAACTAAAAGGGAGTGAGTTTAGATTATAATTCTTTGCTATGAGGTGGTGAGGCACTGGCACAGGTTTCCCAGAGTTGTTGATGGCCCATCCCTGGAAGTTCTCAAGGCCAGGGTGGATGGGGCTGTGAGCAACATGGTCCCTGACCATGGCAGGAGTTTGGAATTAGACAATCTCTAAAGTCCCTTCCAACCCAAATTATTCCATGAATCTGCAATTCTATGAATTTAGTTTGGAGGAATTTCATGGAATATAAGTATTCATATACTTATATACGGTGTAAAGTCCAGATTTTGGGTGTACATACTTTTGTCCTGCTTTTTGCTCACAGATGTGTCAAAACGTTGGGCTTTTCCAGCATTGTGGTAACTAGAAAAATAATGCAGCTCAGAAAAGATTTTTTAAAAAAAATGCATCACTCCAGGGTTTAGACTTTATTCAGTGACTTCTATTCACAGAAAGTGCATCTGCTTTTTCATTTTGAAGTGCAGGTTGCACATTAGATTTAAAACAGCAATCCACAAATACACTTCCTGTCTGAAGAAGGAGAGTTTAGTAAAAGGTACTTGACAAAGATGAAGGCACACAAGTTGCCACCAGTTAAAAAAGACTGAATGCATGTTCAGCTGTCACTGCAGTGAATATATATAAGTGCCCTGTTGAGAGGCACTCCAGCTTCTCCTGTCTGGAATAATATCCACCCCACAAGTGTTAACATCCCTCTAGGTATAGGACTCAGCTGTGCACTATGCACCTTCTTTGGCTTTGTGAGGGAGTGCTAGGCATGAGTCTCAACAAAGAACCAGAAGTCACTTTGGAGAAGTGAAACTTGGAGAGACAAGAGACGAGAACCTCAGACCTGCATAACCTTCACAAAAAGAAAAAAAAGTCTTGGTGCAGTTTTAAATTCTGAGCTGAAGTAGGTTACCCAGTAGTAAAGATGAATTCATAATTATTTAATCTAAACAAGGCACAGAGAATCCAAAGTACTGATCCTGAAACACATTTTAAAAAATTGAATGTTTTCAGCTTTTGGGAGAAACCAGTAGAAATATGCTATAGTAAAGACAATTTTTAAAAGTGTTTATCGAAATAATTGAAACCAAGTGTTTCTGTTGAATTCAATAGATTGGCAACTACCTTCAAGGCACGTAACCTGAACCAAATAACACTGGTTAAGAACATAGTTTGTCCTTGACCTGGGTTATTTCTTCTTCTAATTTTTAAATCATCCATCATTTTCGCATATATTCAAGGAGGCTTAATATAGAAGTAATTTAATTTTTTTCCTAAATGCTACTTCCTAAGTACTGGAAATCTTTTAGGTTATTTATAACATATATAGAGAAAATTTTCTTCTTATTTGAGGAAGTTAGCATCTGTTGTGGTTTTCCTAAAAACCACATTCCTCAAAGGAAATGTCAAAATTATTCCATAATTTAAATTTTATAACTTATAAATTAATTTGTACTTAATATATATTCTTTAAATAAGTTTCAAATAATCTATTTTTAATTATTCATTTAGAAAGGAATTTAAATCCCCTCAAAAAAGAAATATTAAATCCTTTTTTTTTTCCTAAGAAATTGTTTCATGTTAAGTAGTATCTCTATATCAGCTCACTGGGTGATATTTGAAAATAAAAAGTGCAATCAGCTGTATTCCAGAGTTAAAACAAACCAAGTGAATTCTGTTATTATTGTGTCAATAATTCATAAGACATCTCAGGAGACTGCTTCTCTCTCTTAACCCATGTCTCTTCCAGTGAGAGATGGTTTCACCAGAATTAAGCCATAAGAAGTTAATATGGTCAATGAGAGCTAAATTTCTGGAGTCTTTTTCCACCCAGATTTTATACTTGTTCATCAGTGCTTCATGGTTAAATGAAGAAGAACCTAAAATCCCATAGGACAGTGGGGACAGCGCACAGTGTATGACACATAATGAATGGTGATGTGCATTACATACGTGCCCTTCATGAAAACCCAGGGAATTTGTGTTTTCCCTTGGTCTTTGGCAATAGGATGTTCTGCAGTGATTTCTCAGAGGTCCCAAATTATCAGGCATTAGTGAACCTGTTCATTTTTCTGGCCACTCTGTGATTTAGCTCTGTAGTTGCTATGGTTTTACTAGATAAGCAGATCATCAGTAGTGCCCAGAGAGTGAAAAAACCACTTGCAATAAATGAGATTAGTAAGGAACTTGTGGCTGGTCTGACATAAGTCCTTGAGGTGCTTTTATGCCATCACACAGCAGAATTTATTTGGTATGATGCACAATGCTAGAATCACAACACAGAAGTGTGATTTCTGCCACTCAGGGTAAGAAAGAGCTAGAGGGAATTTTTTTAATCAACACACAAAGCAAGGGTTTTTAGAGCCACAAAATCCTGGCCTAAGTTCTCAAGGACTTTTGAAAAAGATAATAAAAAAACTTCTGTATTTCATGTTTCATGCCACCTACCAGATTTTCAATATTAAATAAAATTGGAAAAGCATAGGAAAGTGAATAAAAACCCCCAAACCACAATACAAGAAGAAACCTGGGAAGTCTTTTTTAGATCACTATGTATTTTCAGAGATCAGCAGCAAGGAAAGAGAACATAATGTAACCAAATTTCACAGCAACAACAGTAAATTCAATTGCTGACCTAACAAAAAGACATGTCCTGTAAAGGCTGATGACATCTGAATGCAACCATATTAAGAAATCTCTCCAAAATTATTTTGAATGCAGTCAGTGCACTAGAAAAATATTTCTACTCCTTCTCAAGTCAGGAAAGTGACGACAACTGATAGATGGATGTTTTATTAAGGGATTTGCAGACTTGCTGTAACAATGTCTCTACGACAAACTTTTTGTTTTGCCTTAGAAGGTAAAAAATACAGAAAGAGGTTAGTGAGCCTGGTACAGTCGAGTGTATGGAATAGTTAACTTTTATGAAGTGGAAGATGATACAATACAAACAAAATTTTTAATACCATTTAACATTTTTCAGTAGAGCCATTCAATCACATTTCCTATTCTCCATTAGGAACCACAGACCATAATGGCTTTGTCTGTATTAATGTCTTAAATCATGCCCAGGAATGTTCCCAAACACTGGTAGATGTTTATCTATACTGTCAAGTGCCTGAAATGTCCCCTTGTGTGATTTTGGCACATGCATTACTTCCTAATAATTCCCAGGCGTGATACTCAAGTAGAGGGTGCTGCAAGTGCCTTTCCCAGAGGGTCTTTCATGTGTGGCCGCTCTGTTTTTGGAGACTAGGGAAATCAACAAAGGCTCTACCAATTGGCTGCACTGCTTGGGATGCACATGTAATTTGCTGGTACAAACAGAGTGATGTGTCAGCCACCGAAAGGTTATGGGACTGGCTGCCTTGCATTATCACTGTTATGCAAAACAGAAATAATCCAGGTGAAAAGATACTTATATTTAGACTGGTAAAAGTGAGAAGAAAGTGAAGTCTGCAATTCAAATAATGATATCCAACAATGTTACAAATTAGCTTTTTTTCCCAGCAATTACACATGGTATGTCTATTATTGACAGCAGCATGAGAAGGAATAATGAACAAAGAAACCAAGTATGCAGATAGTTAGTTTTCATTAATGCAATCAACTGAAGAAGAACACAAAATTACATATATAATGCATATTATTGTTGCTGTTACTGCATATGCTGCATACATATTCACATGTAATAGCTTGTCTCAGAAGCAACACCTCATCTTTTTCATTTGAGGAATTCTTGATAGGAAGGTGAATTCATTTAGAGGCAAATTATACCTACAAGTTAATCTGAGTACTGTTTAGAAACAGAAGACAAACCAAACATTAGATAAATAGAACATCTAGAAAAATACTGATAGTTCAGAAAAAAAGCCATGAGAAAAAAGAAGATAATCTTGTCATGGGCCTCACATGTTGTCTCCCACAACAAATTAAATCAACACGGCCTCTGAAAAAGTTATTCTATGTCTCCATGATTCAGTGCAGGAAGGATTTAGCCTTGCAGTAAACTTCCTGCATGCTTCCTATGGACTGTGTGTGTGAGCCATATGTAACCATGACCCATGAAACTCTGCTTGGCAAAGCATTGGACCCAGCCTTCTTGTAAGCATATGGGATTTTCTTTTGGAAGACTGTTTTTATCCAAAGTATTTCTGCTGAAGCTGAGATCCAGCTTCTTACTGGCTTGGTATTCTGGAAAGCTAGGCTGTGTGCACATGCTAAACAAATCTCTCTTGGACTGGTGCTCATTCTCTACCCTCAGGAAAACTGGTCTGGCATGGCTTACATCTATATGGCTCGACTGCCTGCCTCAAAATATGATGCCCACATCTATCAAAAGTGTGAGCCTGAGCTCCACTCCAATCTAGATTCCCACACCTCTACTGGGCACTCCTACTGTCCTTATGACTTTTAAAATGTTTAGGTCTTGCTGGCTTGCTCCTGCCTACCTTCTTGGACATTAACAAATGCTTCACCAGCAGACAGAATTTCAATTAGCATGAGAAAATTTGTTTTTGCTTGGTCTAGAAAGTGGGCATATAAAGACAGAATATCGTGGCCTTGACAGAAGCCAGAAAATACATTGGAGTTAAGAATGTTCTTAATAGAAACAGATATCAAAAGTGCAAGTCACAAAGCAACCAAGTGAATTACGAAAAACAATTTCACCTTTCAAAATAGTTGCATTTCTTTAAGCCTTTTACCTTGATAACAGCAAAGAAAATATCAAGCAATTCATCACTTCTTGTTACAGAAAACTACAGGAAAGATGAATCTAGCAGAGTACCTAGCTGCTTTTGGAGAGACAGAATAATTTGGAAATGCCTAGAAATATCAGATACCTTCCAAATGACCATAAGAATTTTTGCATATTCAGAATCAAATCAGTGTTCTTGATGGCTGCACAAAATTGGATCTCTGTTAGAACTCAAATTAGGCAAAACTGTATGAACAACAATGAAATTGTGATCTCAAAGAAAAGAAGTTATGAGATAGTTACTGTTTCTTTTGCTTTTGTATCTTTTCCCTATTGATTCCATGAAAACCAACACTTGGAGGATTTGACATACTTCTGCTTTATTTCTGTAAGTGCTTATATATATAAGTAACAAAAGTAAGCATCTGAAATTTAGCAGCTATTTATACAAACATAAATCTCTATGCAGTTTCCTGCTCTTAGTAGGACCTGAGAAACCAGAGTAGCATAAACTGTGTCCATTACATTGATGCCATGATGAGGAGGCAACAGAAAAACAGAAAACCTTTGAAATTTCATCATGAGAGATTTCTGACTGTTGATAAATCTCCAGCATTTACTTGAATAACTTGAGAAGTATAATTTTTTGCAACAAAATTTTTCACTTTAGGGTGTTCTGATGATTATATTCAAACACGTGGGAAATATTTTTTTTAAGTTTACTTAAAGTAGTCCAAAAATTATCTGCTGTAATGCAAGGAACATCAGTTCTGTAGGACAGCCATAATGAAAAACTTTTGGCAGAAAGCCATTCTGTAAAACTTTTTGGAAATTTGAAGGACCCATTTCCCTCCCTATTTTTATTAATTTTTTTTAACTATAAATGAAAAAAAGAAAAGATAAAATATATTTCTAATTCAAAAATATCTTTTAATATTTTTCAACCATTGGAACAGTTAAATGATCATTGTTTTGCCTTCAATCATCAGGCAACAAGAACAAGAGTTAAAATTATGATATTATTGAGACACATGCAGTGCACGTATTCCTAGTGAAGACAATATTTTTGGCAGTTTGTCTGAGGTTTCATAAAAGCTAACATTTGTGCAATCTGAGTAACTTCCTTAATGAGCCATCAGAAATTGTTTTTCATAATTGTCCATTTTTTTATGGTTCAAGTAATTCATTTCAGACTCTTCCATACAAGGATGAAAGTTCTTAGAAATTGTGTGCTTTAATAACTTTCACCCTCCTAACCATGAAATAAATATTAGTTCACCAGCACAAGAGGTTTACAGCTACTATATGGATCACAGTCTAGGGTTCTTAGCCGAAATATTTAATGGTGGAAATGATACGTTTTCAGATAGTAAACCAAATACTAATGAAGACATGTGCTTCAATAAACACATCTACATACATAGTAGCTAGGTGTGAAGAAACTGAAATGTTCATCCATATTGCCTGCACTTGAAAATTACATTAAACATTTGGATGAACAATTTGTTAGGTATAAGTCTTTTTTATGGAGCTGGTTTTGACATCTAGCCTAAAATTTGGAATCATGATTACCTTTCTTTGTTGTGCTTTTTTCAAAATTGACATAATATATCAGAATTTCATCAGAGTTTGTTTTAATGTAATAAATATGTAGTTCCTTTCATACAAGTCCAGTTTATTTCTGCAATAATATAACTTTTATTTAATTGTGTGTAACTTTTATTTAATTGCAATCAAGTCTCAGACCCTAGTTAAAACACTAAGCAGATGTTGCACAGAGTTTCTGGGGTACAGTCACATACCTATAAAGATTATGGCAATTCCTTACAATGTTTGAATGCTATGTTAAAAGTTGATTTGTATCCTGATATGGTCTAATTAACAAAGAATAATGGGAGAAATTAATGTCTTTCTTGTTGTTCAACGCACTTGGCATATCTGATCTATCTGCCTGGCAGGAGCTAAGAGGAATGGCCAAAAGATTTTCATATGCTTTATATGCAAAGTAAAATACAAAGTGAGCAGTGCCTGTAACACTACTTTGAGAATAACGTTCTTGAGAAAAACTAACTGAGATCCATAAAATTGTCCCCTCCAATGCCAAAGATCACTCATTATTTTCTTTTGTTGTCTCATGGACAGAAAACTGAAGAAAATAAAAAACATTTGCCTGGAGAAGAGAAGGAGAAAAACTTTTTTAACTCATAAAGAGAACACAAACATTCATTGCAATGACAATGCCAGTCATAAAAAATGCTAAGCATCATCTCCATTAAACTGTGGTACTTTATTGCTTTCTTTGAAGCTACATAAAAAAGTCACTATCCTTTTTTTTATCACCTGAAGAAAATGGCTGATCAGTGTGAGTGTGATGGGGTGGTCATATGAGCCAACTTTCCTGGACATTAAGTCTTACTGTACACAAAAATCTTTACTTTTGTAGTTAGTTTTGCTTGCTTTTCTTGATTTTGTTTATCTTGTCAGAACTGCAGAGATTGGATACAGAAAGAATAACATCTATGACCTGAAAACTGTCCACCCAGCTGGTGCTGCTTCTGGCCCCTCTCAGGACAGAGCTCAGGTGTTCTCAGCAATAAACCAAAACATGTTTAAGTGACATCAGTGTTACTGTCCTTGAATTTGTGGTAAGAGAGGAAATAGTATTTATTGTAGCCTTTTTGTTTATATTTCTATCATGAGTCATAAATGGCAGTTATTTTTATCATATTGTTAAGTTTCAATCTCTGTATAATGATCAATTTAATTTTTATATTTTGTTACATTAATTTAGATTATTAACTTTTTATTTGAATTTTTCAGGGTGAATAAAGAGGATGGACTTAATAAGTGTTCAATCCATCTTAAGAACTACACTGATTAGACTTTTAAAAATCTCATATACCAAAACAATTGGCACACAGTTATAACAGTCATTGCACAGCAAAAGAAATGAAGTTCAGCTATCACAAATGAGATGAATGTGGCTCCATGAGTCCCTGTTGAAACACTGCAGACTGGATTAAAACGCTCTTGCTGCCAAAGGAATTCTCTGCTACACCAATGTGTGACCCATGCATCAGAATGTTTTATTTATGTAACACTAGGTTGAGATTAAAAAGTCTCCTTTTTTTATGATTTTTTTTTAATAAAAGTGCTTGAGGAAGCTGTCTCTTGATAAACCTGCCAGGGCTATTAAGAAACAGTGCTACACGAAATTAAACCCTTGTTTCTTGTCCTGCTGCAGGCCCTGTCTCTGTGTGGGGCCCTAGGGAACCACTAGATAAATGTCTTCAGCCATACTGCTTCTGCTTCAGCCTTTCTGTTTGGCTTGATAATTTACATGCTTTTTGTAGAGACCACAGATTCACAGCTCCACCTGTGGGGATGGTGAGTTGCCCCTAACCATGTGCTTTGTGTTTGGGTTTGTTTGGCCAAGTACTAAGGGAAGTCAAACCCCCTCAGGACCCCGAGGAGGACATAGAACCAAGATGTCCCACTTCCTTCTCTCTGCCTTGATGCAAATCTTGGGGTAAGCTTCTTTGTGATATGAGTACCTCAGCTTGACAGACATTTCATATAAATTGTGATAAGCTTGAATTCAAATCTTAGACTCAAAGTCCCTCTAAAAATTGAAGGACTTTAAAACCGATAGGAAAAAATTTATTAAATGATGTGTTAATGCTCAAAGAATGAAAGGTGAAGCATGACAACCAAATAAATTAAATATCAATGTTAGCAGAAAAATCTGATTGAATTAAATCTCTCAGATGAAAAGCCCAGTTCTGTCTTAATAATCTTCAGGACCTGAGTTCACCCAAGAGCACATGTTCTTTTCTTGTCTTTCAGACACTAAATTTGTTTTGTAGTTTAATTATATTAATTGCCTATTCTGCCACAATTCTGTATCATGCTCTCCTGTCCTTTTACCATATCATTGTCTATTGCTCATTAAAGCCTCTAATGCTTTCTAATACTAATAAGAAAACCAATACAATGTCACTTTTCATAGTCACAATGGTTACCTTTTTTTACTGCTGAATTCAGTGGCAGTTCAGGCAAAATTTCCCATCAGTCTTGGTAGAATTGCAGGTTTCCAACAAAAAAAAGCACTTTGTCAGAAGTACTAACAAACTTACAATGGATGAAAAGAACTCTCCTTTCAAAAATCATGTTTTCTCATTTGTTCCTTCTGTCCTTTTGGCTTACCATAGGAAAATTAAAACCTTCCAGAACATGTTTTGACTCCAAAATACCCAAACCAATGATAATTTTATTTCCTCATAACTTGCTTTAGAATATAATTAGAACTTTCTCTCTCTTGAAATCCATTCCTTCTGCAAGGCAAATTAATAATGTTTAGAAGTGAACT
The DNA here is from genome assembly GCA_024734555.1 of Trochalopteron elliotii. NCBI lineage: Eukaryota > Metazoa > Chordata > Aves > Passeriformes > Leiothrichidae > Trochalopteron > Trochalopteron elliotii. The sequence continues at coordinate 2,252,292 of JANPWX010000134.1, read as the reverse complement.
GGCAGGTTTTCATTGTTACAGGGTGTTACGAAATGGTTCTCAAACTCTTATATTTATTTTTATAATAGTCTTGACTGTTCTAGGTATTATAACCTCATGTGATGCACTTCTGGTAAGGTTTGTTCTACAAAATTCTCTGCACTGTTTGGAGATAAACACCACTGGCAAAAAATACATTTGCAATGAACCAGTGTTGAAGTTAGTGCCTTTGACACTGCTTGGATCCTGAACAATCAAACCATTTTACAGCAAAATCCTGAACAACCTGTAGTCCCCATGCATGGGCCTCTGTAGGAAGGGGTTTGTGCACAAGTGAATGCCACTTATTTCATAGGCAACTAAGCAGGAACGTTCCATCACATTCCCTCAGCCCCAACATGGATATTTGGATCTGAATCAGTGACTGTGCCTTGAAGTATCTTCGACCTGCCTGCAGCCAGAGGATGTTTGGTTCAGGGAATCGAACTGCACCTGATCAGATGTAAACACCTTGAGCAACCTGCTCAAAGTTCTCTTTGCTCTACCACCATGCTCCTGTGGTGCTAAATTATTTGCTAAGTTAATATAGCTGATCTAAAGACACTGGAGAACTTGGCCCATATTTAAAAGTAAAATCGGTTAGAAACTACAAGGAAACAGACATTTTAAATGATAAACCCACTTATGCACATATGTTCTTGAATATCAGTTCACTATCTTTTGAAAAGGTGTCCACAGCCTGTGTGGTTTGGTGATCTTTTTAAGGACTTTAAATATTATAAAAATCCTAAGTCCTTTCTCTGCAGGAGGAATGTCTGGCTGATTTTGGAGAAAGAAAAAAGCAGATTAAATGCTTCTACACAGCTCTAACTAAGACTGCAAGTCACAGAACATACTGAAAACATAAAGAAGAGACACATTCAATTGCACTTTGAATGTATTCCATTTGGTAAGAAATTTTTAAATCTTCATAAAGAGCTGGTTTCAAAATGTAGTCCTCTGCTAATTACAACTTGATGATACTTGGCTGCATTCCCTCCAGATTAGGCTTTTGGCTATTATTTCTAGCTCAGGAAATGATGTAATGCTACTTGTTAGTTTTGCTGTAATATTTAAGTAAAGGCTAGTGCTTTTCAGAAAACAGAGAAAACCACGTGCTAAACTGTGCCCTGGTCCTCTCAGACAGACTGGGGAACACCTTGCTCATGGCAGCTCTCAAGAGTGTACCACACTACTTGTTTTGACACATGTGCAGGGAATAGAGCATGGCCAAGGCACCACGGGCACTGTCATCCCATCTCCAGCTGTATCTCAGGGCCCACTGACACGAGTAGAAGTGAACACAAGGCGGAGACAACCTGTGCTGAACCTCCAGACAATGCTGTTACATACCTGGACACATCAAGATGTGTTTGTCAACAGCTCTCTCACATCTGCTGCTCTGGGATGCACCCTGGTACAAAACATCATTTCTTTACTATAATAAATATGATACACACTACAAATTATATTCACTGAGCAATATATGTATTTAACCTGAACATAATTTTTCTTTTTAAGCAGGGGGACTTAGAGGCCATTGTGTAGTTCCCCCAACAAAACAGCTCTTTGCTAGTGTAAGCACTGTGGGGTTTATTCACTAGCAGGTCAGTCCTGATGTGTTCTTTGGCCTTTTCCCTTCTGCTCATAAAGTTTCTATCCTCACCATCTAAGACCTCTACTTCCCACATAAATCCCAGAAACTTTATGATGGCTTGACACAGTTTCAACAGTTTCATCCAGATCACAGTTACTATCAGAACTTGAAAGAAAATTAACAAAAAAAAATTATTGACTTGAACCAGTGGAACAAGGAAAACATTGGAGGGACATTAAGGAGCAGAGACAGAGACGGTATGATGTTTTGTGCTGTTTCTCTGATAATAGTCTTAAGATAAAATGGTTATACTAAATATTACTCTATTACATTGAAGTGCATTTTCAGAAAAGGAAAAACCCCTGTAAATTTTTGTAAGTTCTTTTGATGCATTTTGCGTAGTAATAAGGTGAAGTTTGATCATATGGATAACAATAACAAAATACAGGAGCAAAGTCAGCTGAAGCAATGAAAGACTAAACTATACAAGAGACTGCGCAAAGATGAAGTTTTGTGTGCCTGCAGGGAGCATTATGACACCTACATAAGGTCGGACAGGTAAGTACAAGAAAGGTTTTGTGTGACTTAATTGAAAATTTCCCCAGGCACTTTCCTTTGTCAACAAGGCACAATTGGTGATTCAATCCAAGAAATCACAGGTTAGGAAAAGCAAACCCAGTAAATCACTGGCAGACAATTTAATTTCTTTTTTTTGTCCATTGGTAATTAACAGAAGGTAAAAATAATCATGTTTCTTCTTTTCTCCACTTAAAATCTAATCTATAGGATTTTGTTCTCTAATTCAGAATCTCTGCCTGAAAATAATACTGCTAAAAGAAGTTTTAATTATATATATATTGAGACTGCAAATCCAGAATTACTTCAAAGGGAAAACTGCTTTAAAACAGACTATTCTGGATTATAACAGATAAAGGGCATAAAATCTAATCTACCATTTAATCCGCTAGTTTTGCTGTGTTATTTGTGCTTATACAGGTTGTGAGTTTTACCAGTTTATTTAGTAATGAAAATTCATTAAGACAGAGAATTAATTTCTGGCTTATCAACACCTTGCAAGCAGCCTATCGTAAACACTATACTAAGTTTCAGAGAGTCACTACTCAGTGTTCAACCATACAGATGGTCAGCTAAATCTCATGGCACTGCTTCCAATCTCCAGTCAAAAATGTAATCATAAAAACTGCTTCTAGCCAAACAGAATTTTTAAGGTATTAAAAAGGCACATTTCACTTTCATGATTAAATAAACCTCATATGGTCAAATATTCACTTGACATTACCAAGTATATGAACAAAGTCCCCGTCCATTCTAAAGCAGTGGTTAAATTTTAGAACATGTAGTATGAAAAACAGACATAGTTGAGAGCAAAGGTATTCTGATCTGGATGCATCTCTTATAATATTTCAGGGAAATTCTTTACAGACTTACAAGGACTGGATCTCTTCTTTGCTTTTTTCACTTCTACGTACTTTATTTGGATTTTTGTGCACGTAAGTGTCAGTTTCCAGAATGTTATTATGTTTTACTGTGAGTCATCTGAGAAATAACAACATTTATATGTTTTCCAGCTTTTACTATGTCAGGCTTTTGAAAAACGACTAGCCAGTGTTCTCAAATTCCTGTAATTAGATCACTGTCAGTTTGTTCATATTTGTATGTTTAGATTACCATTTTTGTGAAAGATGTAAAAGAAAAATTAACTATTTGTACAGGTACCAAATCTCAAGGTTCTAGAACTAGAAATTCAAGTAGTTCTGGGACACTTTGTAAATCACATTTTTTTGGTAATATTTCTACATTAGCATATGTTTTTCTGCATGCTTTTTCAGTTTATTTTCACAATTTTCAAGTGTCAAAGATTCTCCTCTTCAGAGAAATAAGGTGAATACAAATCCAGTGAGAGCTGGTCATTACGTTTTTCTTTTCCTTCAGGTCATAAATCCATCATTTGATCAGTTGTTCTGCTTGCATTTCCTCTCATCTATCTGAAGAAAACTCAGAATCAAAAACTTTCCAAAAAACTGAAAGGACTTCCTACTCTTCACATAAGACAGGAATCCCATCCCAGGGGAAGGACTTCTCAGTGTGGAAAAAAACCCCACAGGGACACAATGGTGACTTCTCTCCTCCTTTCTTTAGGGGTAATCTTGATTCCCTACAAGCCTTTCAAAAAGCTTCTCCTCACTCCACTTAACCATCATACCATCCCTGTGACCTGAAAAATTGTCATCTCCTTATTCTCCCTGGGCTCTAAAACAACTGAAAGACAGGAATGGAGCAGATTGAGTGACAATTGCGAGTTTCCAGAGAAACCAGTCAAAGATCAAAGGTTAAAAAAGAGTTGAACTCGCAACCATATGAGTGAGAGCAAGATGAACACAGAGCCAATTAAAGCCTGAACAAAACAAATAAGAACATCAAAAAGCATCTTTCTCCTCAAACTAGCATTTGATGCAATTATGCTCATTTTCAAAGCAGTACACAAACATTAATTATTTCTCACAATACACCAGTGAGATTAAAAAAAATGTCACTTAATGCTAGCCAAAAAAGTAATAAGGAAGAAAAAGACTTCTCTTTTTCAAACACATTAGGACAAAAGGTCACAGTGAGGGACTGTGATGGAATTTAAGCTGTTTATGAACAAAGAAAGCTAACAGTGAAACTAGTGATAATTGCCACAGCAATAAGATGCTGAATTTCAGTCACTGGAAACTGACTCTCTAATCACTCAGTCAGTCCAGTGCCCCTTAGAAGCCCTTGGAAGAAAGTAGTGACTTCTAAGTGCAGTTCACCCCACTTGGATTTCTGCCTCTGAGCAGTTCTAGAGGGACCCACAATTCCTTTGGGCTATAAGAAGGGCCCAGCTGAGATTAGTGACTTTGTCTTGATTTCTGCATTATTAAATGAGGAGACAAAACTGAATTGCTTTGTATATATTTGCTGCTTTTCTCCTTTTACACTGGGAACTTTCTGGAAAAGGTTGTGTTTCATCATATTTTCATTCAGTGCAGGTAGTACAGTGCAGCTTTCACCTCTGCCTAGGGCTCACAAGAGTTACCACACAGCTGATACATTTCCGAAAAAAGAATTTCCTCCAGAGAGTGACAATTAAAAATCAGTTCTTCCAAATAGATGTGAAATGACAAATACCTTAAGGGGCAAAGGGGAAAAAACAATGAATGTGGCAATAATTCAGCTGTGTGGTAGCATAATGGATCACAAGTGATAACCCGTATAGTTTGGGTCTTTTTGCTGCAACTATGAAATGGTTTTGTCTTTTAAAGGGAACAAAAATCCTTTTTTGTTATGACTAAAGGCACCAGTACTCCTAGAAAAGCATAAAACACAGTGAAATCATGCAAAGTGCCTAAATTGCGGTATTAATCCAGATTAAATATTATTATTTTGATTCTAACAATTCACAGTGATATAAACCAACTTTGTCAAAGGAGAGCATTTTACATCAAGTTAAGCATTAAAGTCAGGGAGTTGCTATACTGTATGCCTGGAATTTTCCAGAGAAAATTCAGACTCAGTCTCATACTTCTTTTTTCTCCAGTAAGACTCTTTTTCCCGGTTAGTTCTGTTAGACTGTGGAATACTTCTGTTCAGTAGTTAATATAAACTGGTTAATTATTTTGGATTTAGCTAAAGTGTGGCATTATAGTATAGTTGAACTTTACAGGGTATGAACTCTATAGGGTATGATTGTCCAGCAGCAGCATTCCTCATGCCTGTAGCTTCTCTACAGAATTGCTGGATATGATTCAAGTGCACACTACAAAAAACCCTAGCTAATTCAACACATTTATGACTTTCAGAAAGGAGCAAACCAAAGCCTAGATAGAATATGCAGTAAGACAAAATGAGTATTTAAACCCAGAATTTTCACTTTTTATTTTAAGATTGGGTTTTTAAAAAATTATTTATTGCAAACCTCTCCTGAACTTCCATTATTGAAGTATCTGAATCATCAGCTTACAAGTTGAGTCATTCCATTAATTTGGGCTTAATACTGTTCAGCCGAATCTAAGAACAGTAAAACATATTTGTAGGAAAATTATCAGCAATGAAATAAACAAGAAACTAGTACACAAGCCCTAATCCTAATAACTATAATTAGGAACCCTGTGGTTATCTGAACATTCTGTATTTTGATCCCAGTACGGTTTTTGTTAGTGAAAGATTTGGTGTTACAACATTAGGATACTGATCATTTTCTGACTGACTTCTCTGCTTTGAAAGAATTCTTGTTAAATACTGCCTTTTTCTGGAGAGTTTTCCCCCAATGTACTGAGATTCACTCTGACAATGGAAATGCAATGGAGGGTGGAAAAACTTGCCTCTCAAAGAGTTGTGTCATGGCAATTCACCCCACCTGAACCATGTGAGAAGCTGAAGCTTTTGGCTCCAGATTCAGATCTTAGCAGGTGTGATCCAGAAGTGACTTTGAACCTTTGTATGAGCTAGAACCTACTGAGGCCCTGACTTAGAACAGTGTCTCCCTGTGAGAGCCCATCACATACCAGTCAAATTCCGACTGTATGTGATTTTAAATGTGTGTGTCAGAGGCTACTGGGCTGCATCCTAACAGCATCTCTCTGTGTCGAATGGCATGGCTGCACACACAGCTCAGTACAGAAAGACCTGAGAGCCCCAAAGACTAAGGCAAGTCTTCTCACAGGGTAGGAACGGAGTTATGCACTTTTGACATTATATAATCCTAATTTGATTATAAATCCAGCATCCATAAACTGATACCTCAAAAAACATGCACACCAACAAATACTCAGAAAGAGGAGACCGTAGTTTCTCATTGCAGATGAGGATAAAGAAAGATAATTCTTAAAAAATTTTGTCAGCAGTTCATACTGTGAGAAATCAATGATACATTTATTACAAAAGTATCTGGAATCTGCTCATTTTCAGGATTTATCTCAAAAAGATGGACAAAATTAGTAAAAATATAGGCTAAAATGTGTATTATATCTAATCTAATATATATTATATTTTTTCTATATGTGAGCATTCCCACTTGGTAAACTGGTCCAGAGTAAACTGAGTATTTATATAATTTATACTTATAAGTTGGAGAGGGCAACTTTTAGTGAAATCTCTGTCTTGAAGCAAAGCATCTTTGGGCAAACAAGACTCACAGGCATTCTTTGAAACTAGACTGATTCACACAGAATGTCAGTGACATCATTGCTATAATGTAGAAACATTGTATGACATTGACTGGAATAAAGCACTTGTTCCCCTAGAGAGACAGTGGTATCAATAACTCAGCAGTTACAGGTAAGGTTTTAGTTCCTTCTGTTCCTGACCCTGAATCTAGGAGTAAGTTCATCTACATACTTGTAAGCATCAACATTTTACATCATTCTGACCGAATTAATTTTTCTCTTGAAGTTCAGCTGTCAAACTGAACTTCAGAAGCAAACACAGTACGAACTGCTGACAAAATTTTTCAAGAATTATCTTTCCTTATCCTCATCTGCAATGAGAAACTATGGTCTCCTCTTTCTGAGTATTTGTTGGTGTGCATGTTTTTTGAGGTATCAGTTTATGGATGCTGGATTTATAATCAAATTAGGATTATATAATGTCAGTATGGATTATGTTATAATGGTACTAATACCGCTACTAGACACAATGAAGTATGACCTAGAAATTTCCACACACATCAGCACATTGAGTATGAACAAATTCCTTCAGAGCATAAAATTGCTAAGGCCTCTCTGCTGTACAGCTTGGCTTTGGATGACTTTTTATCCTTCACAGGCATCAAGACAAGTCTTAGAATAAAGGAAGTGTTTAAAGAGCTATTTGTGGCTAAGATACATAAAATGACAACACTTTCTGGGCTGTTGTGAGATTACCAGTGAATCCCATCTGTCCTCTCATGTTCACTGGGCATACCAGGAAAATTTATCAAGAATAATTGTCACCACAATCCATTTGAATCTCACCACGCTTCATTTTTAATATTATTTTCAAATATGCTCTGATACTTTTGTCAGGATGCTGAAAGTGTCAGAAAAGAGAAAAGAACCCTTTTCTCATAACTGGAGTTTTATAACTATCTTTACAGGAATGGCCTGAACTACATGTCTTAAACTTTATCGCACTGCATTACTTTCAGGAAGATAAGACGTCAGAAAGAGAATACTACAAACTGAATAGATGTCATTATTGAGAATAAGTGATAAAAAAAGAAACACCAGTATGCTAATAATAAGCCTACAAATGAGAACAAGTCATCATAGAGCTTACAATACATTTTTTTTTCTTTTGATAATTATATTTTTGATGTGGTATCTTTAATATCTTTACTTCAGGAACTCAAACTACTAAGAAAACTTCTCCATCATATTTGAAGGATTAAGCCTGTAACAGCAAACAACAATCGCTGCAACAAATGCAGATTGTTTCTGCATCCATATAGTTGTCAAGCTTTCTCCCAAAATGAAACTTTTTTTTGATCCCTACATATTAGACAATCATATAAAAAATATTTCTGATTATTGGTCTGCTTCCTTGCAGCTTCCCTAGCACCTAAGCTCCAAGTTACAGTGCAGATATTTTTTTTCTAATTTATTTCTTTAATGAAACTGTCTTTCAAAATGTTTCCTAAATTACTTCAAGCCTCATTATAAATGTAATATGATTTCATTTTGGTGCACCTTAGAGCATAAAATTTTCCTAATAAAAATTTCACTCCAGGTCTATAAAGTATCAGGCTATTGTCTCAAATTAGTCTTATTATCTTGTTTGTTTGATAAAGAAATTACACTGAAGAGAAGCAAGCAAAGCATGCAAAAGCTAACAAAAGCAATCCCATCACTTAAAAAAAAAAAAGGAAAAATAAAACCTGCCATTTCTCATCAACATGCAGAAAACGAAATTGGACAGAATGAAACATATGCCAAATATCTTAGGAATGAGTTTTCTTCATGGCATTTGGCATCTACAGCATAATTACTAAAACGTTTTCCCAGAGCAAACACAGAAAATTTAGAATGAGATATTACTTTATGTGCTAATTAGACTTTTTGTACATTATTAAAATTGCTCTGAAGTCTATCTGTTTGAACAATTAGATGCCTTAATACTGAAAAAGAAAACAAAATTAATTATTATGAAGATTTCTTCTTCAGATCTCAAAAGGGAGAAGATATTTCAAGCCAACACCTGGTACGTACTCCTCAGTCATGCATTGTCATGGCTATCTGCAGTGCTGGTGTAGTCGGAGACAACATAAGGTCTTTTTCCTTGTTGTAACCTCAGCCCACATTTCTAAACAGCCTATGCTAATTTTGAGTCAAACCTACTTAGAGAGTAATTTAGCTGAAGTCCTCTTAGCCATACTGATTTATAATATAAAGAGATCTGGCACCTGGTCTTAACACTAATATAGTCCAGCAGATTTAATCAAGGGTGGATTTTCCTGAAAGATAAATGAAGTAAGTATTCTTGGTGGCCTGTGGCCATAGTGAGACCGTGCTGTCCCATGTGCCCACTGCAGCTTCAGCTGTCTTCAGAGGTGACCAAAGAGTGGAGGGAAAAGCACACCCACACTCAGCTTTAGTGTTATGGTCCCTAGAGCCACCCACCCAGGGTTATACCCACCACTGTATAACTCAAGTTTCCACCCCGCTCTGGCCCCCACCCAAGTGTCCATCTGAAGTGGCCTCAGTGAAGCCAGGGACACCTCAGCATCAGTGACACCAGCCATGAAGGGCAACTCGAAGGCCACATTCCACAGTAAGGCTGGTCAGCCCTGCCCACCACTCCTACACAGGTCTCTCGTTTCCCAGTGCAGACAGGTGAAGGCTCCCTGGAGCTGTTCCTCTGCCACTGCTGATCTTGGCTCACTGCTTTCCACCTGGGAGGTGTAAAGGAAGAGAATTTCCCCATTTTGGTTGGGAGGTAGGTAGGTGCAGGACCTTGCACTCAAAAACACACCTGCCCAAGGTCCCCTTGGAGATGGGTGTGTCTGTGTCCCAAGCACACACGCACTTAGCAAGTCCATCTCATACATACTTATGTAACCACATAGACCAAATTTCTAAGCCATCTCAAATCTCACAGACATACAGATGAAGACTTGCAGCAGATGATCCTCCCTAAACACGAGAGACCAGAGTCAGTTCTCGTCAAGGTTTCTAAACCTCCTTTATGAAAGGGTGTCAGGCTTGGCACTCCGCAGCCCCTTGTGGGCTTCTGTTCCGCTGCTCCAGGCTTTGGTGACTACTATACTCCCACACTGCAGTTACAGGTCAGGTCTGAATATAAAGTCTCCACTTTCAGCTATTAGATTTCCTTTTTATATATAAAATAACATTTTATGGGTCACAGAAGAAGCTGAGTTGGGAGGGACCCACAAGAATCATGGAGTCCAACTCCTAGCACAGCACTATTTCTAAGAGTCACAGCATGTGCCTGAGAGCAATGTCCAAACGCTTCTTGAATTCTGTGAGATTTGGTGCTGTGACATGCCAAACACTTAAGCTTGGCATCAGCAAACACCAAAGAGAAGGAGTACAGATGACATCCAAGTTTTTTTTTGTGACCAAAGGGAATTTCTGCAGCTTTGAGTGTGAGAGATTTGGTTTCACAGCCACAGGTACTTACCTGAATTTAATATCTAAATAATCCTTTAATCATAGAAAACTCAACCACTATTGATGCTTGTGCTTGTGCCAGATGTACTAGCCAAAAGAGTGTGATGGGTTATGTGCAATGTGAGATGACACAGAAACATGTTACACGGACCAGGTATTGTGTTGGATGAGGAAGTTTTAAGAACACTTTTTACCCCATTTTTTGACCTTATCAAGATATGGCTGTCTTCTGGCAGAGAACAATTTTCTGTAAAACAGGAGGCCATCCTGTGCTCAAACTGTGAATCACAGTAGACTACAACCCTACATGAGAACCCACGTTATGTGATGTGAGCTGAAGATGTCCCTTCTGCTGAGAATTGTGGTGCAGGAAAGCCCATCAACATCTGCACAAATGCAATCTGTATAAGGGGAGTTCTGCTTCATGGATCCCACATTAAACATCCCAGAGCCACTCAAGTCCCAGGCAGGCACCTCACTGTCCAACATGCAGAGCTGTGTTCACATCTGGTCTCACTCTAATACCAGAAATCTCTCACTCCCGTCCCTGCTGCCTCAGATGGTGAAAAGCAGGAGCAGCATTTGCTTTACTCCTTGGCTTTTGCCAATGGCTAATATATTGCAGAGCATATATCCAGCACTGAATTCAAACTGAGTGGAAGCAGCCATCAGTTGCCCAGCAGTTATGCTAAGGGAGGGATTAAGCTGTAGAGGATTAAAGGGATTAAGGCACAGGAATGCTTATCTAGTGTGGTCCAAGTGGATTTTGGGTTGTAGGATGCAGACACTGAGACGGAGAAAACTTATGGCAGCTACAAACCACATTCTTGGTATTCTGTATTTTGGTACTGAGTAGCATGCCTATATGGCAACCATCATCTGTGCAGGGAACAATCCTGGAGAGCAGCTTGGATGATGTGGAGTGGCTCTGGCTCACAATGCAGTAACCTAGCTTCTTTAAAATGAGTGTTTTTTCACTATTCATGCCACTTTTCATTTGAAAAAACTGCAGAAATGTCAGAGAAAAAATATAGGTGAATGCAGCCCTGATGATGGAAAAAAAAAACCCAAATGAGAGTGCATGGCAAGTTCATGCAGAGTTAAAATAGGTTTTCTTTATCTTCATAACATTGCTCTTTTCAATCAGCTTTCATAGCACAAATGCCATGCACCTGTATGGAACTAGGCACACTACCTAACTTTTTATTGTAACTTGAAAACAAAAATCTCATCATGCCTATATGTTGGGAATAAAAATTCTGATGATGACTTAGCAAAAGTAAATTAATGAAGTCCATCTTAATCTAGCTGAGGAGGCTCAGATACCCATAATGTCCAAGTGTCCTTAGCTGGCACACCTGTGGTCCTGAGTCAGGAGAGTCTTTGTTCAGCAGAGGAACCCAATGCTGTTAAAGTGTTTTTAACAAGAAGGCATTATAGACAGGTGGTCCAGATGAAGCCATAGCACTTAGTTGACCAAGATTCAGACTGGACTAACATGTGCTGAGAGGAAAGAAGTACATTTCTGTAGGTAGGACACTGGCCTCTGTGCCACAGGGCTGCTTACTGCTTTCACATGAGAGTGAGCCTGGTTGCGGGACTGTGGTGAATACCTTGAATACCTTCTCTTTCTAATGGGAGGGTTTCTAAAAGAGGATTACATTGGTTTTTTGGAAAAGCACCTGTGGAACAGCACTCTGAGCCTCACACTCACACACATTAAAAGAGAAGGAAATGTTACACTGCTTGAACATGTGATGATAAATCTACCCTGAAGGGCTGGGACATGGCATTCAGCTGGGAGATGGTAATCACTGATCCCAGACTCTCACGAGCTCTGTTGTGCTGCTCAGTCTTGCCAGGCAATAATGAACAGTTTGTTTATCTGCTAGTTTCAATCAAGTTTCCTAAACCTGAAGGAGCTGTGTTTTGATTTTGCCTGCAAGCTACCTCTACTGTAGCATTCCAATGTGCCTTTTATCTAAATGTTTCATATAGAAGAATGAATAAACTGACCATATCAGTTCTATCTCTACAAGAATTCCACTCAACTCCTTTTAAAATGAGTTTTCTTTTTAATCTACCTTTTATTTTTAGTCTATACTAGGCATAAATTACACTCTTTAAAAGCAGTGCTGGGTCATTTTTCTACTTACTCACTGTCTGACATAATCATCGCTTTTAATCTAATATTTTTAACGTTTATTCTCATTCATTTTCCCTTGAAAAGTACTTGAGCATTTAAAAGCCCTAAGGTAGCCTTGGGATTTCTGACAAAGCAATCTGAATTAAATTCACCTCTCTGATTCTGGCAATGTCAAAACAGGAACTGAATATTCCAGCAATAATCCAATTTTATTTACTGGAACTTAGGAATTCTCAGCTTTACATATATCAGAACACTTTTGACTTCTACCTGTTGCTTTTCAAAGCAATTCATTGTCATTAAAGCAGACCTTCTTAGAAATAACTTTATTTATTTTTTATTAAAGGAAATATATTAAAGTTCTTTTCATATTGCTTTATCTTGAGGGGAAGTTATATTTTATGTTACTGCAAATAAACTGGGAAGTACGAATGACCTTTAAATAGACATTCTGTGATCATGCTAATAAATCACTGTGTCCCACAGTAGACACCCTCCAGAATTGCAATTACAATTTACCATATTAATCAAAATCAAATTTAATTAAATTTAATTAAATCCATCAATGGATTCTTATATTACCACAGAGAGACAGACTCTCAAAAACAAATGTACAAGAATATGCCTTGCTGGTGAAACAAAGATTCTAGAAAGAAAAAAATGGCTGAAGATCTGCAGAAAACTTGCACGCATATAAGTGCCTATGCCCTTCTAGTGTAGTTTTAACACTATGTAAAGTATTTTGAAATCCCAGAGATGATGATTTTCTCTTTAGGAATCACTATGTGGTCAATGAATAAAGGTTATCTAACTCTTCAAAATTAGGCAACTTTTCAAAGACTCGCTTTTTTTCTCTGACATGATTTATTTTTCTGACCTGTGGTTACAGATTTTTTTTTTCAAGTAAGGTGTCAAACAAAATGAAAAGAAGGAGAAGAAGAAATGAAAACCTGATCCACTGAAATAACTACCATTTGCACTGACCTCTGTAAGGCCAGGTTTCTAATAATTTTGAAATCTAGAGTATCTAATAACTATGGGTTATCTTTCCAGACACAGGTTATTTCTGCCTGGACAGAACAAGTCTACATCTGAGCCTCTTAGCAGCAGACTAATAGAGAATTTTGCCAGCAGTTATGACATGGATTTTCTACAAAAAGCATTTTTGTTTGTTTGCTTTACCAACATCTCGCATTACATTGGCAAAAGAATAACCTGATTCTAAATCAGGAAAAAGGATGGGTATAGGAGGAAAAATCATGTCAAAAGTTTCTAGAATTGTCCCTTCCTTGGTAATTTCCAAGGTGTCTGGCAGGTATCTCTGGTTCTAGGAATCATCAAAAATAAGCAAAATATCCAAAACACAAAAAGGCAGGAATATAGCTTCCATTAAGACCTTCTACACATTATGTGTCTTTATCTAGACTATCAGTCCTGGACAAATTTACTTTGGACTCAACTGCAATATGGGAGGAACATGTTAGGTGCCATAACTGGATGAAACATGAAATGCATTAAAGCATGAGAGTACAAGGCCAGACTTAAGTTCCCATTGTCCTTCTCCCATTTTCCTAGGTGAATCTGAAAAGGAAGGGTGCTATACTGCACACAAACACAGAAAAAGTTCTAGAGTTATTTTCTGGTCACTCTGCATTGGTTTTGGTTTGCTTTTACTTCTGCTATTGCTTGTTGTTGTTGCTGCTGCTGTTTTAATAGATAGTTCAATAGGATTTTAAACGATTAGACCAAAATACTTCATCATCCTTTATTGTTCTGTATTTATCAACTCTCTCAAAGGGAGTTTCTTAATTCAGCTTCTCTCCTCCAGTCTTTAATCCTTGATCATTTCTCTGAATCCTTTAATATGTTGAATAAGTCCTTCATTACCTCATCCATTTTTATAGCACATTACGTATTTGCAAGTGCTCTGAAATGTCAGCAAACATTTTTTTTAGCTTTATTCAAGCTTTATTTTTTGTCCTGGAAATCTGATGGAAAATAAAAGCCTGACATTTTTCTTTTTAAAACTAGCTAGTAGACTGGACACATACCAAGGCAGAAAGGGCTGTTTTGATTACCCAGCCTGACTTGCGGCAAAGGCCAAATCAGAACATTTGACTTGACCATTCATGCACAGACATTACACCAGTCCTCAGTGCATGGCTCAAGAGTTATCTTGCTGCCAATAAATCCCTCCAAAAAAGCACGAGAAGTGGCAGCTGGCTGCTGCTATGAAGCAATAAGAGGGATGCTGCCCATAGCACATTGCTTTCACAGTACAGTGCCCATGGGCAAGCAAGGACCTCTTAGTCTAGACCACATATGGACACGATTTGAGGGATTACATAAATCTCAGACTGTACCCTTGTGACTCAGCCAAAGAGGGCAGGAACCATAACACTTTTGTTTTGAACTGTTCGAACTGAACAAGTGGACTTAAGGAAAAAATGCATCGCTTAAATAAGACAAAGTCTAAATCAGGCAGATTCCTGATCTTAGCTGCCTCAGGTCCTCCTTAGATGTCTGATATTTGCTATTTTCCCCACATTCCCCTACCCACCACATTGTTAGTGTCATTTCTCAAAAGGAAGGATGGTCTTGAAAGGTTCCTCAATGGACTGTATATGAGTCACTTTTTTTGCTTCCAGTTTATTCCGTTGGATAATATAAAGAAAAGATAATTTCCTTCAGCCCCAGCCCTGTTATTCCAGGAGAGCTGTGACTTTCTAAAACATTTTGCTTTTAGACTTTTTAGTATGTTTCTAGCCATTGGATGTAGAAGAATTTATATGTGATTGCACAAAGATTGCCTGACTACATGGAACTTCTTGACCACAATCAAATTAATGTTTAACAAGTTTCTCAAAAGCTAAATAGACCATGAAAAGTGTGCTGACTACATATTACTGCTCATTTATTAGAAGCTCTGAAAGCCAAATTAAATTCTCTGATTTTCTACAAAATGCCTGGTAAGTTTTCCCTCTAGATTTATGATTTTAAAAAAATATTTGAACAGAAATGCTTACAAGCTCTTGGAAAAATCCTCTTCCTCCATTAAACAGGCATATTCTCAGATCCATTTTAAAAAATATTTCTACCTATTTCTCAAAAATTAGTCTCATATAAGATCAGATCTTCTAAAGAGATTTTGGGTGCTTCATCTGAGAGTGTGGCAAGATTTTACATTGCTTTTTCTCTTCAGTGTTTGCAGCTGTCTGGTTTGCACTGCACTGAAATGCTTGATTTTCTATGTTCAAGTGATGCATTTCTGGAACCAGGAAGAAAATATTTCCTGTTAAATTAGGACCCCAAGTCTGTCTAACCATACCTAATGGGTATACTTTTCATAACAACATTTGTGGCTGCAATATTTAATTAGGAACAAAAGGTTCTTCTCTTTTTAATTTAATTTAAATGCTTGAATGAATCTCAAAGGTGTTTCTCAAAATCCATCATTTCTCAGAAACAACTGTACACTGGGTGGAAGAACTCCTGAAGGTTCACTGCACATAGACTGTCCAGATTATTAAAGAGAAAATATAAAAGCTGAAGAGCAATAAAATTATAAGCCTCATAACTTCAGAGAAATATCCTCAAAGAAATAAGTGAAAGATAAACAGTCTGTGCAAACTGTCAGAAAACTGTTGTTTCTCCTATCTGACTAGGTGAACTGTTCTTCCTGGTGAGTTATGATGGTCAATATTTAAATGTTATGCTGTATTTATAATCTTAAAGCAAATGGGAAATTTAATGCAGAACATAATTTATTTCTATTTTTTATTGTGTTAGCTTCTCACTAGGAAACTATCTGAATATCTATACATGAAAACGGATCAATTAATAGACACTAAACAAACTGATAACTGTTTTCAATGATAAGGCAATCAAAATCAACAGCAACCTGTTGACAAATGTAGAATATGGCAACTCCTGATAAGTATCTAGCTATAGGATTTAGTTCCCAATAAAGAAATTAGCACCCTATACAGTGAGGGAACTTAAGCACATGCGAAAATACAGATATATTGATTAGGCCCAAAAGTTTTCCTGGATTTGATCCCTACTTCAATATCCTAAAAAATACACTTCAAAGAAGAGATAACTGCACGGGATGAAGGAGTCATCCCTTAAAACAGGTAATTTCTAGATTTTGAATTAAATAATTATTTATAGTAATGTTTTAAAACCTTGCTGATTCAGGCAAGGAAAAGCAGACTCAGCATGATAAGGTCTTGTTGGTGAGTGTCCTGAGGAGGGTCACAGTGATGATCAGGGGGCTGGAGCATCTCTCCAATGAAGAAAGGCTGAGAGAGTTGGGGCTGCTCACCCTGATCCAGAGAAGGTTCTGAGGAGATCTCAGGGCACCTTCCAGTACCAGAAGGGGCAAGAAGAGAGCTGGAGAGGGACTTTTGACAAGGGTACATAGTGATATGACACAGAGTAATGACTTTAAACTGAATGGGAATTGACTAAGACTAGATACTAGAATGAAATTCTGGTGAGATACTGGCACAGGCTACCCCAACAAGTTCTGAATGCCCCATCCCTGGAAGTCTTCAAGGTTTAATATAAACAAATGTTAAAAAAAACCAAGGAAAGCTGCTGGAGACAAAAGTTCTTTTAGCTGTACTGTTGTAGTAACAATAGAATTTCCCAAGAATTCATTCTTGTCTTTCAAAGGCTGAAGAAATATTCGCAAGTCATTTGGTATCAGGTTACCAAAATATGGAAAATTAATATTTATAGACTTTTCTGAGGTTTTTTTCATCTGTCTGGTTAGAACAATAAAAAGACAATCATACAAGTATTTTGTGAGTAGTATTTGTGAAGAGGAAATAATACTAAAGCAGCAAATTGCATGTTTTAATTCACTTTCTAATGAATTATGAAAGAGAAAATAAGCAGTAATGCACCAAAAAGCATCTTTTATTTAATTTCTTCATTTTTCATTTCTAAGTTTCATTTTTATTCACTTGGTCCAATATTTTTGCTGACATCATAGAAAGAATATTGCAATTATCTATTGAAGCTTTTACAGAATCTTTACTGACAAACACCAAATAGCAGTTTTTGGAAAGTATTAAAAGATGCAGAGTTCATTGCTTACATGAAGATTTCTTTTATCCTTAAGCATAGTTATGGATTTATTGCTTTATGTATAATCCAAATTCATTTACATTCATTCACCTTCTACTGAGGCCTCAGCTATATGATTATCCTCTCTTCATTATAGTAACACATTAGTTAATAGCTAGTGTTTTTCTCTGTGAAATTACTTATACCTGCTTTTAGGTTAATTTAATTTGTTTTCTTCAATAACTTAAACAGATTAAACTCTGATATGAGCTTATTTGCTTTCACTGATTCATTTTCTTGGGTAACTTCTGTTTTATGGATACCCTTGTAAACGTATATAAGACAACTAAATACAGTATATCATTATTTTACTTAAAAATGAAGCATATACTTCCTCTTGCCCACTCATTGTTCTTTATTATTTTTTCCCATGCATCAGTGTGCTAATTCAGATCAGGAGTGTACTATCACAGAGTGGTCATGAGGTGCCTAACTGCAATTCCTTTTCGATGAAATCAGACTGGAAGATGGAAGCATTTGGAAGCAACTGGATGCAATTCTAGGTGTACCTCTAATGCATTTCAGGCATAAATGGACACAGTCCTTTATGGAAGTGGAAAAAAAAACCAAAATAGAAAAGTCTAAATACATACATTGTGGATGTCAGATCCTCAGTACCGCTCTATCATCTTGTAGATCCAATTCTATTGGGCCACTCTGCTTCCTAGATACATCTGTAAGCCTAAGGCCTTTCTTAGAGCCACTGCTGTTTAGTGCACAGAAACTTTTACAACATTATCAGCTGTAGTCCACATTTTAATGTCCAAATCCATTTAGGTACAACACACTTTGTGGAAAATATCCTAAAGTAGCAAGTCACTCCACACACATGCTTTCTGTTCTCTTCAATACTTCCCACACAGAGATGATGTCAGCCTTATCCATGCAGTAATCTACTTCAGCTAACTTAAAGAGAAGAACTGAATACTTTGGAGATTACATGCATTTAGACCTCAAGTAAAAAATATTTCAAACAGAACCCATGGACTCTTATCAGCTATTTATATCTGATGAACACTGACAGGAGTAGCTGTCATCAAAAAATGAAGGATAAGGTGCAAAGCAGTGATCAGCCAGTTCAGGGTAGATGGCTCATAAATAAGGGTAGAGTTCAAAGGCATGACTGTGACCTTTGAAAGTACCCTTGAGCTGACATTGCTGTGACACAGAGGAGAAAAATGGCAATGAGGAGGGGAAATTCATCATCACATTATTTACACCAGCAAAAGAAAAAAAAAATCTCATTTTCTACATTTATTCTGCAGTTGCCATAGTAGATATCTAAAGAACAGTAATTATCAAGTATTAAACAGAGCAGGTCAACCTTACTATTATTAAATTATTTGCTGTGACAAATTCACCGTTTGCAGCATTAATGACTTAATTGCAAAGAGACTAACTTCGGGGTTGCTTACTGAGCTGTATAAAAATATTTTTAATTAAAATTCAAATTGTCAGAAATGTATTCAGGTTTTTTTATCTACTTCTCACATTCACCTAATTAGATACACACAATATTCTCAGATACTGGTGGTGCTTGTTTAGTGTTCCTGCAATGTATAATAACTTTTGGTTGCATGCTGCAGTGTTTTTTTTTGGAGAGTACAGAGTAGATAATCCCAGACTAACATCTATACATAGCTTTTTGCAGCTGTAGGTTTGTATAATCCACCTTTTCCCATTTAATCCTATTTTCTTATATAACATCCATGGGGCTCAGACAAAGAATGAAATTTTTGCATCATTTTTAGAGTCTATGAGGATTTAAGGATAACTAAACTGAATCACACATAGGTGTGGCTATTTTCTAAATGATCTTGATCCAAGGGAGGAAAAAATACGTAAAACTAAGTATAAAACAAGAGATAATTTATATAATGTCCAGGATAACTCATGAGTTTTGATACTGAAGTTATAATATTAGTTTGAGCTGATGTATTATTATTGCTAGTTGTCTAGTCTTCTTCTCTGATCCCCATAGATATAAATGAATGTTCCCTATATTTCCCTCTAAAGTTCCTCTAGATAAAATGAATTACAAGTACTTCCTTGGCCTTTAAAATAAAATAATGAGTTATTGGGGAATTCAGTTGTTCCTAAAACAGCAGATCAAAACATGCAAAAAGTAATGAAAACATTCAACCTAGAGAAAGAAAAAGCCAAGCAAAGCCTGAGGTCGATGGGATGTTTAGGAAAACATTGTTGGCATAGCTCCAGAAGTAGGATCTGCTTTCTTGGGCAACAGAGTGATCTGTAGAATAGGGGGAGAGATACATGTACAATCAACCAGTCAATACAACTCACTAAAGTATTTCTTCCTGCCATTAACAGCAACTCAAAACTACATTCAATGGCTCGAAACCTCATATTTCTAGGCAAAAAAAAACCAAAAAAAAAAAATCTGGAAGGTATCTTTGAATTACTACACTATGTCTGAGTGATGACACGGTTTCATTTGGTGATGTGGCCAGAGGAGAACAGCACACACTTTCTGACCACCCAGCCCACTGGTCCATACATGTCACTCTTCAACAGACCAGGCAAATTAAGGAAAGATGTTACAGAAAAAGTGGGAAAATAGGGGACTTACAGTGGAAGGTGTGCAGGTGTGCAGAGACAGTGGAGATACAACATTAGCAAAGCAGGGAGCTGCTGGCATGGACAGTGAGGCTGACTCCAAGGTGGTAACTGGAATTTCCCAAACACATAGTCAATTAGATTGGAAAAGATCTGAGAACATTGAGTTCAACCTATCACCTATCACCACGATATCAACAAAACCATGTCACTGAGTGCTACATCCAGGTTTTCCTTTAACACCTCTAGGGGCAGTGACTGCACCACCTCCCTCTACAGTCCATTCCAATGTCTAATCATCCTTTCTGTGAAGAATTTCTTCCTAATGTCCACCCTAAACCTCCTCTGGTTCAGCTTGAGACTGTGTCCTTTTGTGTCCTATTGCTGGTTGCCTGGGAGAAAAGCTGAACCCCCACTGGCTACATCCTCCTTTCAGTTGTGGAGAATAATAAGGTCTCCCCTGAGCCTCTTCCTCTCCAAGCTAAACACCCCCAGCTCCCTTGGCTGCTCCTCACAGGACTTGTGCTCCAGACCCTTCACCAGCTCCATCGCCCTTCTCTGGACGTGCTCCAGCACCTCAATGTCCTTCTTATAGTTAGGGGATCAGAACTGGACACAGGATTTGAGGTGTGGCTTCACTAGTGCAAAGCACAGACCCTGCCCTGGTCCTGCTGGCCACACCATTGCTGATGCAGGCCAGGATGCCATTGGCTTCATGGGCACCTGGGCACACTCTGGCTCATGTTCAGCTGTGGTTGACCAGCATCCCCACATCCTTTCCTGCCAGAGAGCTGTCCAGCCACTCCCTCCTCTGTAGTGCCTCATGGGGTTGCTGTGGTCAAAGTGCAAGACTTGACTCAGCACTTGGACTTGTTAAACCCCATTTTGTTGGATTCTGTCCATCTATTCAGCCTGTCCAGGTCCTTCTGCAGAGCCCTCCTACCCTCCAGCAGATCAGCACTTGCTCCCAGCTTGGTGTCATATTCAAATTTGGTGATGGTGGACTCAGTCCCCTCATCCAGATCATCAATAAAGATGTTATACAGCACAGGGCCCAATTGATCCCTGGGGGACACCAGTGGTGACTGGCCACCAAGTGGATGCAGCACCATTCACCAGCACTCTGGGCCCGGCCATCCAGCCAGTTCTTAAACCAGTGAAGGGAGTACCTGTCCAAGCTGTGGGCTGCCAGCTTTTCCAGGAGTGTGCTGTGGGAAACAGCACCAAAGGCCTTGCTGAATTCCAGGTAGACAACCTCCACAGCCTTCCCTGCATCCACCAGGTGGGTCACCTGGTCATAAATGAGGTGCCAACACTCACTGAGCTCTGCAATGTATCATCAGGGACTCTGTACAGAAGACACTGAAGTTACCCTTGTCATTATTACTACTGAAGTTTGTAACGAGCACACAGACATGGATATTCTCTCACCATTGTATGCAGAACACCTAAATTCTGCAGGATACAAACATAGGGATTCTGTTAAAAGGCAAGACTTTCTGGATTTTTTTTTCATAAATAATTTTTTTTAAAAAATCAGACAGGTTCTATACTAAGCATTAAGTAAAAGAAATTAGTTTTATTCCAAGTATATTCAAAGTCTTTGCAAACAAGTTGCTAAAATACAAGTAGTATTTACGTACCCCTAACTTAACAATTCCTTTTATTCTTGTGCAACTCTATTTTATTATTGAAACACCTTTTTCTGTGCAATTATAAATCCTATCAGTTATACTAGACTGCACAATTCTCTTTATAAGTCACTCTTCAAACTTGCATCTGGGTTTTGGGCATCAGATGAACCAATCTTTCTAATTTATATTCCCATGTGTATACAAAATCAATGAATGGTGTCTCTGAGGACTTGTAGGAGAGGGACTCCTCTAGCTAAATTTAACTGCCTAATTAATGCAACACCATGCTGTTCTGCTTCAAACAGTTTTCATCAAATTAAATCTTTATATGGCACTGTGAAAATACCAATGGGAAGTGAGGGACACGCACATAGAAATGGAAGATAACCCAGGAAGAACATGGTAGAAATAAAGTACAAAGCAATAAAGAGGGAAAAAGACTTTGGTGAAACAGGATGGAAAATTGCCACAGATCATTTTCCTAGGAGCGTTTACCCCTTTGGAAAAGTAAAAATGTAAGGAAATTACTGTTTGTACCCATTCAACTGCATCTGTTTAGGCAGGGAGAAAAATGGATATTTTCTGCTGCTTCAACATTTTTGCAGGTATACATTTCAAAGCACAACTAAGCCTTTAACAGACAGCACAAGAACCACTTTTCAATATGGATGCTGAAGAATATTTATAACTGACCTGGAAAAAGAAAGCTTTAGGGAGAAAAAAGCACTGCTTTCTGTGGCATTTTCCACCTTAAGAAGATGACAAGTACAATTTGCTAAGCTTGATTTTTTGGTTTTGAAACTGTTGTGCAGCAATTTGATGACAAGTTCTAGTTATCCCTGGCAAATCTTAAAGGAACAGGTTTCTATGACACCAAAGGTTCTTTCTGAAATTAATTAAGAGGAGAAAGAATACCATGTGATGGGAAGTATTACTGTAAAACATGGACTGAGGTGCATTTTAGGAGCAGAAGAACTATGATAATAACAATGAAAGTAAAACTTTTACAGGAGGTTACAGATTCAGATTCACCCACAGGAAACCTTATATTGAGAAACCTCATGTGAGGAAGAGGTTCTGATAAATTTCAACCAGGACTGGGAACTGGTCCTCTAGTTAAGAAATTCTTTGAGCAAAAAAGATTCTAAGCTGTCTTCTTGGATGTGAACTTTCACTCTCCCTAAAAGCCCTTCTGATAAATTTCATTTTGAGGTCTTCCTTCCAAATGAGCCAATGAGCCCATCTGCTTCAGCTGTCTCTGGCATCAAGTGTCCCCTTTGCAATTGAGGCATTCTGAGAGAGAGGATTCAAGGGAGCCAGGATCCAGAGGACATTAAATGGCCAAGCAACTTCAATATCCTGTCACAGCACTTCCAGCAATGCCACAGTATTAGATGAAATAGAATCCCCAAACCAGACATTGAGGTTTTGCATGAGTTTTTAAAAAAATTAATTTTGCCATTACCAAATGTATTTAGCAGGACTGTTTGCCTCCAGTTTGTTTCTTTTGCAGAGGACAATATACTTCAAAAACAGAGGAAGAAAAATCTTTGGAATCTATTCTTACTGATGTCACTAAGACAGCAATAGGACTGGAAATACCACTTCAATACCCTTGAACAAGAAAAGAAAAAAAAAAGGGAAAACTAAATTATGGGAATAATATGCAATTACATGATTGAACACTTACATTTGAAAATTATTTTTCCAGCATTTGCTAAATACATTAGCTAGAATCACTCTTCACAATTCAATATACGCAGGGATTGCTCATTGATGTCAAATTATGAAGTAATTTTATGTTATTTTCTTTTCTTTTATGGATGAATGGAGTCATACGAACAATTACTCCTAAGCAAAAGTACTGATTTTGACTTCTCCATGCTCTTTCTTTCCCTATCAAAGTTGTTAGAACTGTTCGAAAATACTTTTTTTTTTTCTTTGTGATGGCATTCACCAAAGTGGTCAAGACTTAACATTAAACTCGTGATGTGTTAAGGGAAATGACCAAGACCAGTTGCTCTCCCAGAAAATCTTGAATTATCAGAGCACAGCAGAACCATAGTATTTGGTTCAAAAGTGTTTGGAAAAAAATTAGAAAAGATACTCCTGCAATATGAAGTTCTGTGCAATTTGAAATGATCATTCCAGACAAAGAAGCTGCTCTCTTTATGAAAAAAAAAATGCTTTCTATTACTTCATTTGATAACTGAATGGGTAATTTATGTTTTAAAAACTGCATTCTAGAATCTCCCTAATTTTTTTCTGTATTCCAGAATAAATTGAATTTTCTCTTGATACCCCCGCATTTGTTCTTGGTTCTCTATACAGACAAATCTAATTGCTGATATAAGTCTTGTGCTGGAGATACATCCAGAACACACTTTTACTATCACACTTTTGACTAACATTGGAGCCAAGTGTGAATCTACTCCTACTCTAATCATTTAAATCAGGAGTTAGGTGGGTTGGTTATACATCAAAACTCTTCCTTATTTTTCTTTCTCTTATTACACCCTTGTCACCTAGAAGATAGTTAAAGTGTTGAGTCTTGCAGCTCATGTTTTGTAAGAATATTTTGTGATAGGTTAGGTATGTCTTTGGCACAGTTCTGTTTGCTTACAAATGTTGCATGAAGCTGTGTTTTCCAGACATTTTTGGTGAGAAAAAATAAAAGTAAATAGTTCCTTCACTCACAAGCCTAAGATTCTTTCAGCAAGATTCCACCAAAATACAGGAGAAGGTTTAGTTTTTTCATGTCACCCTACAAGTGTTACCCTAATCATCATCATCATCATCATCATCATCATCATCATCATCATCATCATCATCATCATCATTTTGGAAGAAAAATTTTGCCTCCCTAATACCAAGGAACTGTTGTTGCCAGGTCTTTCGTTCAACTTCTAAACTTGATCTGGAGCCCAGGCGGGCACCCTTGGACATGAGGGCTCTTGAGACTTTTGTTTAACCTATAAACTGCCACTGACATTCACCTATTTACAAGCCAGTATTACTGAAATCTAAGTTATTTTAAATTTTTAAATCTAAGCATAAGCATTTCTTTCAGAACAATGAAAGCTGCAGAATTTCTTAATATACTTTCCATTAACATTTTCTCCATTTCCTTCCTTCAGGGAAAACTGCTTCAGGAAATACTGCTTAAAAATGTCAGTAATACAACATCTTCTACTTCAAGTTAAAAGGTGGACATATTTACCAAACACTTTCCTAAGGTTTGGTATTCAATTTATGGTTCCTTTTTTTTTCCCTTTATGCTTAGGAAGCTGTGTTCAGTTTGAAACTGGACCACCCAGACAGTCTTTCTATTTATGCCTATTTATCTCTATTTATTGCTATCTCTCTATTTATTTCCAAATCTTGCACAGGGAAATTTCAGAGAGACAGGAATAGTGCCCCATAATCTTACTGGAAAAAGAGATAACTAACTCTCAAAATACATTTTATGAACATGAGGTCCCTCCTTTACACAGTACACTACTGAAAAATTACATGTATATTTTATAAAAGAAAACAAAATCCTTGGGGTCCATGAATTAAGAAGTGTTTGACTGTTTCTTGTAGAACTTAGAAGTTTAACTGTGTTATATCTGCAAGATGTAAAGCATCACTTCTGAATGACCAATTCTGTTCCCAAGCTGAAAAAGTCCAGGTCTGTAGAGTGTAGTCTAAAATAATCCAGACAGGATACCTTCGGAATCATTCCCAGTGTGTGAGAAGACTGAATGGCTGCCAGCCTGGATTTTTATTGTAGTAAGGGTTGTAACAATGTCTGATTGTAGTAGCTAATGGCATTTTGTGATTTGAAGTAAATTGGGTGTGATTCATTCATCTCCTTTGAAAAGCAACTCACAAAAAATGTCATACACTAAAGAGCTACAGTTTTATGCATCATGTACACAGCTGGACTGGTTATTTCTGATGTGCATTTTCCTCCTCCAGTGAATTCTGGAATGTAATGGGTTTGTCTTAAAGTCTGATTACGATTTAAGTAACTTCAGCTGTGATTTAATCTAATCTGTTCTGAAAAGACCTCAGAAAAGTGGAAGAACTTTATAAAAAATAATGCTCTAAACAGGACGTCTTTACAATTGCTGAATATTTTTAAGTTATATTTCTCTCTGAAACACAAGGATTATGTCTCAGAAATAAACTGTAGTGGACTAAAGAATCAAGGAGCTAAAGGTCCTCATAGGATATAAATTTTAGGCCACCTCTCACAAGACTTCTAGCTAGAGATAATCTGATAACTTCTAAAAGAGAAACATCCAGCAAAAATTATTCCATAAAGAATTACATATGAAAAGAAATACTTGAAGCCTGTGAATCCCTGGTCTTCCAGGAAGTCTCCACTTGAATTCAAAGTGACCTTGGGGTTGTCCCAGTAATGATGTGGATTAGCAGGGATCAGCTCTTTGTTTGTTTATTCATTGAAAGCCTTGGTGAGTTCTTGTTTTTAATGCTGCTCTGAGATACTGTAATTAAATCAATGATTAACAAACAAGTGGCTCAGTATAACTGGAAACACATTGAGCAGAAAGACGTAGTAATATAGAGATTTTGCTTTTTCTTAATGTTATGCACTTTTTAATAAAGAAATTATTTTGCTGTATAGTTAGGCAAAACAAAACACACTCCAGAAAACAGTTAGCAACAAAGATGTTCAAAGGTATAGAGCACAACACAGCATGGAAGCCATTTTGCCTGAGGGAAATTAAGCTCACAACGGAATATGAGGAGCAGGCCTACCATAGCATTGCCCTCATGATCTGTCATGCTATGCCTATCATTATCTGCACATTGCCATGAGACATATCCAGCTGCCTCCTCTGTGCATCCTCTTCCCAAGATGGCCCACATATCACACATATTTGGAACAGTGTAATTGCCTTTCTCCCATTTGATTGACCTACTTTGTTCAGTACTTGTTTTCCAAGGTGACGTCAAAAGACTGGAAGAGATTGTTTATTGTTCAATTTTTCTTCGCTGTTATTGCAATCTTTTTGATGTTAAAGAAATAGCACTTCATTAGAAGAAGGCTGCTATAGATTTCCCAAATAAGAAGTGATTGGTAGTGAGGATCCAGTGCTACTGCTGCACTACAATTCCACTCTCATGCAGACAAAGAGAGATATCAGAATCCCAGAGGAATCCCTCAATAAAGAAAGGAAGTTCAACTAAACAAGCACCTTCCCTGAATTAAGGATAACACCACCACATCTTCCACAGTTTTTGGCAATTTAACCACTCAATTAAATGAATCCTTTCAACTGGCATGGGCTAATCCCATTGCCTCTGGGTTGCCTGTTAAAACTTCCTTCTCTTTTTCCATCTTCCTGTTTCTTCTACCATGTGCCTTTTAAAATCTTTTAAGCACTTTAGGATAGAAAGTGATGCTACTGTGAGACCCAGGGTCTACTTAGCTGACCTACTTAGTATAATCACTGTTAGCAACTAAGTGTTGTTTCCATGAAAAATTCAGCACTGACAATTATCAAAGCAGATTTACTTCTTTTCATACAGTAAACCCACATTTTCCTATAACATGCCTGGTACCTCACAGATGGTACACATGCCATTCCTAATGTATTTTAAAAGGCTTTTTTCCTGTGCAAGCCTTAGGGTGCAATTAAATAAAGCCAATTCCACCAAGACTAGTGTATGAAGGCAATGCATTAAGCACTTTGTATCCCAGGGCTGTACTACATATGGATACTTCTTTTCAAAATTCCCATATTTATCATAAATACAATTGGTTTTGACAGGAGATAAGTGCTTGAGCCTGTCCTTTTTTTGACCTGAGCATCTCTTGTTGTACAGAATATTCTTGCTGTGCAGAAATAAATATAACTAATAATGCACAGCAGAAAAGAGAAGCTCCAGAAACTGTTCAGTATACAACTTAAAGAGGAAAAAGTCTCTTGCAAAATTAACGCTGAACTACTTATCCCAAGTTATGAGCACTTCTCCTTGAAAACAATTATTTTTGATCTTTTCTTCTGCTTTTCTTCCACTTGGGCTTGGAAGATTCTCATCAGGTAGGTGTCTTGTAACTGTCAATAATTTTATTTACCCCAAGAGGCTTCAAAGAACAATTAGTTCTGCAAGAGGAAAAAAACCCTCCTTTCCATGTTTTTTCAGTGTCCCACTGATGTGACTGACAAGGTATCAAATATATATATTACCTGAAAGTTGCAGCATGACAGAATATGTTGAGATAGTAGTAAGAAAGGCTGGTGAAAATAAGTAGAGTTTGGACACAGAAACATTGTGTTTGGAGCTCTTCTCGACTATATTCTAGTCTAGTATTATCATCTCCCAAAAAGCAGTATCTTCCTTATATTCTTTGATAGCTGGGACTATGCCACCAGCGTAAAAAAATCTAACGATGTTGGCACTTCAGTTAAAATCCAAGATTTGTACTGAGGTGGAACTGCTCAAGCTGTAAAAGTTACACTATACCTGGACATCATTCCTCTGGCCCTATTCTCTGTCAGTTAACACTGGTCTGCTCTGCAGTGCCCACTGTAGACCCCTGGATATGTCACTGTGACCTTCCTCCCTGCCACCTGACCTGTAAACTCTAGGTAGAAAGAAGAGGAATAGGTAAGAACCCGGATGGCCAAGGTTTTTCCTCCAGATAGCTACAGAAATCACAATAAACATAATTTACCACTTCAGGGGGCAGGGTGAGAAAGGCACTAAAAGACTACAGGGACTGAGTGTGTTTCCTAATGTCCTCTCTCTGGAGGAGGTCTGATTTGAAGAGTGTTTGCCTTAGCGACTACAATTAAGAATTTCTGAAAACCTTGTCAGCTTTTCTCCTGTGCAAAAGACAGACAAAGAACAGTATTGGGCAATGCCTAAGTAAAAATTAGAGTTGAATGCTAAATGTCTATACAAGTGCTAAACTGATCCACTTCAGTAAGGAACAAAATATTTCCAGCTCAACAGATTACTTCACATTTAAAACTGAAAGTCCATGACTAGTCCAGTTAAGCCCCAAATAAATACTTCTCCAGCTGGCTTGATTTAATTGCAGAGAGAAATACTGTCCGGTGTGAAAATAGTCCGGTCCTGCTTTGTATGACTTCCGTGAAAAAAAAAAGTCTGGCCAGTTTCAGCTGAGCCAATTGCATGAGCTAACTTATGATGTTTCATTAAAACACAAAACAAGGGCTGACCTGAGTTTTTCTGAAATTTTCTAGTAAGTCAGTTTTTGTTTTGAAAACATGAAACACACTGTATATATATATATATATATATATATATATATATATATATATAAAAATTCATTTTCACCCAAAATTTTATGGAAGAAAAGGAATCCTCTTTAACGCATTCAGCAAAAAGAGCAAGTTTCATCCTTGAAATGTTTTCACTTGAAGGTAAGGCAGAGACCTTGTCTAGTATAAATCTGAGACTATGCCTTGTAGCTACTAGAAGATCAGATGAGTTATTAAGGCCACATGGTAAAAACAGAGTGATTATGAAAAAGATGATTATGGTTTTACTAAGGAAATGTGTAACTTTACACTTTCATCTTCAAAGCAGCAAAGCTGCTCCCAGTCCCCTTCCTCCGGATTCATCTGCTCTCTATTTGTAGTGCAGTAGTTCTGTGTTTTATACTTTGGATTTTCTGATAGAGAATTAAATCCGCTGTATTGATTCCTCACATAACCCTACTTTCTTTGTGGGAAATTACTCTATTTGCAGAGGAAAAATGAGGATGACTTTTTTCTTGCTTGCTTGCTTCTTTTTCTGTTCAATAGTTCATTAATTTTCAGGAAAGATCAAAAGCTTGCTCAGCCTTCTGAAAAAAACTGATGGGCACTGTCAAAACATCCATGAATTTTTTTTTTTTTTTTTGCATGGGTATAAAAGGAACTCATCGTGCTAAATTATGAAGAAATACGAATCTGCCACTAGCTCTAAGGGAAGCATCTTGCAATTGCCTGCTTTTAAAAGCTGAAGGACACAAGATGCTGCTGTATAGATACAATATTATGAACAACAGAATACACAAAATAAATCTGTTCAGGTCAGGTATGACTTCAGGAATTTTTGAATAACTGTATGACTAAACTTTTAAAGGAATGTGAAATTAAGGTTACCATATTCATCTTCTGTTTTTGTTATAAATAGTTGAACTTCTTTAACTCTCTTGTTGATTGCCATAATTCCAGAGAACACATCACATGAAATAGCCTTTGCTTTCAGGGACACTTTGTCCCTTTTTAGGTTGTCATGAAAGGAAGTCAAGAGGTGACTTGATCACACTTTATCTGAATGTTATTCACCTCATCCAGTTTTAAATATTGTTAATGTATATGTTTAAAGAAAGCTGTTAAGGTGGTGTTCATTTTTGTTGCCCATCTGTGCCCTTCAGCTACGTGCTGTGCCACTAGAGAGCTCACCCTGTCCAGAAGACTGGCCACCACAGAGATTGCCCCCCAAAAAGCAGTAAAAGTAGGGTGTGGGAAGCTAAAAAAAAACCTCTCAGAGAGTCTTTGAGAGTAGGCAGGTAAATACTGATTTTCATCATCTGCTTCACAGCCACAGGTAACCGTGTGATCACTAAGATTCAGCTACCTGCTAACACTTCAAATAAAACTCTGTGGAGATCCTCTTAAACAGTGTATGTGTTGAAGGGAAAAGTATTGTCTTTTATTACACTGAGCTATATCAGCAGATAAACACTAGTTTTCAGATAAGCAAGGATTTTCTTCAGGCTTCATGCACAAGATGTAAAACGTAAGAGAAAAACAATTGCTATAAGTTGAACTTAATTACATAAAATTTGTATTCATATTTTAGCAGGAGCATTTGACAGTTTCTGAGGTGGCAGGTGAGTGCTGAGGAGGCTGAGAAACAGGTTACGCATGTTAGTGGGAGAGCTGAGAAAATTCACAGTCTCAAGGGTCTCAAAATATGGGTATGTGATGTAAAGTAGCCTCTGGTTACCACACTCTAACTTGCTTTACATGTCAAACCCAGGTAGACTGGGTCAGCTGCCAAGCTCAGCTCACAGCGGAGAATACAGGTTTTGAACTCTGAGGGTACATTTCACCCTAGGTTTGTTTTGAACTCACCCAGAAGTGAGTGCATGATGGCTCCAGACCTCCAGACTGGGCTTCTCATCAACATCCAGTCACAAAACACCACACTTGCCTCCCAGCAACAGCTAAGCGTACACACACAGACAGTAAAAAAGATAGGACTTGGACCTTTAAGAACAGCAGTGTGTTTAAAGAAATTAGATCAGTCAGAATTGTGATCCATTTTACATTTGGCATTTCAATCAGACATGGATAATTTACTCCCCCAAATAAATAAGTACTTTCATGTATCTTACTCGAGAGTGTTTGAAGCATACAGTTTTATCAGTGAAATGTAGTAGTTATTTATTCTGAACTGGCATAACATAAAAAGCTAATGACTAGTAACCTACTTAAATATATGGTTGAAAACTAATCAAGAAATAATATTCAGCTTCAAAAAGACAACACACGTGAAACCATACCCCTGCTCTGATAAATCACTGCTGATTTAAAGTACAATGCTCTACGACCCATAGAGGTGCTTGCAGACATACTTGTGTTTCATACACTATGAAAGATTTCCTTTCCACGGTAATTTATATGGCAGGCAATTCAGTCTTTTCTGTTGACAACAACAGAACCTCATTCCAGAAATGCATCCATCTGCATTGTTTATTTAGGAAAAAAAGAATTTTTCAAAGTTCACATATTGCAAATTCAACCTTTGAAAATTACAAGTGTCAAGATGAGAGACACAGTGAGGCACAGTGTCTGTGCTTCAATGTACTACCATGTTTGCTTTCAAGGAGTCAAGGGAGTCCAGATAATTCTTAGAATTTAATTACTCCAGTTTGTAATCATAAATACACAACTCTACAGCAGAAAGCATTAAAAAGACAAACCATCTTCTGGATAAGTGTTATGAAATAGTGGAAGAAAGCCACAATGTCCCTAATTGATACTGGAATGGAAAAGCTTTTAAGAAATGTAATTACCCCTGTACTGATACAAATCTGTCTTGTCATGACAGAACTTCTAAAACGTGTTTTTCAAGGCTATTTTTCTTTATAGAAAGACAGTTATCATCATTTGAAATGGATTACACTAATAGCTTAGTTTCAATACACTAAATCAAAGAAAAATACTACAACACTGGGATGTTTAATGAATATTTGTCACAACTGAGGTTATTGTTAAGCTTAAAAATAAACATCTTATATATCTGGCATATGTAGAGCAGTTATTACTGAGAAATAAACCATACCTATGCTTTTATGATTGATTTATTTTCAAAGCTTTCAGCTGAAGAATAGGATTCTGACTTGTGCTGTCCAGGAAGGGGATTGTAACATCTTTTCAAAAGCTTAAATTGTCATAGACAGCATCTCATTAATGGAGTAAGGATATTTTCATGGTTTGTCCGAACTTAGGAATTTTTGGGGGAAAGCAACATTAGGGAGTCAAGACTCATAGGTTATGACTCATAAGGCAAGCAAATAGACTCATAAGGCTCATAAGGCAAAGCAAAGATGTAGTATAAGAATGAGGCAAACATTCAAGAAAATAAAAATTTAATGAAACTAAGGTCAAGATAACTGTCTCACTGTGTTGAATGGATTGCATAAGAATAATTCATCTCACCTGCCCAGAGACATCTGGAATGCAGGTCTTCCTTCAGGGCTGAACTAAGTTATGTGTAGCTATGTGGAGTAGCTGAACTACTTTTGTGTGTGGAGAGATATTGGCCTCTGAGGAATTTGTCTCATCCTAAGGTAAAAATGTAACTAGATCTGAGGAATCATGGCCTGAAAATGCCTGCTGTTTCTCCTCTGGCAACAAGAATGCCTGGTTGGGATGCAGCATTTACGCTTAGGCAAGACAAAACACACTGACGCTGTTCAGCCTCAGAGCACTGATATGCAGGAGAGCTCTCCCCAGGAGATAGTCTAGGGGGGCAAGCTGCAGCACTTTTGATGGAGCATCTGCTATCAGGCTTTTGCAGTGCAGTGTTGAGATCTCACTTTAGTCCAGAAATAAATGATGCTCCTCAACTATAACTGTCAGGTAAGTCAAAGGTCTACAATTCCCAAAGACTTTGTCCAATTCTGTTTCTTTAAACAGTTAAAGCATAGCTGTAGACTATTAACACAGGATGAGACTATCCTTTAGACTTTCACATGTGAGTTATCATCAACAACTCCTCTGACGGACAAGAGAGAAAAATGCTTTTTAATGGTATACCTTATTTTTTTCTTTCTAATATGACCTTTTGAAACAGGCCAGATTTGGCTGAGGAAATTGTTGTTATTCTCCTTTGACAACACTTGGAGTTTGAGGTAGTAGGTCAGATGTTTGCCTCTAGTCTGTAGACTTGATTGGATTAGATGGATGCCAACCCAAGCCTGAGTGAAAAAAAATCACTTAAGTCAAAGGAGGAGGGGGCTCAGCTTTTATAAGGAGGGTTTATAGGGGGACAGATACAGACATGTTGAAGAGACAACTTGAACTCCTTATTCTGAGAATTTCCTTTTTCACATATTACTCCAGATAAAATGTACAGAATGAGGTGACTAGTTACTTCCACTGACCATTATGTGAATGTATACCAGGCTAAAAAAAATAAAAGTGAGTATATCAACAAGAGGCAGAAATGCACAATTACTGTAATGGAGAATTTCTATGTTTTTGATTTATAGTACTGGTTGGGAAAAAAAGGAAGCTATATCTCTAGTAATCCCCATAGCCAGTCCACCAAAATGTTTGGCTCGATACATCAGTTTTACAGCCTCTGCCATTACGAACACACTAAACTTTATTAAAAACTCGATAAATGTACTCTGTAAATGCATGACTGGGAACTACTAGAAACTATTTAATCAATATCAAAGACAGAGAAAAACCAGCTTCAGATCCTGATATCATGGGAGGCATTATACAATTTTAATATAATTTCCTTGTCTGAGTGACCAGGGACATGAATTCTTAAATCCAAAAATGTGGTTTAAGCCAATAATTTTTTTCTAAAATCCAATTTTAATTTTAGACTTAGTACAATTCCAGCAAATGTTTTCAGGGTGACACAGTGAGAATCACAGAAGATATGGATTGACCTCACAAAGTGGCCTCCATTCCAGCCTCTTGGTGTCACAGAGGAAAATAAAAATCAAATATAGATGTAGCAAATGCAGTAAAAGGAAAAGTCGCAGAATTCCTATTCCAGTAACTTGCTGATGAAATGTGAAAGAAAGGTGAAGATACTTTGAGATGGACCACAGAGGAAAGAGACTAGCATTGTGAAGGTAGAAATCTACAGCTCATTTAAAACTATGCTGTATATCAATAGAAGGCTATCTTATTAAGAACAAACATTCTAACTTTGCCTTTTTCATATCAAGAAAGATAAATCTGATTTGGGATGCATTTCTGCAGGTATGGTCTTAGTGACATTTAAAATCAATTACAAAGGTACCAATAGGACTAACACTACTGAAAAGGCTGAAAGAAACAAAATTGATTTTACTAAAATCTCACTTTTTAAAAAATGTTTTGGTGGGTTAGCAGTAACATAAATTCTCTGACATCACTGACTATCTATATGCACCATGTTTGAGGATATGACATTTCAGTCCACTGATATATCCACAGAGACTGATATGTCTCTTCAAAACAGACAAACACTTGTCAGCTTGTTTAATGAATAAACTCAGGGGAATATGTCAACATTTGTTTTGCTTTGGGGCCATGTTCATACCAATAATGAGTGCAAAGTAGTCAGCTTGTTTACATTTTTATTATACATCCACTGAATAACAACTGCTATTAAGAATGACATTTTTTTCTTTTTCCACAGAGACAGAAAATTCAAAAACATTTTTAGTCACTTAAGTATTTGTCACCTAAATTTTATTCAGCACACTTTACTTCTATTTAATTATAAATAGTCAGTTAAACTTCAATGCTGGATTTCTTTTTGTGCATGTAAATGGATAATATTGCTTCAAATATCTTGATATTACCATAAGAATATCACAAGGTTTTCAGGGAATTACATTAGCTAGACTTCTACATTTTTGTATTTAGTAGCATAATTCTAGTTTAATTCTAGCATAATTCATAATTCCAAAATTACTTTGGAATAATCATTGAGTGAACAGAAATCCTTCATATAGATTGTAAAGCAGTTGATGAAGTTAGAAAACCTGTCATGCAGCAACTCAAGAACATCTTATGGTTGGCTTATTTACTTAATTACTGATAACTGCAATTTTCCAGAAAGCAAGCGAGATGCTTCACACACTAGCCAATCCTTTATGAAGCTGCAAAAATTTGGAATTCTTTTAGCAATAGTAAGAGGAAAGTGACTCTTCCTTTGATTCAAGGAAGGTACAAAGTCATTGCAGTGAAAATATTCCAAGGAGGCATATGCAGCTTCTGGCATACCATTGAAAAAGAGCTTTGAAAACAGCCAGTCCATGCTCTGCTGTATCCCACACCTCTGCTGCCCCAGCTTCAGGTTGTTGTGCACAGGGAAACTGAGGAAATAAGGGATTAAAATCACAACCCCCGACAGTTCTTACTTCACTTTTTTTAAGTAGCAAACATCTTGAGACAGCTAGTGAATGAGCTGGTGCCTCAACATAAAAATCAAATGGAGTCTTTCACCAGCAGAAACAAATTCAGTAACTCTTCACCTCCAAAAGTGCAAGTGGGCACATGGTACTGGTTAATACAGAAGTTCTTTCTGAAGAAAAAAATTAACTGATGCTCAAATTCTGTATCACAGCTCAAGGGAGCAGTTTTAGCAGAAAATGGCAAGCATCAGTCATCACCAGCACAAAATTATAAATCCTTCTGCCACCAGTGCTGCCAACTGCCCTTCAGCTGTCAATGCGATGCTCATGGAGGCAAGGGTCTCCAGAACACTAATGCCTGCAGATCAGCAGCTGCACTGTGCACAAGACTATCCACTGTCACCGCACGCAGAACTGTGCAGGATGCCTGAGCTCATTACAGTTCTTAATTGCATGTTTGTCCCTCTATCATCTCCTGTCTTCTCTTCTACATTGCCTGGAAAGTTTGTTTCCTAAAGTGACAGGGAATTTTGTTTTCTAAAACGTCAGAACTTTGAATGTTAATTTTTTATACACAGAAACATAGGGAAAATTCCAACCGCAAACTTTGAAAATCCTTTCCTTCAAGGTCTCAAGCACAGAGACACCTCTGTGCCCTTCTGAGAATTTTAGTTGAAAAAGGATTAATTTCAGAGAATCAGTTCTAGGGTTGATCAGCCTCAGATCAAGGATCAAGTTCAACAATTCATGGTTGACATTGTCCTGGGTTAAATATATACTTATAGTATATTACAGCATATACGCTTAGTATATTACATTAAGCATTCCAGACAAAAAGTTACTTATCATAATAACCCTGAATTTAGAATTTGGTCACCAAAGACCTGTTGTGCTATTTTTTTTCTTCCTTCTCATCCCTTGCACATATTTCTCTAACTCACATATAGCATAGATACAATATAGATGTCCTCTGATTATGCTGCCTATCCATGAACCATGGGAAAATAATCATTCTGAGGAATAAAATTAAAAATGCAAGATTTTTCAGGGAATGTAAGGGAACATTTCCTAGCAGATGGCAATAATGTGTCTTTGGTATGGACTTGAGAACATTGCTATATACTGCTAGATTGTATTTCACATTTGTAGAAAGAGACAGAGATCCACTGCAGTGTAATTGCAAAATTAGATTCCTTGTGTACAGTGTTTGCAGTCTGGTAAAAATTCCATTTTCTTTCTTGGTAGGATTTTTCTGGGCCTACAGTTTACTATAGACAGTTTCTGGATGCCAAAAGTTTCTTTTGCTCAAAATCTTTTACAAGCACAGAGTTTCTCAGATTTATTGTCCACTCAGTATCTAAATGAGATGCAAAAAATACCATGGTAGCAACTTTTTGGTGGTAGATCAGCCAATTTTATTTCTTTTACTGTAATGTTAGGAATTTAGAGTATGTGGAGATCTCCAGCAGCAAAAGAAACCACTCATTAGCTTAACACTGTTAGAGATGCAATATCTTGACTAGTTTCTGCTTGGATGGCAACTTGGATCTGATCTATTTCTTAGTTTGATTAGGAAGTTCTCTAGCACAGAAACTGCACCAAAACTCACAAAATAAATGACTGTGTGAAGAGTTTTTAACAACTAAATGCTCACCTTAAAAATTATTCATCTACTTTAAGGAAACAGATTGATACTGATGCTTGTCTTTCATAAAATGTAACCATGAATAAATAATATTGAATCATTAATAAATAATTTATTCTAAGTTAATTCCTGCACAATTCCAAGGGATCTCATTATGTGAATCAGTTTTTAATCTCATTTCATGATAGAAGTAACTGACATGCTTAGGTTAGATTTTATTTTGGTAAGCTATTCTACAATAGTAGCCAACTCTATAATTCAGCAAGTGATAGAGCTGCATTTGCTGTGCTGTATTAAAATTACCATTTACATTACACTCTACTAGGAACATATTCCTTCTTCACTGAGTACGCACATGCATTTGACATTTACCAAGTGTACATTAACTGAATTATATTAATTAAAATACAGACTGATTCTTACGTGCCACCTTGTGGAAAATCAATGAAATTTTCTTACCCAGCAGCTGACGCTAAAAAATTCTGAACTCACAAAGAGCTGTTGGAAATTATAAAAATAGCTATTAGAAAGAAGAATAGAATATTGCTGCAACAAGATATATGTACTGATAGTTAATTTATATAGCATGTCTCAGCTACAAAAAATAACTGAATTGAAAAAATCTATCTGAGGCTTCCTACCAACACATTTTCACCATGGATTTCTCCAAATGTGGCCAAAGTACAATTCAGAGCTGAAACAGATAAAAGGTGTCATTCTTAACCAATAACTATATAGCAAAAGGGGTTAATTTAGTTAATAAGAGGTCAATTTGAAGCAAAAAGAAAGCTTTGAATACAGTATTTTAAAACCATAACTGTTGTACCAGTGTTCTAATGTCTTTCAGATATCTTTTACAATATTTCTATAGCACCTCTACCATGGCTCAAACATAATCTGCCGGTAAAACATTGAATATCCACAATTTACATGTTAAACAATGCAAGCTGTCAACATTAAATTTAGAAAATCCAGTTTCCAGAAGAGAAATCAGAATTATTTCAGAAGACATAAAATCTCACCTATTACATGTAGAATTGAAAGTGTTTCCAATTTTACTTTCTCCACAAATTTGCAGCACCTTTTCCAATTCAAATGTATGGCCTTCAAACAGGTACCTGGAAGGGAGCATTTTGTAAAAAAAAATAAAAAATTGTCCTTGCTTAGATTAATGCACAAAAATGGGAACAGAGATGCTTAATGTTATTTCTTAAAGGGCCTATGAGATAATGATGACAAGTCTAGCAAAAAATGCAAGGAAGATTATTTTCCACTTTGCAGAGGCTTTGATTGGAGACTTTACAACTCCATATTTCAAAAACTGATTAAAAAACTGCTGAGTAAAATATGGATGGTATTGTTTGTCACAGTTAATCACCATCACCTTTGGTGTCATCCCTGACAGTAGGTAAGAAGATGGTACCTTAGGTAATTAAACGGACCATCTTGTGGGTCCTTTAAAAAACACTAGGATAAATGTTGCAAAGCATCATTGCAGTGACTCAGGCTGAACCTGGAAAACAATGTTGTACCATGTAAACTAGAAAGACCAGAAAGTTCATGTTTTATGCTGCAGATGTCTTCAAAGAAACTAAGGGAAGAGTTCTGTGATAATCAGAAGAATTTACCGGCTCTAACAGTGTATTTTTTGAACTACTTTCTAAACTAAAACTGCATTATTTCTTCCAGCCTATAAGCATTTTTTTTCCTAATTACACATATTTAAAAATCTTTGTGTGTGCCTTTTGTAGTGAGTACTAACTAAGTAGACAAATCATGACAAATTATGGGGATTATTTTATTCTTTACAAAAACCACGCAAATGTAGAATGAAACACATCTGATGTTCATGCAATTTCACACCCTTTATGGTATGGTGTGAGAAAAGATTTAAATTTCTCTTTGACTGCTCCCATTTCTGGGAAGGAGGAAGTTATGTGAGTTTTTCATTTATATTTTTCATAACAGCACATTGCCAAAAATATTCCAGTCTCCCAAGGGCTCTAATGAAAGGCTATGACTATGTTAATGGATTATAATGAAAATCCAGTGTGTTCAAATGTGAAAGAAGGGGGGCTGGATTATTTCTTTTATTTCTTCACATCTTTTATTTTCCCTGAACTAAATGGCTCACTAATGCATTTAGAGTTCTCTCCTGTTGAAAAAAGCTGCGGGTCTAGCTGTGAAACTGCCCAACCCACTCAACAGCAGGTTTGTCCCTCTCCCACCTCCTACACCTACCACTCTTTCCTTCCCAGAGAACCTGTTTCACCCAGCTGGCTGAGCACAGAAGAATGGAAGAGTTTGGGTCCCTTTTTTATTGGTCTTTCTGGAAAGAGAGATTTATCATAATCTACAGCCTCTCCTCCCCTGAAAAAGCAGAGGAAAAAATCTTCCTTGCCTCATTTTGCTCATCTGCCTTAGCACAGATAAAGGAAAAAGCCAAACAAGACAGGAGGATTTCCAAGGAAACTTAGAAGGGAACGGACAGCATTTAAAAGCCAGGAAAATACAGAGAAAGACACAGAAATCCTCCTCTGGAAGACTAACACACCAGTCCAGATGCATACAGTCTCCCCACATCAACTATTGGACCTATTGCAAAGGGAAATAATTTCTTCCAAAGCAGCTACACATTATTGTGCAAGTTGTTCTAGGTAGGTTCAGCCCCAGTGCTAGGAAGGGTTTTTCCTGAGGTGGCAACTGAAGATACAAACTACAGAGTACATAATTTTAAGGCAACCAAAGAAATTTGGAAGTCCTTTTTCAAGATTTTATCCTTACTACACTTTGAAACGGCCAGTAGGATTTGTCCGGAAGAAAGCAGAAAGATTAACATTTGACAAGACATTTTCACTGTTCATACATACCAATGACAAAAGCTGTAAATCTAGGGTAAAACAATCTTTATGTATCTTCAGTAATATGTCCATTCAATAAAATTATTATTTTGTAGGTGATGTGGAAGGTTCAACCCCACAATTTGAAGTATAATGTACCTATTTATTTCTCATTTTCTATGGATTTGTGTTCATGATTTACAGTGTTTACTTTTGGAAACAGAAACTCAATTCCCACAAACACATTAAACTTCTCACTGGGAAGCTCTTTAAACAGATTGACAAACACTGTCTTTGTCTTCCAAAACATAGCTGAAACTGATCATCACTAAAATCTTCTCAGTGAGTCATTGCCTTCTTCGGTAACTTATCCTTCTCAGAGAACTCCCCAGTGATGAAACAGCCTGACCATGTCCTGGACAAACTCCTTTATAAATGCAGGCTTTTTCAGAGAGCTGTTATGTACTGAGAACTTCTGATCAGATCTGAAAAAGGACAAAACAGTTTCAACAGAAAAGCATCTAAAATATAATTCTAACCAGATACCGACCTCCTTCCCAGGCTCTGCCAGTTTATTTGCCCTGTTGTATTTTCCCCTTACAAAATCACAGAGCTGGAAGAA
The DNA here is from genome assembly GCA_024734555.1 of Trochalopteron elliotii. Lineage (NCBI taxonomy): Eukaryota > Metazoa > Chordata > Aves > Passeriformes > Leiothrichidae > Trochalopteron > Trochalopteron elliotii. Next base: position 2,211,793 of record JANPWX010000134.1, on the reverse strand, counting down.
TCACACTTTAGTGATAAATAAGATACATGTCATTATGAAAGGTCTGTAAACTACAGCATGTTAGAGTGGTTTCAATAAATTCCCTGACAATTCTGGAATCTGGGAGGTAGGAATTTTCAAAAGACCGGCAGCAGCATCTTTATGAGGTTCAGGAAAGAAAACCCTGGATAGATATGAAATGGTAGATGATGTCTTATTCAGCTGCCCTCTCCCACCCCACAATTGCTTACAAAGAAATGAAACGTGGTTGAAAAGTTTTGAGCCTGGATGTCTGTGTATGGGGTACATATTGAACTGACCACTAAAAATAGCTTACTACGTCACACCCTACTTACACACAATTTAGAGGCTGCTATTTGAAATTTCACTATTATGTTTAACAGCAACAGGAAATCTGAACAATAAATCACCTCTGTAAAGACACTGTCATTCCATACAGGTCTGTAAAAAATGGACAATAATTTAAATGGGAGGAGAAATTAATTAGCAAAATTATTTTCAAGGCTTGACCACAGGAAGAATTCTGTATTCTCCAACTAAATGATTTAACTTTGCTCAGTGTGCCATGATGACCTATATATATGTGTATGTGTGTATAGATAGATGAATATAAATATGAGATCTTTCTGATTATGATCTGTACAATTACAGGCAACCTAGCAGATTTTTTCAATATGCTAAGCTGTTACAGAGAAGGGTGCTCAAATTCCAGCTTTCATTTGAACATTACTTTCCCCTCACTGATTACAATTGATCATTCCCCTGCTCCTTTTTTTCACTTGAAATACCTTCGATGTAATGATCTTCAAGAAAACAAAACCAAACCATTTTCCTTTTATAAAACTATTATATTTATAGGCAATCTTTATTGCATTACAAACAGAAATTTTATAACAATCATTCTGGGTGTTGATGTTCATAAACTGAGGTACCTCATAAATTTTCATTTGCATTGGGATAAACTACTCTAATGTCTGTAAAATATATTCAGAGTCACTAAGCGCCTTCCTAGTTGTTAGCAACCCACAGCAAGACTAACAGGCAAGTGAGGAAATTTGTTGTCCCTTCAAATATGACTTTGGATGTGTTCCCTCAGTTGTTAATAGGTTTGCCCATCCTACTTTCAGCAGCTTATTTAGGAAGACAGCATTTTAACAAAACAATCTTCTTTTTATTGATTCCGTCATTCACAAACTTTCCTACCATGGTCTGGCTCTTTAAACAAGTGATTTAAATCTTGTGTCAAAAAAAAAAAATAGTCACTTAAATACTCAAAACTCACTGCACCTTTGATCCAGTTTAATGTTTTTTCCTTAAAAATCATGGTCGCTAAATACGTCTGTCTGAAACACACACATACACACTCAAGCTGCTTTTCCTCTCGCCTGTATTCTTTACTGGAATTCCTGGTTTCCAGGAAGCCAGAGAATCTGAAGAACTCATTTTGCTGCACAGGCAATTTTATTTTCTTCCTTATTAACTCTAATCTCCAAATCTTTTATTCCCTTCTATCTCTCAGATGTACTTCCAGTCTGCAAAATATGTACTATGGTATTTTGATTTAATGTGTGACATGAATTTATCAGTGAATCTCACATTCTGCTCTGATCTGCTAGATTTACCTGATTTTTAGAAAAGGTTGTCTACAGCTCAGTGACATATATTGTGATATTCATAGAGAAAATACTCCTATTCTATTATGTTGTTATTACCAGTGGCAAAAGTAGACTCTGTGGGTGTCTATTGCTATTCCTTTATGTTGACTGGTTCAATTGCAATACAACAAAACCATTCCACTCCTGCTTGGAAGTTTTGACCCCTTGCAAACTTTTTCAAAGAGTTGAGTTCATTAGATCAAAGGCTTTTTCTGAAATAAAAGAAATAGCTCTTGGTTGCTTTGAACAAGAGGAGATTTTAGTTTTTCAGTTCCAATTTATGTGGGATAAATCTAGTGGATTAGGTCAGAGAACTAGAACACATTAATTCTTGACAGAGATGATGATATGAACATGATAATACCTTGGAGATGTTTAACAATGGAGACAAGAAGCTTGAATTTAAGGCTGGAGAAAAGCCCAAGACTTATGTATAAATTTTAGGTATCTTCTTTTGACTAGACTGTAAAAGCAAAAAGAACAAAACAAAAAGGCCAGATAACCAGGTAGGTAAAAGCTTATACGTTTAGCTTAGCCTTGGATCCACAGAATCACAGAGCAACTGAAGTTGGGCAGGATCCCGCAGGTCATCTGGTGCAAAGCCAGATCAGATCGGGGTCCATTAGCTCAGCAAGCACAGGGCCTTGCCTCATTGTATTCTGAGCATCTCCAACAGTGAAGATTTCTCAGCCTCTCTACATAATCTGTGCCAATGCCCAATCACCCCCACAGAATTCTTTCTTTTTCTAATACCTGGTCAAAGTTTCCCCTGTTGCAACTTGTGGCTATTGCCTCCTGTTCTGTAGTAATGCTCTTCTGAGAGGTCTGGGGCACCTACACTACCACGGGAAGAAACAAGCTCTGCAAAGAATAATCTACCACTCAGCCAGAGTGTTCCTTTGAACTATCTATGCTTAAAGCATCTAGGTTAAGATAAGGCAGCAGGACAAATGTTGAGAAAGTCTGTTCTTTGAATACACTAGCATTTATTAGTATTAGTAGTTCTCCTTTTGTCTTCACATCACAGATTCCCAGCCAAGGGCAGGATAGCTGACATCTGGTCTCGTACTTTCCTTGTCAACCTGGACTAACAAGTTTGAATTAAAAGGTGTTTCAACTTTGTCTGCCATTACAAAAGAAATATTTATTAAAAGACCGTACAAAACTGCTACTTTCAGGATTGCTGGTCTCAGACTTTTTAAACAAATCTCTCGACTCAGAATAATTTTCTGATTGATAATGAGCATCTATTGTGTCTGTGTCAATTTGATTCCTTAGGTAGCTTTGCTTAGAATGACTGCAGATATAAAACAGCAAATGAATTTCAGTAAAAGTAAGCACTTCCTGTGGATTTGTTATGCTCCACTGACACATCTCCATTTCTGTCGTCCATCTTCATTTGGTATTAGTATTCTTCAGCTCAGGAAAATATCACAAAAAGGATTATTGAATTTTGTTGTACTAAAATGCCATATCTTGTTCTCTGTTTTGACATTTTCTTCATCAATAACTTGTCAGTGCAAAAAAACCACAGCTATTAAACTTTTTGTATGCAAAGAAAGAATATGGGCTGTCACTAGACTTCTCAAAGGCCAATTTGTGGGACATGAAGAAAGTAGGCCATAATGGTGGGGAGGCATAGTGAGAGGAAATGGGACAGACAAGGCAGAGATACCAGACACTTGTAAATAAAGAAAAAAACCAAGGCTGAGGAAAATGTTCTTATTTTCTGAGGGCTTTTATGGATACACAAAATGTTTTTCCCTCTGTCCTGGGTTGAGAGTGCCTCCTATCCCAATCGTGCAGCTTTATCTTTATGTACTGCACTGTTATGTCTGACAGCTGCCCCTCCCCGCCCCCCCCTCGGTGGGGTGTTTGCGGCGGTGGGGCTACTTGTGCTTTTGGCTTTTGGGCTGCTTGCTCGGCTTGGCTGCAGGCTTTGCTTTGCTTTGCTTTTACTGCTGCTGCCTTTATTTCGCTGCTTTCGTTTTTTTTCCTTTTTTTCTTTCTCTCCCTTCCCCCCTCCCCCCACCCCCGAAGATCATTGGACCGGCTCCGGACCTGACCTGGGAATATCTGGGGGTCCTCGATGCCTGAAAACAGAAGCTCTGCGCCCTCCCCTCACAGCAACTGCTTGAGTATTTTTCTTTTCCCTTGTGTTGGGGAGTGTCTTTATTTGTCAATAAATAGGTTTTTTCCACTTCTCCTCCGAGGAATTCCTTCTCAAACCCAGAGCTAGGGGGGGGAAGGGGTGGTGGAGGTTTGTTTTCTGGGGGGCTCCTTCTGGAGACCTTCCCCTAATTTGTCCTAAACCAGGACACCCTCTTACAATAAAAAACACAGTGAAAGAGGAGGCAGGTCAGATCATACAACCATAACAAATAAGATTTGATGCTTTCTTTCTTCTGTCATCCATACACAAATTTCAAAAAACTTGTGATACATGCAAAACCAGTTGCTTATTATCTAAAGTATGTGCACTGTAGAGTTATCTGGCAATTTGAGGAAACACACAGAAAAGTGACGTCTGTTACTATCCGTCGTCCAAACATCCACTTAGGTTTCTTCACAGGGAGCATTATCAAGCAGAAGTCACAGCCAGAGAACATGCTTTTTCCATCTGTGTTCAGCCTGCCCTTACTGGTCCAATAAAATGGAATTTTCATCTCTGATGCTTCCAGTTGTGTTGCCATTACAGCAACCAGTTTCTCTGTGAAGACCACTTCATCACTCCTGACAGAATCAATTACGGCTGCTGATTTTCAGACAGAAAACATCAAAGCATTTTGTATGTATATCTTTCAATCTTCAGAATCAGAATTTTAGGTTTTATCTTTAGTGTTTTAGTTACTGTAGATGTCAACAGTAAAATAAACCAAGTTTGTGTGACTCCAACAAAGTGATGTCCCATTCTTTTGCAGTTACAGAAATACTGCATCTCATTCTTGCCAAGGTCAGTGAGTCCTTGGAAAGCAGCCTGTGAAACAGGGCCTTCGGATAGGAGGACTTTTCCAACTCCATCTAAAGAATAAAAAGGTAACAGCAGAGCTCTTTCATTACATTTTTGCCACTGTAGATTACAACAAAAAGCCCGATTACACTTTTCAAATAATTGTTGTGGGCCTTTGCTTATTTTCTTAAAGAATAGTTGCACTGCATCATTTTCCACTCCCGTAAGAAATCCTGCATGAGAGTTTTCCATTCCCAAAGCAGATTTGTGGCATTCTGCATGATAACCCTGGTCTTTTTCTCATTTTATTTAGATAAGATAGTGCTTTGCATTCAAAATTTAAACTAAAAAAGAACACACAGTTCTTAACCAGAATTATGTCAAAAAACTTCCTATGCTAACTGATTTAAATAGTCTGAGTATTTAAAAATGTGTTGGTTAATAAATCCCTAGCACTAAGATAAGCAGGGAAGGACTGGTTTTAGAAATTGGCTAGGGAAATGAAATCTGTGTTTTCTGTCTTCACTCTTACTTGTTGACCATTTCTAATGGAGTAGGATGTGTTTCCTCACACAGTGTTTTTTTCTTCAGCTTTCTACTGATGTTCTGATCCTTTGACTACTGGCAAAACTGCTAAATCAAAATCTGTAAATAAACTTCATAATATACTTTAAGTATAAGGTATATACTTATTTTAATTACTTTTAGAGATGCTGAGAATATCTGCAAGGTGATTAATACAACTTGGTTTAACACAAAATCAAGCTAATGACAAATAATGTCTTTCTTGGGCTTTCTACAGAGAATGTAGATCCTTACTAATGAAAGAAAAGGCTTTTACATCAGAGTAAGACTACTATACTGAAAAAACCCTGCAGCTGTTATATATATATATATATATCAGAAACTATTTGCACATTAAGAAACTTACAAATCATAAATAAAACTAGAGCATGTAGTTACATTTAGTTATTTAAGATTATAAAGAACAAGAGAAGTGGGGATATTTGCTCCTCACACTCCTCTAGATTATTACAGTGGGTTAAATTTTTGAATGCAGGTATATTACATCCAGTTCTCCTGAGCCAGAAATTTAACAAGACTTTAATGTTTGATGTTTGAGCAATGATTTTTCATTTTCCATTCTTCTTTACTTCTTTTCCAGTCCCCTTTAGCTAGAGGGAAGGGCTAATTTACTGAAACATTCACATTTATTTAATCACTATGCTGCATAATATCAATATTACTCAGGGAAGAATAACACATGCTAAGTATGAGAGACAGAAATTGGAAAAGCAATACAAGTAAGTAGCCATAATTAAGGTGTAATAAGTAATAATAGCAAACCATAACCAAAAATAATTGGAATGCTTTTTAATCTACAAAATATGCAGATAGGTTATGACAGACTCTCTTTTACTCATTATTTGGAAGACAATTTAATTTGATGTGTCATGCATCTTGTTGACAAGATTCAATACTTTCTGTGTCAAAACCAATCTGCACTGCTGAGCCACCAAATATAAATGGGGTGGAATAAAAAAAGCACAAAAATCAGACACATATATGGGGCATCCCTCAGTAACAACTAACAAGAGACAGGAAGTTTAAGGATGCAAAAGATCTGGAGACAAACATATCAAATAGTGCAGGTGAATCTCAGTTCACATGAGGTGTCTTTAATGGAAGTCAAGGCAGCCAGAGTGGGATTCATTTAGAGGTTATGACCACCAAAATCTAGGTGGTTAAGCTGCCTTACTTTACATAGATGCAGAGGGTATCCCTGAGACTAGAGTGATGCAGGTGTCCAACCACTGGATATAGGATAAAGATGTGCAATGGTGAAAGTTTGGACCGTTTTACCTGCCACAGGTATTCTGGGTTTCATACTGAGAAGCAAGAAGGGTGCAAATCTCTCTGAAGTGCATCGTCTTTTCCAGCCCCTTTCCAGCCCAAACTTAAATCAACACAGTGCTTCAAATGGCATAGGAAAATTACTTCTAGGTAACTGAATCCTGTCCTACCCGAACACCACCACCCTGCAATAATCTAATTACATGAACAGATCAGAGCATAGCAAAATCAGATGTTTCAGTGGTCTCCACACCCTTTTTTACAGTGGGAAAGAAATATGACTGCTAGACCATTCTGAGGAATTCTTTGAGACTCTGGAAAAGGTCTGGAGGTACTTCCGTAAGACACACCATTGCTAAGAAATTTGCCTTTCCAAGCAGGATCTTCAGCATGAATTTCAGACTGAGTGATTGGACATACTCAAGATCCACAAGAAGGAAGTCCATGTGATAGGCATGGCATGAAGATGGCACATGCCGTACTAGCCCATGATAAAAGGCTCTTTGTCTCACTTTCCTTGCCTAGTTCCTCTGTGCCGGGTAACAAAACAAGACCTGTTGCTTCCTAAGGAAAAGCTGATAAAAAAGCCACACCATCACTATCAGTTTTTATATTGAGGTACACAGTGAAAAAATTCTCTCAGTTGATCAGACAAGACTCAATATGAGGTAAAAATAAGCATTATTTGAACAAGCAAAGCAAATGTTAACATGTTGGTTCTAAATATGTGTTGCAGAACTGAACTTTTAAAAAAACACATCCTAACTAAAGTGCTGCAAACAGCAAAAATAACTCTCCCCAACTAAGCGATTTGCAAATATTAGAAGTAGGATGTGTTCTTTTCCAGTTTTTATTTAACAGACTGGATTAAGAGCCCCGTTGCTCTAGCATAATTTTTATGTCTTTTCAGCTGAATTTACTATTTCATGTGGATCAAAACTAATCCTTTCCTTTTCTAAGGCTTATAGATGCATGTCTTACAGTTCAATAAATCTGACTAGTGAAGTATATATTTAGGAAATGTTTTCTTTCTTTTTGTGTGCTTAGCTGTATCTAGCTTGAGTATTAACCAAAGCTGTATGAACAGTGTCACATGAATGGATTAAAATTAACCCATTATAAAGATCTGCTGTCAATGAAAAAATTGAAATGAATTTTCATTAAGGTCACACCCTATTTTTTTAACAGAATTAGACAAGAGTTTACAGGAAAAAAAAACCTACTGTTAATGCTCCTGTTTTTCAGTTCCAATTATTTTTTCTCTCTAAAACTTTAGAAAAAGATTCAAAGAAATTTCTACACTTGATTCAAAGGCAGCTTAGGTTCCAAATTTTGCAGTCATAAATAAGTGTGAGTGAAATTTTTGATCCATTGAAGTAAATTGCAAAAGTCCTTTGGACTTCAAAAAGTTCAGGAATATAAGCTGTGCTCTCTTCTAAAATTTTCCAGAAGATCTATATTTTTCTATCACTTTCTTGGAATTTCTCTACATTAACTTGTACATTTCTCTCTTTCTTGATATGTATGTTTACAAGGAGGAAGAGAAAAGCAGAACTACATATGCTAAAGCACAGCATCTAAGATGAAGGGGTTTTTTCAGTAAACAAGGAAGTGCTGAGGGAACTGTAGAGTCACTGCAAAGCTACACTGCAGGGCCTTCGAAAGGCTGTGACAAGCATGAGAGGTTCCTGGTGACTGGTAAAATATAAACATCAGACCCCGGAAGAACAAGAAGAACTGAACAATTACAAAACAGACGCTGTAATGTCAGTGAGGAGTTTATAGAGCAAATCCTCCCGGATTCTTTATCTGGGGCATATCATGGACTCAAGGTGACTGCGTACCAATTTAATCAGTACTGATTTAAAAAGGGCAACCTGTTTGTGCAACTTAATATCTTTCTGTGATGAGGTGCAGCTGATGGGAAAGCACTGGATGCCATTTACCCTGTCTGTCCTACAGTTTTCAGGGAAATACAAAGTTCAACAAGGGCAAATACAAGTCCTGGGTCTGGGATGGAATATCATCAGGTAACAAAACGGGTTGAGGAAGATCAGTTGTGCAGAAAAGTGAGCAATGAAGGTCAAGTGCATTACTGGGCTGCATTAGAAAGTGAGGTCAGCAAAATAAGGGAAGTGACTCTTCTGTATGCAGCACCTGAGACTCCATCCAGAGTATTCTGTGCAGTTTTGGGATCCCTAATACAAGAAAGATTTTGATAAATTGGACAATTCAACTACTTCAGGCACAAAACATACAAAGAAAGGTTGGGCAACATGGGCTTATTCCAGGGTAAGTAGAAAAAAGGGAGTGGATTACTGCTGTCTTCAGGCAGCAAAATATCCTGAGTATTTTGTTCCTCTAAATGTCACACGATTAAATGTTTAATCCACTTTTCTTCATATTGTTCCAGGGCATAAACACTGATATTGCTAATTCCTGCACCAGTACAGGCCTGGTCTTGCTGGGTGGAAAGCAGTTGTGCAGAAAATTACTCAGGATGCTGGTGGACAACAAGCTGACCATGAGCCATCCATGTTCCCAGTAGCAAAGGACACCAACCTCCTCCTGGGCTGCGTTTAGGGCATCACCAGCACATCAAAGGATGTGATCCTTTTACTGTGAGGGAAGTCAAACACTGGCATAGGTTGTTCAGAGAAGCTGTGCAGTTTTCATTCTTGGAGATATTCCAGACCTAAGTGGAAAAGGACCTGGGTGACCAGCTTTAGGTGATACTGCCTTGAGGAGGAGAGGTGAAGTAAACCATCTCCAGAGGCACCTTATGGCCTCAAATATTCTGCAATTCTGAAAAAAAAGTATATAACAGCATAAAAACCTTCAGCACACCAGAAAATAGCAAGATTATCTCTTTCCTCTAACATTCATGTTCTGAAAACCATACAAGCATCTTGAACAGAATAACTGATTCAAGAAGTCAATAGGGTTTCTTAGAAAATCTGCTTCCACCATACTGATAAAGCCTTTGATATAACATGCCTTCATGGGCTTTGAAACAGAGTTAATAAGAATCTCTTTGAAGTGAAAAAGACTAGTTTAGTCTGACAAAATATCAATAGCAAGCAGGACCATTTCCCATGTGGCGCCAAGTCACGGAACAAACACAGTCATTCTACTTCAGAACACCATTAGTTTCCAAAATCATCTTCCTCTCTAGGGAGTCAATAGGAGCTTTACCTGGAACAGATATGTTCTACCTCATGTATTATTTTAGCATAGACTCTGCAAGAAAACAACAGGCAAAACTGAGCAAATGTGTTCTTATCTGATCTTGGGGGACTTGGCCAATCTGAATCCATAGAATAGACCATGGACTTCACTTATTACCTACAAACATTGCTCAGAAACCTAAAATAATACATCTCTGACATTCTCCCTTTCAAAATAAACACTTCTAATTAGAAGTCAAACTCAACTAAACTAAAAATTTTCCAAGCCCCCTAAACTATCTAAATAATTTCCTATAAAACATGACAACTTGATGGAACTTTTGAGGATACATGATTTCCTTGAACTAACAACACTTTTTCCTTTAGAGAAATTTTTCTACAGCAACTTTATTGAAGGCAATCAACAGGAAGAATGTGGATTAAAAATTACGGTACAAATCTATTAAAAGCAGTAAGTCTAACAAACGAGTTTAAATTATTTCTGAGAGTATTTGTCTTTAGATCTTAATTGACTTATGATTTTGAAACCTACTAAATTGTGAATGCTCAATTCTGTAATAATATGATTCCTTCTACAACTTGTGTATTAAGACCAATCATTATGTCATAATGAATGTCACATTATCGTTTCAGTTTCTGAACTTCCTGCCAAAACAACATGCTTCATTGTGAATCACAAAAAAAAACCCAAGGAAAATTGTTAATATGACACATTTTCATTTTGTGATAGATGTTAACATGATACACTTTATTAAATAATGTATAGCTTTTCCATGTGGTATTTTTTAATTTTTAGAATAGATCATCTGTGTTTGGAAATCTGCTGTTTTTACAGTAGGCATAATGTGATGTATAGCCAAGGAAAGAAACTAATCGTCTTTTTAGGCAACATTTACATTGGCTTCTCCATACAGGTGATTCACTTGGAATACATTGTCTGAATCTGCATCACTGATTACTCTGTACAGGAAAACAAATGAGATCCAGGAGTCTATTATTGACATTGGACAGCACATTTTAGTGTAACAGATAATACTATGAATTTAAGGCTAGACAGTCTTGCAGCAGCCATCTCTTGGCTTACATATCAAGGAAAAACAGATGGAAGGTGAGAAGTGGTGAAGAACTGGTAATTTTTGCAATACAAACATGATTGAGTACAGGGTGTACAGCATGAGGAAGGCAAAGAGATAAGTGGAAAAATATGCTTGGATTGAAAATAAAGTAGGGATCAGCAAAGAAAGCAGAAAAAAAAGAGAAAGTATAAGTAATGCTGGTGTTATTCAGGATAAAAGATTAATTAGATAAAGAAGAAGAAGAAATATACACAATAGCATATTGGTAGAAGTTTTCTGCAAAACTACAACAAAAACAAGTGTCCAAATAGAGACAGTACAAATGTAATCAATGATGAAACTATGGGGGGAAAATAAGTAAAATTCAGAGAATTTTTTTCCTCTATCAGTTTTGGGTAGATTTTGCAAGTTAACTATGTGTTTGATGTTATTTCATACTTGCTCATTTCATTTTCCTATTTTATGTAGTTTCAGTGATCTTACTACTCCATTAACAATCCTTGTGGCTTTACCATTTTCATTCCACTCTTCTAAGCAGTAGAGAGGTGATAACCTCAAATTTTGTCCATTTTTTTCCAATCTAATTTGTATTTTTTTTCTTCTTCCAACACCTACTTGTACAGCTCATTTCCTTTGAATTGGTGTATTGAACTGGAGGCAACGGGCACAAACTGAAACACAGGAGCTTCTTTCTGAACAGCAGAAAACACTTTTTCACTGTTAAGGTGATCGAGCACTGGCACAGGTTGTCCATGGATATAAGGAACCTTCATCCTTGGAGACACTCAGAAGACAAGTACACAGGCCCTCTGCCACCTGCTCTAGGTGACCCTGCTTGAGCAGTAATTGGACCAAATGACCTCTAGACGTCCCCTCCCACCTCAATCATTCTGATATTCTGTGGCATTTTCTTTCCAATGAGTTTATTCAATCATCCTTTTGCATTTTTTTTTCCATTTAACTTCTTTTATTAGATTCTACGCCACCATTTACTATTCTGTATACTACTCTGCCCTTCTACCAACCATAATCCTGATTTATCTTTGGGAGTGTTCCCAAAGCAATTGCTGAAGGAAATAGGTACAATGAAGCTTTTGGAAAAAGATAATTATCTGCTACAGTTAGAAATGTAATAATCTAAACCGACTCCATGTGGTGGGACAACTGATTCCAGTATAAGCAATCTCATCAGGATAGAGGGCATGAAGGAAAGATATCTAGATGAACATTTAAATCAACACTAAAACACTGGTTTTTTCTATTTTCATAGGAGGAAGACTTAAAGAGTTTCATTCTGCAGATGAAAGATGCCCTCTTCTGTGAAAGCATCACATCAGCCTCAACTGAAGTTGCCCCTGAAATGTGAAATGTGGTTATTCTTTTGCTCTTGCATGAGAATGGTAACCATTACTGTATTTATCCACTGAAATCTTATTTGCACTTTCTTCTTCTTCCAGATCATAATGTTATTTTACTTTCATACCAAGGAATGGCAAAGAAATATCAGGTTAACTGGTATTTTGATAGGTTTTTAAAAGGTTGGTATTCTCTTTTATGCTTTGTCTCCCCATATTCTAATGAAAGAACAATACAAAATCAAGTTGAATTCAACTGGGTACCAGAAGTTATACAAGAGGAACAGTGGAAGAGGGGCCTGAATAATGAAGCTCCAGAACAACTTAGGGGCATGAACAAGGTGTGGGCTTCATGTCAGCAAACCGTGTTTGAGCAAAGTAGATGTTATTATGAGAGCTAACGAGTCTAGGCTCTCCCTGTTGTCTGGGAGTTTGGGAAGAAATTGGCACTTTGAGGAAATAGCTCATCTTTTCATATGCCTACTTCAAAATAATCCAAATTGCACACCAGAAGCACCTTCTTTTCACTTTGAATATAAAGGGAACACAAGTGAACTAGCTTAAGTAAAGATATTTACAAAGTTGGCACCAAGGTTTGGTCAGCTCAACACTACAAATTCTGTTGTAGTATTGGATTTGCACTTACAATTTATTGCAGTCAGAGGATATGAAGGTGTTAATATATTTTTCTAAGCCTTGCTAAACAGTAGCGTTTAGGAGACGGCATAAAGATATTTTAACAAGATAATATAATGCATAAAAACCCCTGCAATGGAAAGCACAAAGTTACTGAAATGAATTATACATTCTTCAGAAACTCATTGGGCACAAGAAGTTGTGACTCCGGTCTTCATTTGCTAGTTAAGGGTCATTTTCTGTTCCCTGCATGGTTCTTGTGTTTTTAAACAGCGTTACGCTTCAGAGCTTAAAAATCCCTTAAGCCAATATAATTTTGCACTTACTAGAATTGATTTTGTTTTATGGGTAATGTGATTTTGTTTTTATGGTTTTATGGCCTGGAAAAAAGAAGTTTCTTACCATGTCTAATGCCAAAGCATCTTAAATGTTCAGAAAAATCTTCAGCATTGTGCTACAGCAAGCACCTCACAAGGAGGCATATTTCCCAGGTCAGAACATTCCAGCTAAACCTCTGATCAATTAAGAAGTCCACAGGAAGGCAACATGCAGAGAAATACTTGGCTTTGTACCCAAGGAAATTAGAATGCAAATCCTGATAAACAGAGCCACAATTTGAAGGCTGGTGTCCTGAACCACAGCAGGTTAGAAAGGACTGCTCTAGATGAAGAAAATTAAAGGTAGTATTTATCTTTTTGCAAAAAAAAAAAAAAAAAAAAAAAAGCTTTGGCAATTTAAAAGTCCATCCTTTGCAAACACAACGTAAGTTTTCACTTCTCTTTTATTTTCACAGAGATGCACCACCTTCTGTGAATCTCTCTTCTAATCCCTTCAAACACTAAAGTAGTGATCTGTGTAACCTCAGCTGCATGACAGAGAAAACAGTGCAGTAATACTTGTAGATTATATAAACTCTCTTCTGGCCTTGCCGTCAAAGAGAACAAAATGGAGAAGAAAAATACAAGAACTGTTTTCATAACAAATGACTGGATAAGGGCAATATATACTAGGTCACCTTGTTTAAAGAACTGTGAGTGATATCACAACTGAAACCTTATACCAGGCCTCTTGGAATCACAATTTCCTGGACTTGAAATTAATTTCTTCTTTAGTCTTCTTCTCTTCACCAGTCTTTACATTCAAAAAAGGAAACATAAATTGGCCTAATTTCTTGCTTCACTTCAAGTATCTGTGTAGTCCTTTTTATTTAAATGTTAACTAAGAAGTCATTAGAATAACCCCATTTATTTAAAGTTTATTAATAAGAAGTATTCCTCACTAAAAAATCGAACAGCCTAGGCACTTAATGAATAATTAAATTGCAGTAGGAGCTGAATCAGGACTCTTGCTGCACATAAAAGATGAAATTTTGGATGAAAAATTCTCACTGAATTTTTCACAACACTCGTAACAATTTAAATGTGCATGTAAAGCCCAATCTGCCCAAGAAATGAAACAGCACAATAAGATAACCACCCTGGTAGTATTGCAAAAGCACCTTGGTTGGATTTGTATTTATTCTCTACAGGAAAAAAAGGGATACCACAATAAATAAATTCTTAACCTGTATTTACGCTTCAGCACACTCTTACGTTTCACTATAGGAGTCTGCAACATGTTTGTATGTATTGTCCAATTCTCTGAATCATCCTGTAAACAAGGTGATTTTATCTCCAGCAGCAAGCCAACCCACTGTAACAACACAATAGTAGTAAAACTAAATGATACAAGAACTGCACAGCCTGATGATGGGCACAAGAAAATCAACACATAGAGCTGTTTACTGGAGAAAAAAATCTGCATAATTATATGAAATAAACACTGGGCCGTTTCAGACCAGCATGCATAAATCACAGAATTTGCTGCAGCAGACAGGTAATAAAGGTACATGTATTTTCTGTGGCTGGTGACTAGCTGACAAAATACAATCACCTCACAATTCTCCAAAGCACGATCAATAAAATGTTCTATCAAGCCCAAAGATAACTGTCCTCATTGCATAAACAAGCAAAAATACTTTTGATGAAGTTAACAATTGCAATGAAAAAGTTAAATATCTAGATCTGGATATGCTTTCTTTATATCTACATCTTTCATATAAATGTCTTTCTTTCCTCACCAGAAGAAGGGGTTACCTCCTCCTAGATTTGAATAACTATAGTTTATTACACAGTCTCAAAAGAAAAGATGGAATTTTATTTCTTAGTGCCCAATTGAAACATGGATATGACTCTTATGGAAAACATTTAAAAACCATTTCCTGCATATAAAAGCAAAGTATCACAAGAGCATTGCCATCACTAAAAACATCCATAATCGTCATCATGAAAAAATAGAGATAAATCAAAATACTTTTAAGATGACTTGGATACCCAAAAACTTATTCATCTGGAAAATTATCCAGAATGAAAATTATTTCATACAAATTCTTGATAACAGGACACACTATATATATATATGTATATGTATGTATATATAATGTTGTCATTCCCCTATCACATGAATCAAATTCCATGACAAAAAACGTCAGATAGAAGAAAGAGTATGGAATTTTGGTTCTTCCTGACACTTTTACCCTGATAAATGCTTATTATCATAGAATCATGGAATTGTATAGGTTGGAAAAGACTTTTAAGATCATCCAGTCCAACCATTAACATAACCCTGGCAAGTCCACCACTAAGCCATGTCCCTCATTGCCACATTTACACATCTTTTAAAAACCGTGAGGGTTGGTGACTCAACCACTTCCCTGAGCAGCCTGTTCCAGTGTTTGACAACCCCTTTGGTGAGGAAATTTTTCCAAATGTCCAATGTAAACCTCCCCTAGCACAACCTGGGGCTATTTCCTATTGTCATATTGCTTGATTCCTGAATTAGCATTTTGATTAAGATAAAGATTTCTTAGTAATTACTTTTTCAAAGCAATTGGGAAAAAAAATCCAGTGCTGGTACTCTAGAAGATTAATCCTTATTTTGATATGTGGTTATCTGTACTATTTAACCACACACACATAAAAGAAAATGTCTGGAGTCTAGAGACCTTGCATTATGACTTCTATATGACTAATAGGACATTTGTACATTTGTATGTGATCATCTCATTTCGATGAATTATTTTAGTAAAATGTTTGTGACACAAGAGAACTGTAATAGGTTTTAATTATTGTTTTGTTAGAGGAAGATTATGAAGATGTGTCAAATTGTCTGATGATTAACTTTCCATGGCATTTCTAAAGTGTTATAATCTTCCTCTATCTTTGGCTTAACAATGCTTTTTAAAACCCCTATGTATGCCTATATTTTAGAGAAATGCAGTGACACAACGAGGAACAAAAGTCTCATATGGGCTGCAGGCTCATTAAAGTAGAACCTCCCTGTTTAAAAGAGGTTGAAGTTTTCTTACTGGGGTGTAACAACAGGCTAGTTTAAACAGGCTAAATTTATGTGGTATGTTACACCACTAATTCTGTTAAAAAAAAATGAGGAGAAAACAGAATTTGTAATCATTGGGAAGTAACAAACTTGCAACAAAAACAACTTGAGAGATGATCCAGTGCGACTATTTCCTTTCTGGGGGCTGAACTTCCTACAGAAGGATCCTACCACACGCTCCTTGAGAAAGGCAGCTGTCTCCTGCTGACATAGGAGGATTCTGCAGCCAAGCAGGTACTTCCTGTGCACGGGGATGGGTCACAGAGTTCCCACTGAGCTTGGGAAAATCAGGGGAGCACCAAGAGATGCCAGCACGCTGAGCCAAAGGAGAGTTAAGGGAATGTACCAGCCAAAGGAGGACTCCAGCACCCCAACTACAGGAAATGGTATCAAGAGGAAACCTTATCTCCAAGACCTTTATGACCACCAAGTCCAAACATGTTAACACTTGGCTCAGTGATTTTAAAGGTCTTTTTCAACCTAAAGAATTCCATGATTCTGTGATTCCCTAATGACCAAAGGAGATCTCCTTGCCTCCTCTGCTGTGTCAGCTCAGACTTTTCCCTGAGCTGATTCATTGCTCTGAGCCAGCAGGGAAACATCCACGTCTTCTGCTGGTTTGAATTGACTCACTGCTGTGTCCCTGAAGTACAAAGACAGATCAAAAAGTAGCCAGGAGGCCAGAAGCAGATGGCAAGGCAAAAGTGGGGGTAAAATACAGCATCTCTCCTTTTCCAAGGGAGTTAGCACTACTCAATCCCCCATGTGAAATCACAGCCTCACTAAGAGCTGAAGGGATCAGACTGTTCCATGTGCTTGGTATGGAAGTGGTCGGTTGGAGAAATGCTGTGTTTCTTCTGCTTCTTCCTCCTGTAACACATTGCTTGGCAATGCTCATTATTTAATTCATTGCAAGCATGGAAGAAAAGTATGATGGTGCCAAGACCTAATTTTCTGGTACCTGCTAAAAGGCTTAATTCAGTACTTTTTCACCAAAGATTCGTGGAAGTCAAACATTCATTATTCAGTCCAAATCTGACAAGGTAAAAGCACATTTTGCAGGTGGAAGATGTTTTACTGCATTTCTTAAAATTCCAGATTTGATACTTCCATAGAGTTCTTAGCATAGATGGTTATGTAATAAGCTCTTCCTCCACACGGGCACAAAAACTAGCATTCTTCAAATGGCACATGCACTCATGAACACAGAAATGCAGCAAAGGTTAGAAGATTTAAGTCACAGTGTGTGCTTCAGAACCAAAGGAGAAATCTTTCAAAAATACAACCACTTAAAGCTTAATTTTATGGCCAGGCTCCAAACAGGTCATGTTGACTTGAAGCAGCAGGAAATTGTGATTCCCAGTTCTGTATCATGGGGCAGCTCTACTTGAATGCTCAGCAATACATTGTAGCTAACGGAGACTGCAGTAGGGGAGGATAGGAAACAAAGCAGGAAAGAATAAAAGCAGGCTAAGTAACATTACTTTAAGCACAGTTGTCCAGTACTTTCTACTCCATGTTGTGGCCATTGTTCTGTTTATTTTCCTTCTCAACCCAACTGCAGTAGGCCCAGCCAGGTGGAATTATAGGCACATGGGACGAACAGCTTCTATTTACTGCAGTTATTTCCTGTCTTGCAATGTTATTAACAACTAGAAGGTCTTTCCCGAAGAGTTGTCAGAGGTATTCTAGCTCATCTCAGTAACATCCATAGCATCCTGGGGGCTATATTGTTATTTTCTGGTTTGTAATTTTTTTCTTTTTTCATTTTCCTGACCTAAAAAGTTTCTGTTGAACAACTGCATTTACGTATTACCAGAGATCCCAACTGTTTTAACTAATTGCTGAAATTGTCATTCCTTTTGTCATTTACACAGCTAGGAAAGTCAAAGTAAGGTCTCATTGCTATAACACAACATATTTGAGTCTGGGTAATTAAGAGCTGTAGCAAAACCAAATTTTATAAGGAATTATATTTTTTTCTCTGGCTTCACTCACATGGAAAAGAGGGCAGACTTTTGTTGGAAATGAACCAGTTTTTCTAGAATTGAAGAGGATGTTGTTGTATATAAACCCATTAGTGAAACACAGGCCTCTAAACCACCCCTGGCAGGACAAGTACCATTAAGTCTCCCAACTAAAAGAGAAAAATCACGGGCATTCTCCTTCCTCTATTCATCGTAAATTCACATAAAGAAAAAAAGTCGACCCTGCCAGCTTTTTTAATAGCTTGAGACAGCATGGGAAAATTCTGATATTGGCAGCACTGAAGAGGTCTTACTTTTGTGAAATCACTGGGATTCCTGAATCTACATCAGAGGATCCTGACCCTGTGTGTTGGGTTTGCATGGCAAGATTTTGGTAGTGGCAGGGGCTACAGAGATGTCTGAGACACTGCCAGAAGCTTCCCCACATCTGACAGAGCCAATGCCAGATGGCTCCAAGATGAACCTGCTGCTGGCCAAGGCTGAGCCCATCAGCGTCGCTAGGACAACAGCAGAAAAAAACCCAAAACCTACACAACAGCAGATGACTGAGAACACACGAAAGAAACCACTCTGCAAGCACCAAGGTCAGTGGAGGAGTGGGAGGAGGTGCTCCAGGTGCCACAGTAGGTTTGCTGGCAGGACTTGTGATCCCTTGGAAGGACCCACATTGAAGTAATTTGTGAAAGGGACCTTACAAGAGGGAAGAGGTAGAGAACTCTGAAGCGAAGTTCAGTCCAGAAGGGAGGGGGTGGGAGGGGATGTTTTTGTTTTACTTCTCATTACCATACTCTAGTTTGATAAATAATTTCCCCAAGGCAAGTCTGTTTTGCCCATGGCAGTAACTGGTGACTGAACTCTCCCTGCTCCTATCTCAACCAATGAGCCTTTCATTATGTTTTCACTCCCCTCCCGGCTGAGGGGAGTAACAGAGTGGCTTTCCTGGGCAGCTGGATGCAGCAGGGTCAGCCCACCACACCCTGGCATTACCATGAAACTCTTGATGCCTGCTCAGAATAAAGCTCCACAGTACCTCAAGCCAACCTAAGGTGCAGTACAGTGTCACTGCCAACTGGCTGTGCTTCCTCATGTCCTTCTTTGTTGGCGGTTTGTGAAGACGACCACATTAAACCACCTAAAAGGAAAATTTTGGGGGTTCTGCCAAATCAGTTTCCTGAACAGATCCTCTATCCAGTCACGACCAACAAGACCATGTGGCTTGTCCAGAACACAGGACTAGCCAGGCCTGGATTTAGACTGTTCTCAGCACTATAGCACACATATGCTCAAACTGGATCTAACCAAGTAAATCTGGGTACTAAACATGGTCCAGGTTCCAACAACATGAAGATTTGGATCTGCTTATTTCCTCAGAGGGGAAGTACTTATAGTGAGAGGCCAGAAATGAAGTGTTGAAAAGATCAGTCTTTTATTTCACATCTGCATTCACAACCTTGGAACAGCAGACAGCAATGCATTAATGAAAGCTCAGATAAGACAGCTACACAAACCAAAGCCATAACATCATACATACATAAAAAACCAGCTGATTTTGAACAGGGCAATAATAAATACAGGATGACATTTAGCTACACTAAATGCAAGGTTAAATACTAAGAGATGACTATTAATTAGTTCCAATTTCAGGTGTGATCTCTTAAAAGCAGGGGGATGAAAAAGCCATGAGATCATAAATGGATAACAAAATGTGTACAACCCAGAAATTCCACATAGCTATGAAAAAAGACACAGTAACATAAATGCAGGAGATACTGAGAAATATGAATGCCAATGAATGAGCTGATTGTTAACTTCTTGTTTTTTGTTTTTTTTTTTTCAGTTTGGTCTATGTTCACATAAGAACAGCACAAGGTGAACAGCTGAATTTCATGCCTGGGAAACAAGCCAGTCCTTAGGAAAAAAAATAATGACTACAATGTGTCAATTGCCTTTTGTACAGCCTCTCATCTACCTTAACCCTAATGAGACCCCAGCGAAGGTGAACACAACAAAGTGCTTTGCCATGACCAGTCTGGTAAGCAGTGTGTGATACCAAGCACTTCATCTGCAGTAATGCTGTCCTTCCTGCAGACAACAGAAACTGGGGAAAATATAAGAGGAATCTGACAAATATCTTCTATAACGATAATACTGACATATCTGAGTTGAAAATTCAGTCATCATCTGTATTAGCAGATAAATGGGTACTAAAGACAAAAATTACTCTGCAGTTCCATTCCACCTTATTAAAGAAATTGATTTGTCAAAAAGTCACAGACAAACAAAAGTGGAATCTGCTGGTTTTCTGCCATAAAAGTATCCATCACTATCCAAACAAAACTCCCGTTCTAGCTCCCTCATCACAAGGAAATGTGAACAGTTTTAAATAGCAAGGGGATAGGAATCAGTGTTCGCATCCACTTTTTCCTGCATAACTTCAACAAGCAACTTCAACAAGCATACCAATCTACCTTGAGAGTAAAACGGGATCACAAAATTATACGGGTTGGAAAGGACCTCTGGAGATGATCTACACCAAACCCCTGCCAAGGCAGGGTCACCTGGAACAGATTACACAGGAACTTGTCCAGGTGGGTTTTGAATGTCTCCAGAATGGGAGACTCCACGATCTCCCTGGGCAGCCTGTTCCAGTGCTCCGCCTCTCTCAATGTGAAGATGTTCCTCATGTCGAGACTGAACTTCTTATGTTTAGGTCCTGGCCATTGCTCCTCACCCCGTCGCTGGGCACCACTGAAAAGGCTGGCATCAGCCTCTTGGCACTCGTCTTTCCGGCATTTATATTCACTAATGAGATTCCCCTCGCAGTCATTTCTCCAAACTGAACGTGCCCAACTCTTCTCTCTCACACTCTCGTAAGATGCTCCAGACCCCGCATCATCTTTGTGGTTCTGCGCTGGACCCTCTCCAGGACCCCCTTGCCTCTTGCACTGAGGAGTCCAGAACTGGACACAGCACACCAGATGTACCCTCCGGTTACCACCCCCCCCCCCCACTCCTGCACAGTCCCTGTGTGCCCGCAGTCCGCCCGGCCCGGCCCGGCCCCGCTCCCTCCCCGTCTCGCCCGCGCCTCCCTCCAGCGCCTACGGAAGCCCCGCGTCCCGGTGCCGGGGTCCTACCTCAGCCGCGGAACAGCCAGTGCCACTGCCTCATTAGAAAGCGCCCCCGCCATTCTCCGCTGCGCCTCGCTCACCCCTCAGACTCTCTCCTTCCCAGCTGCAGTGAGGCAATGAGGAAGAACACGGCCCCTCCTTGCCTCACAGGGGGTCGGCGGGGCATGTTATTTTCCCTTTGTGGTCAGGCGCGCCTCGGGCAGCTGAGGGCCAGCGCAGGCCCCTGTGCTGCGGGCGGCGCTGACGTGTCGGTGGGAGCGGTGGCGGCCCCGGGAGCACCATGTGAGTGAGTGAGGGCGGCAGGGACCGCACGGGGGTCCCGCAGCACCCCGCCCTCCCTCACCCAGCCCTAACCCCCTGCTCTCTCCACAGGTCGAAGGTCACCTTTAAAGTGACGCTCACCTCGGACCCCCGACTGCCTTACAAAGTGTGAGTGCCGGCGCTGCGTGGGGCGGCGGGGAAGTGTAAACGGGGCACATCCCGAGTGGTCTGTAATGGCCATCCCGGCGGGGCATTCCCGCACCAGCGGGAACGGCGCTTGTCTCTCCCCGTGTGGAATGGCAGGCGATGTTCGTGGTTAGCCCTGCTCTCGGGGAATTCCCGCTTTGCCCCTCTGCCGTGCGCGTCTTCCACAGAGTCACAGAATCGTTCAGGTTGGGAAAGATCTCTGGGGTCATTGAGTCCAACCTTTGCCCGATCACTGCCTTGTCAACCAGACCACGGCACTGCGGGCCGCGTCCAGGGCAGCCCGTTCCAATGTTTGACAACCCTTTCAGTGAAAAAAGTCTCCTGATGTTCCATCTGAACCATCCTTGTCACAGCTTGAGGCCGAGGTCTCTCCTCCTGGAGAGGATACTGCTATGGAGCCTAATTCCGCACCTCCTGAGATTTGCCACATCTGCTGAAACTTAAAGGTGTTCCCATTTTCTTCTAAAAATCCTTCTATTGAAGCATCTCACGCCCACCAGGGACCTATTCTCCCCTTGAATAGTGCTTGCACAGCTTTGGCCAAAGTACTTCCATTGGCAAAAGTGAACTTTCAATCAGTAGTTTACCAGCAGATAAAGTTGTTTTTCACTTTGTTTTGGCAGCCACGTATTTACTTGTGTTGTGATTTCAGGTTAAGCGTGCCTGAGAGCACACCTTTCACAGCTGTCCTCAAGTTTGCTGCAGAAGAAGTAAGTAGAGAGTGATGATGTTGGTCTTCAACATTTTGCAGGTTCTTTTTTAATGATAAAATGCAATGGTTAATTCAGCACAAGGAACTGCTCTTGGTTACAGATGGTCACAAGCTTAACTGGCCTCAGTAGGGACCTGGCAGAACTTGCAGAATCCTAAACTTAGTGATCCTTGTACATCAGCAGATGGCATTGAGGTGCTTTCTCTTTTTTGTAATTAGCTATTTCATATCAGTGATGTAAAAATTTTTGACAGTGAAGGGAATTAAAAGGTACTGCTATTGGATACTTAATGCTGAAATTTCTTATGTGGAATATCAGGAAAATTCTTCAGAATTATCCAGGAAACTCTTAAACTCTTTTCATGTTCAGTTCTAGTAATCTCTGACTTTAGAGAACACGGAGTTTTTGATTGTGGAAGGTATTGAGATGAGCCATATGGGATAGATTCAGAAAACTGACTTAAAGGAAGAAGATGTGAATAGTGTACTCTTTGGCTCCTGTGTGTTGATCTTTCACATGGAATCCTATATTATTAGATGTTTAAATTGCTCACATGATATATTTGAAGAGATGTATCGTGTTGTTCAGATTAAGCACACAAAGATTAAGAGACATTCACTGAGTGTAAATAATAAAATTGAGTGCTCAGAAGCATGATGGGTCTCTTCATCTAACTGGCAGAAAATCAGCTGAGAGTCTATTCTTGCAATTCTCCCTCTGTCTTTTTAGGAAAACCTGGGAAGTTTTGGATTATTTATTACCATTAAAATGCTCAAACAAATTTCTTTTGT
Source organism: Trochalopteron elliotii (assembly GCA_024734555.1). NCBI lineage: Eukaryota > Metazoa > Chordata > Aves > Passeriformes > Leiothrichidae > Trochalopteron > Trochalopteron elliotii. The sequence goes on along the minus strand of JANPWX010000134.1, from coordinate 2,188,556 downwards.
TTGAGCATTTTAATTGTAATAAAATAGGAAGGATAACAGACTCCAGGTCTTGAGTCTCCTTATGTTGTTACTGTTAAACCATGATGTGACAGAAATTATTAGAGGAAACACAGCTTGTGTGGGGAGGTTGTGGATTGGTTTTGTAAATTTACTTGAAGAGAATATTATATGGAATATCGCTTTCTGTTAAAGGTGTTTGATGAATTGGGAGGTTTTGCTATGTTTTCCCCAGTTATTTTTATTCTATATTAATACAGCTGTGCCAACACAACTCATACATAGAGACCTAGACTGAAAAGTCTTAACTAGCAAGTCTGAGGTACCAGAAATGAGTGTGACTGAGTAGTTGGAGATGTTGAAAAGTAGGTGCCACTTCTGCTGGGGGTTGCCATTGAACTGTTAACTTCACCTACTCATGGAACCACAAAGTTAGTGATAGGGTCATCTGAGAAATGGATTTAGAGAATCATTACTGACTTAAATATTCACATTTAGCAAACCATTTTTTTAATTGGTGTGAGTATTTTGTGTATCTATGGGAATTTTGCTGTTTCACCTCAGGCTATTCTGAAGCTTTTTGCATCTCTTTGAGACCGGGCAGAATGAAGTGCTTTGTAAACAAAGAGCAAAAAAAGATTGTTAAACCGTTCCACAGGAATGAAGCCCCTTGTGAACTGGCATTGAGAAGAATAACAGTTAACTTTTGTATTATATGAATGTTTTTTCATTCCTTGAACTGCACAGCTTAACATTAACTTATGCAGTGTGTTGTGATTCGAGAAACAGTTTCACAGTACCTTAAATTATACATATATGGAAAAGATCAAAATTTGGGAAAAGTTGTTCGTTGTTCTCAAGGGGAAATGCCTTGTCCTCTCAGTGATTAAAACTCTTAGGGTGGAGAAGTGTTTAAGATTCTGGCTATTCAGCCTTAGCAAGTTTCTACTGAGATCTCTCAAAAACTTAAAATTTGTCAAATCATAACCAGACTTGGCCTAGTTAGAAAAATATTCATTTTTAGTGTATGGTATCTATTGGGGTTTTCCCTTCATATTTTAGAGCTAGCTACCTGGTACATGTCTCAGGTGTACCTTTGCACAATAGTTAGGAAAAAAATCTCCATTACATTTGTGGAATTACTACTAAAATAGTCATCCATATCCATTAAATAAAGTTAGTTATAGCTATAAAACTGAAGGAACTCTTTTGTCATTTTATATGTACCTGAACCAGCTAAAATTAGACTTTTAATATTACCCACATATTTTCTGCTTTAGCTATGTCTCTTATGCTGTTTTGTCCTACTCTTATTTCCTGTAGTTCAAAGTTCCTGCAGCAACAAGTGCCATTATAACAAATGGTAAGAATATAGTTTATATATGTTTTTAATAGTTTTTGTGTTGAAGTTTCAGTGAAAATTTATTGATAAAATCAATTCTGTCTCATGTTTCACAAACTCTTCATACTGCAAATTGAATTTAATGATATTGCAGCATTATTTAATTTTCTTATGCGTGGGGTGAAGATACTAAATCACTAAGTCAGTTTTGTCCAAATATATAGCTTGGACTTCCCAGTGCCAAAGGTTTCCTGTCAGTTCCCATGTTTTTGGCTATAGGAAATAGCTGCATGATGATTTGATGTAATAGTTGTATCTTGCTGGTATGTTTTTTGAGCTGCAAGTTTAATGTAATAAATAGTAATATGCTTGTTTCATCTTCTTTTTTCTGGTTTTTTTTCCCTTCTTCCTAGATGGTATAGGAATAAACCCTGCCCAGACAGCAGGTAAGTTACTGTGCATCAATCCCAGTATTTAAAACTTGTTATTTTGCCTAAGTATTCATCAGTGCTCATGTGAAAATGTGACTTTACATGTGGGTGATGATCTAGTAACTACATTAATTATTAGATTTATTATCTCTTTTTTATACACTTGATCGTGGCAAAATGGTAAAATTGCTTAAGGTATACTTAGGCTGCTTCTCTTCCTAATCAATATGCTTTCATTTTGTATCATGTAGCTTAAATTAGTTGTAGCTTAATCCTTTGAAGTAAATGTGTTTAGAGCTACTTGACTAGTGAATGAAAGGATCTATACAGTAGTTCATTGTACTTGCAGCTGTGCATATTGAATTCACATTTCCAGTTGATTTACTTTACCTCTCCTAAGCCCTTATAAATACTGAGGAATTATTCAGTAGTATAAGACAGCATCACATAATCAAGAAACAGGTAAATTAAAAGCATCTGGATGCAAAATGTTGTCATCACTGCCTTATTCTGCAGATGTAAAACTGGGCACATGGATTACATTTTTTTTAACATAACTGTTCTGGCAATGCTGTGTGATGTTGCACTTAACTGGGAACAAAACTAACCAGTCCACAGCAAAACAAACCTCCAAAATCAACCCAAACAAAACAAGCAAAATACAACCTACACCAAACCTAGTGCTCAGACCAAAATCCCTCCTCAGTTTACAAGTAAACATATATAATTTAGGTATAATCTGTTCAGCCTCATTAAGTGAGGCTTAAAAAATACTTTTTTCCCCTCTCCTTTTTATTTTTTTTTCATATATCAGAGTTCCTACAGATTGAACAGTTACTTTAGTCTTCAAAAACTTCCAAAATAAGATATATGGGAATAAAATTTTAGTAATCCTTGGGGATTTCAGAGGTTTTGTACTGTTGCACGATTTCCCCTCCTTTCTGAAAAAAAGCACTCAAGTATGACTTTCATTTTCCTTACATGATTTCATGGAGCAGGGGAAATGAAAGCTGAAAGAGCTGGGCTTAGCACTTAATCCCTGTATTGATTTCAATTTCAAATCCTTGATAGTTCAGGGAGTGTATGCTATAACTTTAATAAAACCAGTGTGATATTAATGATGAAAATAGACTGAGGTGAGGTGAGCTGCTGTCTCTGTGAGATGCAGCTGAGGCCTGTTTTAAAATGTTCAGAATTTTATGATGGCCCTCACAACAGGATGTTTCCAATCTAGAATAGTAAAGCTAGTAGGCAGTTCTCTGTTTTGCTGGTGAGGCAGGTTTGCATTCAGTGGGTTTTATAGATCTCTTCAGTACCTGGTCTTGGCAGATCTCTAAGATAAGAATATCTTCTGATAACATATTCTTTTGAATTGATTTTCTGAGGGTCTTTATGTTGAATATATACAATGGTTTTAATGCTGACAACTTGCTGGAGAAGTGGAGTTCAAAAAAGGGTAGCTTGGTTCTAATATGCAGACAACTTAAATGGATGTCAAAGATCTTAATCTTATTTGTGAGAGCACTCTACATCCCTGGAATGGGATACCTGGGAGAGAAATAGAATTACTCTGTTTTAGAAGTCAATGCAAGGTTGAATAAGGAGTCAAATGTAGTCTATTTTGTGCTGTAGTAGTATGAAGTAAAAAAGTAAATATTCCATATATTGATTAAATAAATACATCACTTAGTGATGTGGTTTCATTTTCAAATGTTACATTTAATAGGAAAAAATAGCAACCTGAATACATTAAAAAAATTCAATGCATCTAAATATTAGAAACTTCTAGTTTTTATTATGTCTTCTGGAAAAGACTGTGATGATTAAGACAATACTGTAATAAATAAGAAGTTGAAAGGGATTTTTGTGCTAAAATGAGACTAACTTATGCTTAGACATTTGGAGAACCTTCCTAAAAGAAAAGTACAATTGAGATTCTGAAGTTTGAAGTTGATAAGTACTGAACCAAAATGAATAAATGCATGAATGACCTCAAGATAACAAAATAATTATGGAAAAGTAAAACTTTGTTCTCTGTTCTTGAAATTATTATGGCTTATAAGTGAAATGAGGCATTTGAGTGTGGAACTGCAACGTTTGAAAGGCTCCTCTTTGCAAGGTCTAGCATTTTTATTTAAAATAAAGAGCTCATTGGAAAAATAGGGGCAAGGTAAAATTCTATGGAAACATGAAAACTTTATTTCTGGTATGTCAGAGGAATTACTATGAAGCTGTTAAACACTGACCTAACACTGTTCTCCTTTAAATGTGTTTATTAAGGAAACATTGTATTTTCTTGGTTAGTAATGCATCCTGTTTTCTTCCTTTGTTTAGGAAATGTGTTTCTAAAGCATGGATCAGATCTACGGCTCATTCCCAGGGATCGTGTTGGGAGCTCATAACCTCTCCTGAAAGCTGGGGAATCGGTGACATTGCTGTGCAGCAGAGATCTATTTATTTTGGAACTCCAAAATGCAACTCATGAATTGGACTTCTTTAAAGCAAGCAAAAATTACTTCCCAGGATTTTTTTTTTTTTTTTGGAAACAGAGATAATTGTTCATTTTCCTGTTAAAATACATTAACTCATGCACTGATTCTTCTCTGCCTAGCAGAAGAACAGGTTGATTGCCTGTTATGTTGCTGTGAGACAGACAAACCTCTCTATAGGTGTTACTGGCACCACAAGGGTAAACACAGCCACCATCAATAGATACTTAAAATACTGAATATTGTTGGGCCTACTTCATGAAAGGGGAAACTGTGTTATGGTGTTGCTGCAAAGAAATTATTCCTACTGTGTGCTAAAAGTTGGGTTTTTTCCTGTACTTTTCTTTTTCCTAAAGTTATTTCCATGTTTTGGAGAATAGCTTTCACTTGGCTCAAGTATTGATCTCAAGTAGAAGGGAAATTTCAGGAGTTTATTACTCAAATAAGTAAAGAGCTGCCAAATGTTCCAGAGGAATCCTAAGATTTAATTGCTGCAAGTATTTGAGGTAAAGGAGAAAACAGAGATTTCTGTGTTTTAAGACTTCATTTTGGCATACTGTGAAGTTAAATTAATCTCAATTTCAGAGAATTTGTGAGACTAGTCTCCTCACATGAAGTGCCATCAGCTGGGAAGGATTGCAGTGTAATTTGGGCATGTGTAGACTGGTCAAATATGTCATTCCTTTTTCAGTAAACTAATACTGGTTCTTTCTAGAAGTCTTGGTTTTGTTGCTGCCTGTTACATAGAAAACAGCATAGAGTTCACTGAAATATTTTTGTTCAGATTAGAAATTGCCAGGTGTACACTGTCAGTTGTGTATTTTAAGTAGAGAAATTGCTGCTTTTTTTGCCCTGGTTGTCTATGCTGTGATTTAATGTATTTGGCAAAATCTTACCATGTTGCGTTTTTTTTCTGTTCTGCTGACTTGAACAGAAAGAACAATGGGTATTGCAGTGCTTAGTTGAATGAGTATTGTCACAAATACAACTGTCCTGTGCAATCATCCTGCTTTTAGAAAGATGTTTAGATAATGTGTCAGATAATGGAGAAGTACAAAATGCCCTTCTGAGTGGGTGTAAGCTGAGGAAATAAAGAAAACTGTTTAGAAATCAATATTTGCCTATAAACAGCTTCCAAATGTAAGATAAATTGTAAAATTCTGTATTTTTCTTTACTTTAATGAACAATTAAATGAAAAAGTGCAAACGTTCCTCTTCTTAGAGTTTGACAATAATTAAAATCTGTTCCTGTTCATTATTCAACATGCTTTGGGATTCATTTTAAGCCAAAAGATTGTTATTATGCAGGAATTCTACAGAGCACTGCCCCAAAGGGCAGAGTGCATACTTTTTGTTAATCTAATGCCACAATATAATTAGTATGAGTGAAATTATTTGCTTGTTATTTTCAGCTACAATTGTCTTGACTAAATGCTTGAAAAAGCACCTGATACTGGAATATAACAAACAGGAATCTTTTTTTTTGCTGTCTAAAGGTGCAATGTTTTTGAAAGAGAATCATGGTTTGCTGCATTTTGAAACTAGGATGCTCTGATGTTCGTGTAATTGAGGGTTATGTAAAAATGATTTAGTGTGGTGGCTAACATTTCTCACACTGTTGCTTAGGTTATAACACAGCACAAAGTATTTGTTTGACATACTGCATTGCAGGTAGTTTATGTAACATGCTAAGAATTTGTTCATTTGTAAAAATAACTGGTATTTTTAGTACTCTGTTCATTACACCTTTTTCTCAATATGGCCTCTAAAATCTGAACGTGGCTTTTCTGTTTGGTAAAGAGAAGATTTCAGTGCTAAAACATATTTACCAGTCTTTGAAAGTTGGCTCAACCTTTGCAGGTTCATTTTGTTAAGTCCTGTTTGACATGATTGTATAGCAAACTTTAAGTTTCTAGGGCTTGGGTGTTGTTGGAAGATTGTGGGAATGCTGCACTCCCAGATTTGTACTGGTCTGTCCATCCGTACCTTGTGGTGTGCTTTGGAAATCAGCTCTACCTGGCAGTTGTGTCGTTTTCAGCTCTGGTTATAACCTGAATGCTGTTAAAAAAGAGATTTGTGTTGTTTGCGTTATAAATGGAATCACAAAATTGGATTAATATAAAAACAATTTATTAGAATAAAACGATCCCAATCACCAACAAAGAGAGAAACCACAACAAGGACGGACAGCGCAGCGCTGGGTGGACAGGGATCTGTAACCTAAGGTACAGATTTCCCAAATCCACACGGAGTGAACTGCTGCTTGGGGTCTTAGAGGGTTTTTCATGTCCCAAGGCAAAACAGGTGTGGGGCATAGTCCGACAAAGAGTCCAAATACAATGTTGAATGAATTTCCCGGATTTGTCGAGCCCTGTGAATAGCGATACGGGAAGGCTCTTTTCACCTGCGTATCAAGCTTATCAATTTTTGATTGCATTTGCGGGTGGGTTCCGGAGAGGAGTCTTCTCAGTTCGATGTGTTGCTGGTCATTATCTTAGCTGGCCAACTTCTTTGTCCCCCTTGATGGTCCTGGTTCTGCTCTTTGTCTTGGGCTGATGAGGGGTTGTGACTCGAGCAGCCACCTGACTCGGGAAGGAATTTTTAAACAAACTACACTTTTTATATCTTTATACTAACATTAATAAAACATATATTTCTATATTTTTCTGCACGAATTTTTACCCCAGTGATGCATTTATTACATTTGTGATTGGCTTTGTCTCACCTTTGCTGAAGTCAATTTGAAGAGTCTTCTTTCTGTATTCTACATTTGTAAAAGGATGGCCGATACATGTTACAAAGATAGTCTGTGGAAAAAAAAAAAACTGGTGGAAGCACAAATTGTGAAAAGTCCCGCCAAAACAAATATCTCTAATTGTTCTTTTGGTTTACATGAGATCATAGAAGTTTTATTTTGATAAAATTTGATGATATTGTGGACATTTTTTCAGGGAGGAAAGCACAGTGATCTGATGAAGTACGGCAGAACAGGAGAAGTTAGAAAATGGCCTTGATTATAAGTTCTGTCAGCAGTATGGTTTTTTGCTGTCTTCTTGTCACAAAAGCCAACTTTATCCTGTGTTTGAGATGAAAAGGCCGTTTTCCTTTCTTCTTGTTACTAAGGAAGAATCAAAAATTGTTGACAATAGATCTCAAAAGTTGAGAATTCTTTTTCTTTGTGTTAAGTTTGATCACAAAAGCCCTGCTCCACTGCTGCTCCAGTGATCTGAGGAGCAGCTGGAATGAGAGAAGGAGCTGTGCCTGCACGACTGCACAATGAGTGGATTCTGAAGGTGCTGGGGCACAGCAGTCCGTTGTATGGCAGCATGCAGATGGCCTTCAAACAGAGCACTTCAATGGGGCTCTGGTAAAAGCTCAATCCTGCAGTCACCCTAGCAGTGCTGTGAATACTGTTCCAGTGATTCTAGCAGGAGTGCTGAGCTCCAGCTGGGTGAACTTCAGTCCATGTGCAACGCACAGTGTTCAGAGTTAAATACAGTATACCCAACAGTACATCTCAGTAGTGAATTTCAGCTGCTGATGGAAGGTAAATAAATACTGGGGAGTGTTCACAAAGCCAAGTGTGATCTTTTTGAGGCTAATCTCTGCAGGCTGCTTCTGAAGTTAACAAGTTGAAGTCCTCCAGGGAGATTCAGTGTAGCTAAACAAATCTTCAGCTCTGAATGGCTGTCTGAGAAGCTTTTATCTCTTCACTGGCTGGAGAAAGCAGTTGAGGCATTAACCTGCAGGGGCTGATGTTAACCCTTCTGAATGCCTTCCCCAACTGGTACTTTTTCCCTCTCTTCAATATTATATGTTATATACTTGTCCACTCAGCCTTGTTTGATCTTGATTAACACATGATGCAAAGTTCCCAGGGACTTGTTCAACATCACAAGAACCTTTTTGCATGAAATCAAAACTACTCTCTAATGTATATAATTACTTAAATACAATCTTTTTTCCTTTTACAGCAGGTTCAGGACTCTTGGTGGTAGTGCGAGGAGGCCTTGTTTTTTACAGAAAGCTTTGCAGGGTTAAAAATAGTTCTGTTTACAAATAAGAACATGTGTGTACTGAAAAACAAAACAAAAGATTCTGTTACTGCATCTTTTCAGAGTATGGATTTGTTCTCCTTTATCTCTGAAGTGGTTAAATGTTCCTGGCAAGCAGATTTTTGAAGGGTTTTGAATGTATACAAATAGCCACTAATAAAAGGACCCAGTGGAGGTGTTCCTATTTACTGCTATGAAGAAAATCCTGAGGCTGCGAGTGGGAACTGTCAGTTTCTCTCACTGCTGAGAAATACCAGATGTGGTAAGAACTATACCAACCCTGGAGGCTTTTGATCATTTTAATGGAGAGAATTGCTCTTTGATTTTGAACAATAGATGAATTTGTTTACAGACCTTGAAAGTAGTCTTCATCTGGTGAGACTGAGATCACTGTCCACAATTCCTTTCATTGCTCATGATATTTGACAAGAAGTCTGGGACAGTCCGACCATTAAATAACTGGGCATCTCTCTGTAAAACTCTGTCTCAAAGGTGAAGTGTGAACTGAGAAATGCAGCATCTTTATCTTCAGAAGACTTGATAAAAATCCATTGCTGTCTGATGAAAAGTTTAAAATGATAAGGGGATGGAAAATATTCTTCATCTGACCTATTGAGTCATGAGGTCATTTTGCAATTCGAGGGTCACAGTGTGTGACTTCTCATAGGAGAAGCAACAAGATTTTGGTAAATGTTTGCTATTAAACATCTTAGAAATTCAACTAAAGAGCTAAGGGCTATTTGTAAGACAGTAAATATGAAACAAATAGACATGTGAAGCATATCCACATCTAGGGAATGCTTGCTATGGATGATCAGAATTATCTTGGTTTTAGTACTGATGTGTGCTTCTAATGATTTAAAGGCATCAGGTATTATTTTGAACTGCTTTTCATGTCTGTTTTTTTGTGAAGTAGTTTGTAATACTTTTGATTGCATGCTAGCTTTGCCAAAGTGCTGTTAATTTTTATTATGGGCCAAACTTTATGCTATGATTTATGTAGAGTTTAGACACAGGAATGCTCCTTATGCCCCCAGCTGGTTTTATACAGACCTTGAGTATATATCCATGTAAAAGTGACTGACTTAAGCAGCACTCATAACTCCCCTGAGGAAGGGACCTTAAAGATCATCTAGCTTCAATCCCCAACATGGGCAGCGATGTTTTCCATTAGGCCAGGCTGCTCTCAGCCATTCTGTAAATTAATTTTTTTATGTTTAAATTGAAAACAAAAAGGCAGTGCTGGATGTAGCTAATTGGCTGATGTTTATTGCAGTAGCTTTTTAAACCGTGGGAGGGGGAAGGAGTAAATAACATTGCTGTAATTAAGTGCTGTCAAGCGATTCATGTTGCTTGAAAAATTAACATCTTTAAATTCATTTTTGCATTGACATTTCCAGTTAGTAGAGACCCATTAATTTGTGACAGGCTTCTGTTCTATTGCTATGGGCTCTTGAATAGTATACAAATAATAGTGGCTAACAATAAGTGCAGCCTGGGATCCTTACCAGCAGCATGAAGGGTGAAGGTTTGTACAAGCACTCAATGTCAGTAAAGCACCACCCATGCAGAGCTGCTCCTTAGGGCACAGTACATCTTTCCAGCTGTTCTGTAGTTGATGTGATCCATTATAGGTGACAATGATGATCAAATGGTCTTACTATTCATGTCAGGTTCATTTAATTCCCACTTCTTGTTACTCATCATTCCTATTTCATGACTGTTTTGAACAGCTCCAACTTTGTCCAAGAGAGGTCTGTTCCACAGTGTCATTGCAGGACAGTGAATTCTGTGGGGCTTCACATCTGAGAATCTGTCATTTAAAACCCGTTCTGAAGTTTATGCATTGTTTTTATTTGTAATCCTGTGGCCATGAAAATTTAAGGTAGAGAGCTTCCACTGATTTTCAGCCCTTAGGGTTAGGGATTGCTGAAGTTTAAAGTGCCGTATCTAAATGTCTGTAAATAACAGGAAAGCAATTCTGGCCATGTGCTTTTGTCAATTAGGCTTAAATTTCTTCTGCCCTACTGACATCCCAGAGGAACTTAATAATGTCAGAAAATTTTGCAGCCATGAAAAATGTTAAGGGGAAACAAAAAAATAAAGAGGATCTAAAAATGAGAGAATGTGAGTACTACAGGGCCTAATGAAACCTGACATCCCATTTCAGGGATTTCAGTTTTGCAGTTCTCAAAATTTTCATTGCTGACCACTGCCCTGTCATCATTCCATTACCCTGGTTCCAGACACTTCCACTTACGAACTGAAGAGGTGACTTGTATCTGGGCATCTCTAAAGAAACATCCTGCATTCAATTCTGATCATTCAGGGCATTCATCTGTCTGATATCAGTTATACTTCACTGGCAGACATCATGTCCTTTGTCATTGCAGTAGTGTAGACTAATTTATCTCTAAATGATTAAAGTAATGCAGTTTACACTGGGAAAGTCCTTGCACCTAAGGAAGCATAGCAAATAAGTTGTGGTCTGATCTAAGTTAAAGTTATCAGGTATTTTTAGTTCTGCAAAATTAATTTGAAAGAAAACCTGTAACTTTACCACGTCATATTGAAAGTGGCAGCTATCAAAGTTAAAGTATGCATTCTTCATCACATTATGCCTTAAATGCGAATTTTACTTTTAGTTTGAACAGTGAGATCACCTGAAAAATGAAGCCTATTAAACTGCTGCTGTGATATGCTTACATTGATTGATGACCTCAAATTAGAATGGCAAGGAAAGGCTGTAACAGCCTCTCGTGTTCATCACAAAATTACGATATTCACAAAGATGTTTTAACTCAGGGTTTGGTTGGCAAGGGGCAATTATTTTAATGAAATCCTTGAAGCTTTTCTTCCTGAACATTTGACAGCTGATGATGCTTAATGCAAAACAAATTCCTGCTTATTAGTGCTCAAATATTAGTTTTAGTAATGCGTCCCTGGTAAGATTAAGGCATGTCACTGCACTCCAAATCTTGTGCACTTGTACTGCAGTTCATGTTCCAGTGCAAAAGCTAAAGGAACACAAATAATTATTTCCATTATTTAGTAATGGTGGACTAAAACATCAATTCTGTCTTAAAAAGAAAGAGAAAGAACCCTGAACTGTGAGGTGGCAAATAAACAGTTGATATGAATAAAACGTATGATCATCTACTTGAACTCACGCAAAATTTTTAGTATTAAAAAATGAAATAGTCTTAGAGATGGGGAAGATCTGCAACCAAAATGCACTGACTGTGCTTCATCTTGGTTTGCCAGAAGAATCCTCAGCATCATTCCATTTGATTTAATGCAGAAGACTATGTACAAAGAAGTTTAATTTCTTTAATACAGTACTTCTTCAACTATTTTTGTTGTTGACTTGCATGAATTATATACATTCTACATATGTAGAATTTCCAAAAGGATCTAAAACTCTTCTGGAAATTTTTTAGGTGTCCAAAGTTGAAAAATGCTGATAAAATTGATGTGGTTTAACTATTGGTCCTGCAGTATATAAAGATTAAGTTTGACTACTAGAAAGTGTTTCTGCAAACATGGTTCTTTAAAATGTACTGCCAATCTCTGGATGTTTTGTAGACCAGTGTTTTACTAGACTTATATTTAGAAAGTTTTAAACAAACTCCATGTTAATTTCTGAAAATTAAGCCTGTTTCTTCTTCCTCCTTTCCCAGTGTGTATCTAGGACAGCTGATGAGACAAATGCCTGCAGGTGCCTATTTCTACAGACCATAGGGGAAGCCTGGCTGGTAAGCTTATGCTAAGTGAACTGTTAGCTCAGGTAAGATGAATTCCAGTCAGAGAAGCTTTTACGGAAAACAAGCATGAACCAGCACAGATGGGGAAGATGATGCTTCCTGTTCCCTGCAGATCACTGGTTTTATGAGCTTCTTAGCTACCCACAGGACTGCTGGTCATAAACATAGGCAGCTTAAAAATCTGTTTGAAACCAAGCTGAAAAAACTCTGTAGGTTGCGCTTTAATTAAACTCCTATCAGAGGTATTCAGGCAATAAATGAATTTAAAATCTTAAAAATAACTCTGTCAATTCAATTAATTTCTTGTGTCATCCATTTAAAGATGTTAATTTATCTTCTCCAAGGTGATTTTTTCACTTAGGTTATGCTGCCATTTTTACACTTTATCACAGAATATGCTGGGTTGGAAGGGATCCACAAGGATCAAGTCCATTTCTTGGCCCTGCACAGGGCAACTCCAAGAGTCACACCGTGCACTTAAAATCATTGTCCAAACACTTGTTGGTCTCTGGTCAGGCTCGGTGCTGTGACCAGTTCCTTGGAGAGCCTGCTTGAGCGCCCAACGTTTGGGGTTTTTTTCCTCAGAATTCTCTTCCCATCTACTTTTAAGTAGTTTTCTTCTTCCTTTGTTTTAATCCAATTCAGACTGTCTCTCATTACCTTGTTTCATCACAGCTCTTTAACTTCCATTTTTCTCTTCTTTTCCGAAGACCTTTCCACAGTCCTGATTTCTGTTACTTAATGTAGCAAAATTAAAGAAGTCTGTGTAGCTAGATTGTTACAAATTGCTGAACAACCCTCCTGCCTGTTTTGCTTTCTTAATCCCCAGTCTAGTTGATACCCTGACTATATTTTTACTCTTCCTGGCCCTAGGGCTAATTTGGTGTATGAGAATGTGCTAGAATATTAATATAGGTAGCTGAAAATGTCTCCTCTACACCAAATATAGTTTCACCAAAAATAAGAAAAATATAAAAAATCTGGCATGCAGAACACAGGCTCCAGTATTCTGGAAACATTTTATATGAGTCTGGACAACTCAAATATGAAATTAGTTTTGTCTGCTTCTTTGTATTCTCCACATTGCTTCAGTAGAACTAGGTCTGTGTTATTCAAAAGATTGAGAGCTGGAAGGCTGTTGTGTGAGCTAGGAAAACCAGTGCTGTTGTGCCTCATTTTTCTCTGTAGTTTTCTCTTTGTTTTTAAACTTTTTGTCTGTTTATTTTCTCTTTTTGCTTTTTTTTAACTTTTTTTTTTTCTGGAATAGTTCTTACAGCATACTTTAATCCACCATACATTATTTCCTTGCTAACTACAGAAGCTGATAATCAGTACAGTCAGCTCATTCAGAGCAGTGAGGAAGACAATAAACAGAGCATGAGAAACTGTTCCAGGTATTTCAAAATAATCCTAACTGCAGCAAGAGACTATAAAAATTGTGGTTTACTCAATTATGGAACACAGGATGTTTGTGTTAATGTAGGCATGAAAAAGCCCTTCTCAAGCAGTGAGGGGCTTCTCTTGGGCAGATGCACAGAACTGTCCCCTTCTGAGGAGGGAGGGAACCTCTCCAATGTTTTTGATTGTAAATGGGAGATGAGCTGGGTGAAATGACCTGATCTAGGAAAAAAGGAGGTGAAGTTACAGCAAGGTCCTCAGCATCCAAGTGTCTGCATGTCCTGAAATAGGATACTGATATCTCTAAATGTGTGTGAGTTCCTGACATTTTTGGTGATGTGTCCTCACCCCCATACACTGCCTTTTCCCCTGCTAAATAGCAGCTCCATCTACTTATTGCTAAGCAAAGGTCAGCTTATCTTGAAAAAGGGGAACAGAATCTGACAGATTGGCACCATTCCACTGCAAACACAGTGCAAATCTGCCTTCCCTTCAGAAATGTGAAATCTAATGTAGGGTTTGTGTAGTTGGAGGGCACAGCTTATGCATTTCATCCAATGTGTGCCTTGCAGGGGTGCACAAATTGGGGGGTCTTACTGTGTTTGATCTTGCCACTTTGCAACACATTTATGCTGTTGTTAAAGAAAACACTTTCCAAAGCTCTGTGGTTTGTTGAATAGCATCATTCCTGTTATTAGTGGATTGTGGAAAGCAACCTGTATTAACTTGTGGCTTACCAGCTCAAACTGAGAGTAACTGATTTGTTGCAGAAAATTCTATAGAAATTCAGCTGTCTGCCACTAAGAAATGCTAACTTAACATTTTAATCCAATTTGCAGGCAAGAGAGTTGATACACAAGCCTTCCCTTTAGTTATGGCTCCTTTCCATCTGCTGCACTTAGGATACCTGCCCTTGTCTCATGCATAAACTAATGTGGGATATTAGGGAGAAGGAAGACATTAGACTTGGTCCTATTTCAACTCTGTTCCTTTCATCTCTAGTATTCCCAATGTAAGTCCCTTCTGCACATCACAGAGGAAAGACTTTAAACTGCAAAACTCCCTCCCCACCCCTACAAGAACGTGTTACCCCAGAAAAGGGAGTAAATGTAACATAACAACTCCCTGACTCCAGAGGTATGATAACACTTGGAAGAGCTTTGCTTTTCTTTCTTGACCTGTTTCCTTCAAAGGCTGAACAAACACTTTTGTTCTAGAGATGTAAGCTATCTTGGAGAAATGTCTATTGCCAGTAGTGTAAACCCCAGGAGGTTTTGTCTCAGAAGATACAGTTCCAGGAAGTAGGTAATAATATCAAGCAGGAGAGCCAGCAATGCTGGAACCATCGATGTAGGTTATATACAGGGGAGAAACCAAGCAGAACAGTGTATATATGAACCCAATATAAATTGCTTTTCTGGTGCATGATGTACATCAGTCAACAAGACAACAGGAATTTTCAGTTTCTAATTCCTCAGTGAGCACTTCCTGTTGGCTCATCCATTTTTAGGGTAAGATTTGTGAGCAGTCTTTGATCACAGGAGTTTTTTCAATCAGGAAAAACACAAAGTTGATGGAATGAAAAAACCTTTTTCTTAAAATCTCAGGTGTGTGTGGGAGGGGATAAAATCACCTCAGAATGAAAAGCCTCAAATGACAAAAACTGGTGTGTATGCACTCCTGTGTATGGAAGACACAATGTATCATTGCNATGACAAAAACTGGTGTGTATGCACTCCTGTGTATGGAAGACACAATGTATCATTGCAAGATGGAAAGTAGCTGAGGAAGAACTTACTTTATTCCTCTGAAAATATTAGGATTTATTTATATAGATCTATGGTTCCAGAAAAGGATAAAAGTGCATTTGCTATGTTCTTAAGAGAAAGCAAGGCAGAAGAATTTAATTAATCAAACTTTATTGCTTTATTAAGGCTGCTTTCTGAGTACAGTTTTTTGTGTAGCAGAGGGCAGGTGAGAGTTTAAATGAATGCTTCATGATGTAGCTTTCTGTGAAGGAAAATGCCTTAAATGGCTATGAACTCAGTGCACGTCTGCTTCATCTCTTAAAAACATAAATTGTACATTTTGGCACTTTGTAAAATAACACTTCTAAGCAAGACTGCTATAGCAAGGAGACAAAATGTGTCTATTTAAGGACCAGGAAAAACTTTCTGATACAGCATTATTAGTTAGAGCTGCCTAGGAAATTTGATTTCTATCTAAAAATCCAAAATAAATGCCTGTTTACAAAAATGAATACCCAAAGTTGTTAAAAGTGCAGGGGTCACTACAGACTCTTGCTAGAAGCAACATTAAACATTGAATTTTCTTAAAACTGTGGAGGGAACTCTGACAGCAGCCATGGCAATGAGGTGGCATTATTGTTTGACCAAGGCCTCATCTTGTCTGTCTGCTTTGTGAGATTTGGGGAAATGTGAAACACATCCTTTTTGACTAAATTATATATATATTTAATATTGAAAACTCAGGGACACTAAGCAAACTAATGAAAAAGGAAACAGGCTTTGTCCACTAGTCCACTGAACCTAGTGGAGCAGGTTTTTCTTTACTGATAGCTCAATGATATTGGAGACCTCTGTGCTCCATCCCTCTGGTCTCAGGGAAGCTTTTTACCTCTTTCTGGGGAAAGCATCTTCCTCTTCCTCACTGCAGTTTCCCAGCTCTTGCTTCTCCCACCCTGGAACACCTCCTTTGACCCAGGCATTAGGTTTCCTGGGAAGGTGCACACTTCCCCTCCTAGGTCATGGTTTACTAGACAGTGTTAAAAGGAACAAAATATTCATCTGGAAATACATACTGTGAAGGAGATCATCAACTATACCACTGAAAGAAGGTACAACAAGGTACCTTTGTAGTTTAGAGTCAGATCATGTATGGTGTGGAAAATTTAAAGATTTAAAGTCTCTGAAAGTGGGCATGCTGATGCTGGAGGTCTCCGTCCACTGCAGTTCAGAATGTGGCATTAAGAAGGGAAGCTGATTCTTACCCACATTTCCTGAATAAGTGCTCAAACCAACACAATGGTTGAAGATGTGGAAGGCAGCTATTGACACCTATGCTCCGACCTGACCCTTATATGCAGTTGCTGTTAATTGCTGTTTGGCTTGTTAATTACATGTTTTCCTGTAACTGGGACAGAGTAAGTATGTTTCTGTCTGAATTCCCATTCATTTTAAAGATGACTCAGTAATCTTGCCCATGCCCATGCAGTAAATGAAATAGACATATGCGAGAGAAATAATTTCTATATTCAAGACTATCTCCTGCAAGCAGAAATGGGTTACATAAGCAGTCCTAGTTCTGGCATTCCCTACTTTGACTTTGCTATGTTAATCTCAACTATATATATATACTTACATATATTTTTTTACTAACTTCCTGTGGATGAAATGTCCTATCTGAATGCAGCTTCAATGTTCCAGACAGAAAATATTTCCTTGAAGACAAACCCTGGAGGTGAAACCTTAAAACCTTCTTCCAATCCTTAAAGTTTTGTAAGTTTGCTTGAGACTCAGTTTTTGCCAGCACAGTTGTGTCTGTCCTGTGGTTCTGTGCAGTCTGATGCACGTGGGCTCTTGGCCATCATTAAAGGAGTTGTTCTGTTCCTGTGACATGCATGGAAGCATGTACCTTGTCTGTTCTTGGAGAGCTGATATTTCTGGACTGTTGCTTTTGAAGTCCAGTTCCTACCCCATAAACTTTTATGCTTTACTCAGACAGTCAGTCCTTTCACAAAATGGAATTTCATTTCTGATTTAGGGTTGCATGCATGGAATTTATTTGGTCCCTGGGGCGCTACCAGCCCTGACCACAGCCCAGAACTCCCTGTCAGCTCCTGGAGCCATCAATCCCTGCCCTGTGATGCTGCAGCAGGGCTGATCTCCAGCTCCCCACAGCCTTGCCCAGCCATGGCCATCACTGCTCTCTGACAAAACCTGCACAGGATTGAGTCTGCTCCACAGACTGACACTTCTGTAAAATATTATTGATGAAAAATTCATACTTAAATTAGTTTACGCTGGTACAGAGTTCTGTTGACTTGACATAATTCTTAGGTCTGGCTGCAGATTTGTAATTTAACCTATTAACAGTAGGGGATTTAAATTAATACACCTTTCTAATTTCTGCTATAGCACTACAATAATTACAAATGTTACACCGTGTTTGTTTCTTTTTAAATATTAGTTCAATTAATTTCATGATGCGTTTTTAGTCTGTGCAGAAAGCACTACAATTAATTATGAATCCACATTCAAGTAAATTTTTTATGCCAGGCCTAGATTTTTAATTAGTGTTTAAATCATTTACAAATCTTTCACCTGAAACGATCCAGCATTTGACGTGTGTTCATTTTAGCTATTTTTAGTTTTTCAGTGTCTCTAATGTTTTTTAAGTGTGTCCAAAAGAGTAAGGGGGGTAAAGAAAATTTCCATTTAGTTTTAGGGTCTGTTAAGTCCTGATAACATTCCACAAGGCAATGAGTGGCTTGGTAGATGAGAAAAGACCAGTGGATATTGTCTAACTTGATTTCAGCAAGGCTTTCTAAATTGTTGTGTGTGAGATCCTAATGGAGCAGCTGCTGATGCCTGGGCTGGATGAGCCCATGGGTTGAAAACTGGCTGAATGTCCAGGCCCAGAGGATGGAGACCAGTGACTCTTGCTGTGCCCCAGAGATCAGTACTGGGCCCAGTGCTGTTTATCATCTTCATTAATGATCTGTATGACAGGATGACCCTCAGCTGTGTTGCAGACAACGCAAAATTGGGAGGAGTGGCTGATACACCAGAGGGTCATGCTGCCATCCAGGAAGTCCTCAGCAGGCCATGGGTTGATAGGAACCTCATGAAGTTCTGCAATGGGATGTGCATAGGTTTTTTGGAAAGAAAAAGTACAGACAGTTTAACCCACACTCCAGACCACCAGCAGTCCAGTCTTAAACCTGCTACTCTATTTTTACATGGGGCTGACACAAGGGCTTTAATGTCTAGAAAACAGAGCTCATTGTACACAACACTGTGTATTTCCTGTAGTGACCTGATTGTATTATGAGGAGGAAAATAAATAATTCTCATGTTTTGATTTTTCTGTTCTTCATGTTACGGCCTGGAGCAAGGAAATCATTACTAGTCCGTGCCTGTGTTGCAGTCACACAAACAGGAGCAGAGCCTCCTGCTTTCTGCAGTATTTTTTGATGCACTGCTTCTAAGATGAAGGATGTATCTTGAGCATCATAGTTAGATATGATTCATCACACAATTGGGTTTTATACTACACACAGACCGCTTGACGATAAACTAGAAAGATAACATCATACTGGTTTAATTTTCTTGGGAAAGAAAGTCTATTTAATCACAACACAATTCAGCCACATACCTACATTTCTTTTTGTACTGTAATATTTGTAGGAGCAGCACTCTGACCACCTGATGTATTTCTAGACTCAAGAAAGAAAAAAGAATGCAAATCTCCTTAGAGGAGGTCAAAACATATTCAGAGACATTTTCTCTGCTTTCTTTTAGTAGCTCTAAGGCTTCAAATCAACAACTGCAATTCCTAACCATATGCTTCCCAAGCAATTTCTTACCCTCTGCTAAAGTCCAATGTCTTGGGAAATGTCGTGGTTTTATTTCTATGTCACTCATATAAGTTTTTATTCTATTGGGCTACATATGTGTCTCCACACAGTGCTTTTATCCGTTACTGTGCCTGAACTGGACAATCTTCAATGTGACAACCAAGATATGAACTATATTAAAATATTTACCTAAAATTTTACTATCTTATTAGGTTTTAGTCCCTGAAATGATTCATGTCAGTGGTGTCCATTTGTTTTCTGTTTTTGCTTGTTATGGGTTTTCTTCCTAGAATTAATAAAATGTTTGTGAATACGAATATCATCACCCCTTCATATTTATGGTTACTATTTCTTCTCTCCTTGCAAGTGATCCCAAAAGGAAGAAATCAAATTCATGATTTCTCATGCAATATACCAAACACCAGTACTGGTCCTATGATGCCATGATATCTAGTACTCTATGTTTGGAGTTTATCAATCTGCATAATGAGATGTATGAAAGCTGTTCAGGTAAGGACTCAGTTATGCTGGAGTCAAAAATTCCATTTATTCTTTGCTAGTCCTTGCTGCTCTTTGGACAGTGCCTCATTCTCAGCTGCCTCAGGAAAGAAAGAAAAATCTCAGGTTTTTGGCAGAAGATTGAAAGTTTATCTCAACTGTTCTATGACACTTTTTGTTCCTGCTTTCCTTACTCTTGCTACCTGTTCTCTTCCTGCTCACAAGAATTAATTTCAACTGTTCTTCTCCCTTCTTTTTCTAGTTTCAACTGTCCTTATTTTTGACACAGGCTTCACCCAGACTCTCTCCATCCCTTTTTTGAGGTGACGAGAATCTCAGGGGGTTGGGACATAACCATATCCTGCTGCTTGCTTCTTATTTATTTTTCCTCCTCTCTGGCATAGGTTCAGCCTCTTTGGGGATGTTCCGACCTTTGTGTGGATTGCCAAAGAGCTGCAGATCCTCAGGGATCCACTCCAAGTTGCTAAAACCTGTCCTCTTTCACCAGCTCCCATTTTTAGCAAAACACTTGGAAAGTGCAAACCAGATATTTGAAGACACTTCTGAGAAGTGCTTGTGTATAGGATTTAAAGGCTATGTGAAATATTATGGTCTTTTTGGTCTTTCTGCTTTTTTAAAGGATTCTACTTATATTTGGAGGTGATTTTATATATATAGAGAGAGAGAGAGAGATAGAAGTGATAGGTGATAGGTGAATGAATGAGAACCATTTTGCACTATCATTGAAGGAATATGATCCAAATAATAAAAATTCTGTGTTATTGAAAAAGAGCTGTAGGGAGGATTGACACATAGGCATTTTATATTCACATATAATATTAGAAAATCACTAAAATTATAAAAATGTCACTGCTAGGCTTTACCACAGAAATTAAAAACAAGATAGATCAGCTGAATCTCCCAGAAGGAGGCCAAAAGAATAAGAAAAATTCCCTTGAAGAGAACAATTCATATTGTAGTTACTGAAGAACAGACAAAGAGGGGAGTTAGTTGGCTGATCCTGTAAAATCATTCACAGCTGTTCATAGCTCCTCTGTCATCAGCTCTTCTTCCTTCTCCTTTCTCTGTTGGTCCTCATCCTGCATCCCATGCCTTCCCTAACCCACCCTGGCTATTCTGCCCCCCTTGCTGTGCCTGGTAGAGGGACTGAACAACTGTGAGAGCTGCAGTTGGAGGACTCTGAGGTTGAGGGTGTTTTCTGCATCTTCAGTGAATGTGGGGGTCACTATGGATCATATCTTGTGAACTGAACCTTAAAATAAAACCTGAAAGGTGTTGCTAGCTGAGTAGGCTCTGTGATGTAAATGCGCTGAGGACATGAAAAGTGATGTTCTAGAGACATCCTCTGAAATTCCTGCATCCTCTTCAATGGCCTCCTTGGAGCACTTTTGCAGTGATGTATGTTAATACGAGTAATTCAAAAATATATATGGAAGTTGAAACATATCTGTGCCCATAAAAAAAAGAAAATGTTCTCTAATTATGAATCAGCAGAAATATGGAGATCAGAAATGGAAAAATATTTGCTTAAAGAAGAAAGAAAAGTTAAATGCATGAGAAAAAATCAGTGGGTATTTTAAAATGTAGTAGGGAAAGTGCTTTGAGATCAATAGGTAATAACTGGATACATAACCACTGTCTTATATTCAGCCATAAAACACACCTTTTGGAATAAGCTGTCAGAGCTGCTGTCATGTTACCAATAATTGTTCTCGAATTACTTACTCCTGAGACGATAAAACAGTCAGAGTTTAATTCTCTGTAATATTAATTGTCATAAACCTTAAAATAAAATGTCAGAGTCTGTTTATGACACCACTTACTATTTCGAATGAAGACTGAGGTTCAAGCAGTTACAAATGAGAACTGCAAAATGCTTTAGATATTGGAGAAAAAGAGTGAATGATTATCAACACAGGTTGCTTTAAAACAATCAGCCATAAGTAAAACAAAAGTAATATGTAAGTGAATGGAATAAAATCCAAGTACTAAAAGAAGTACTCAACATTGAAGGTCATTGAAGGGTCAGACTTAGGATTGCATTTTCTTGTTCAGGGGAGTTGTCTTGCATAGACTTGACAAATACCAGTTTCATTCTTCTGCAAGTGTTGGATTGGTTTTTACAGGACTTTGTGTTTTCACCTAACCTGGTATTAGATATCCCAAGGGAGAGGACTTAAATTATCTACTTCAAGAGATTTCCATTGACATTTAAACTTTTCATAAAGAAATATTATTTTGATTTCTTTTCTACAGTCACTTCTAGTGATTCAGAATTACTTGGCTTCTGCATTAATTTACATATTTTGAGATTCCCTATTTTATACTTTTGGTTCAGTGGAAACACCATGAATATGATAAACACAGAAGTCTGATTCCAGCTGGCCCACCAGTGATATGTCTGAAGTGTGATAGGAGTGCCAGCCAACCACAGGGAGCACAGAACACAGCACATGGGATAGTGACTTGTGGCTTACAATGAGCAATGGATACAGACCTGCTCAGCTGGGCTCAGAAGTGGCCTTTTTCAAAACTTGTCTTAGATTGAGCAGCTGAGAAGCATTTTCATATTAAATCTAAGATGAAGGAACAATGTGTTCCTGATTTTGTGCCAAATTCATTTCTGTCCCTTCTGGCCACTCTGGGGCTTGGAGGTACTAAGGTGAACGAGTGCTTACAGAGGTGTTGTATTTGTTAGAATATTAGAAATTAGATTGAAAGACTCCTGTATTGGAGACCAACAGGCCCATAATAACTGTGATCTTGGTTACTGTCATGACACCTCTATATCTCTAAATGAGACAGGAAGAGCAATAAGTAAGTTCTATAAGACTTATTGTCATCACTACTTTTTCTTCAATTATTTTTTCGTTTTCTTTTTTTCTTGTGACACTGATCTCAAAGGTTCAGATCTCAACATGGACAGCTAGATCTCTCTTAACTAGAGAATAATTTCATTGTATAATGCAAGAATTACTACCAAACTAATTTCATTTTTTATCATTTTGCCTCATTCTCCACAGCATTTCCACACCCACATTCTACCACCTACCTTTTGTTCTATGGGAACACATGAAGAAGGGAATTTTAAAACTAATTTTCTTTATTTATATTATGCAATAAAACAGCAGTTATTAGGAAAAAATGAAATCTTCATAGCTATTGGTGCAAAAATGCACAGAAGTTAATAAAGCTTTTCTCTTCATACATTCATCTTAATGTATCAAATGCAGTTATCTTACAAGATTTTTTCCTTGTAGCTAACAGAATATTTCTGTCAATACTTTAGCCTGCTTCATCTTATTTGTTTTATCATGTTATTGATAAGCAGAGGTGGGTTTTGCTGAGGGGTCTGCAAGCTGATAACCTTTCCCCTGTTCAAAGATCCTGACTCTGACAGCAGGAATGGTACGGATAGCTGGTGTCTGGTTGCCAATGGCAGCAGGTGCATTCATCTGTCCTGACTCAAATCACAAGCTACTACAGTGCACATTACACCTATGCCTATAGTTAGTGTACCATGTGCTGGCTTCACTTAGCTACCAAGTAATAATTGCTAGTATGAGAGTCTTGAATTTAGCTTTTCAAAGCCTGGAATGAACCTTCACACCTGAGTGACTGTGTCAGTGAGTCATACCAGTGAGGGATGGTGTACCTCACCCTCCCCTTACCGGTTACCCAGATTTGCCTCAGCTTCCTGACAAGTATTTGTGCTTGCAGTAGCCTCTGGATTGTGACAACTGACTGAATACAGGCCACTTTAAGATGAGTTTTACCACCTTCTGAGTTGTATCAACAATACAAATTCTGTATCTAGGAGTATGAGAGAACTTTTGCAGCTGGAAACTAGATGAAATTCCTTAAAACACCCCAAATGATGCCAGACACCTATGCTTAAGCAATTAAATTCTGCCATAGATCTCCATTGATGATAGTATGTGCTCACACATAGACACTGTGTCCCTTCTCTGTGGGTATCCACCCCTAGTTACCCCAATGCACCAAAAAAGGCTACTAAGGAAGATGGTGCATGAAAAGCCAGTGTTTCTGCAGTAAGAGCTCAGAGCTGTGTGAACATAGATTTTATTTTTAAAAAATATTCTGTCATTATTGAGTACATTCAAACTCACATGACCAGCAATCAGAGATTTTTTGAGAAAATGAAGACAGACATCACTGATTTCTAGACTGTATTTGTGTCGAAATACTGTCCAGGTAGTTGCCATTTGCAAGATTATGTAGCTGTAGGAGGCATCAGCATAAGGAAATGCTACTATCTCTTTTATTTATAATAAAACAAGGCAAATTAATCTTTATTCTCTAAAAGAATATTTCACAAGTTAATGGTTGAAATACTCAAAAAATTCCACCATTTTATTTTCTATATCTGTGTGTGGGAAAACAACAGAAATGTGTACACTCATTAAATTTACAGCTGCCTTGTAGTGTTGCTTTTTCTCACCTTGGATAACCTTATTAACTGAATAAATTGTTCCCTGTGTGTTTCAGGTAATTGGAATAAGAATATTTTTTCAAATATGAGTGACTTACTCACAGTGTCTCATCATTGAAGGCAGGATTCCTCTTCCCTGACTTTAGACATCTACAGCATATAAAATCTGATTTATTTTCCCTAGTTCACCTTTGTCAGTGGAGAAAAGATCAACATTTATGGTGGTGCATTTTCATTTTCCTTAATTATAGAAGGGTTTTGTAGTGATTGGTTCAGACAGGGTCTTCTACATGATAAACATCTAAGATTTTTGTTGCCAGCAAAGCACGTCCTCACCAGGACTAGGAAGAGATGCATTTAAGGACATCTCCTCAAGCTGGAAGAAAATGTGGTCTGTCAGCAATTCAGTCAACCTACACAAAATTTCCTGTTGTTTTGGGACCAAGGTGCTTTTCTGTCAATCCAAAAGGTCATTTCTTCTATTAGCTGTGATATATAGCAGGTGCTCTTGAATTTCCATCAGTCTGTAGATGAAACTTGCACACTGGGTAGTTCTGCATCCCTGGCTGGTGAAGGAGCTGTGGGAACATGGCAGGGAAGAGACTGAGCTTTACTATATTTATTGACATGGGTGTAAATTAGGTTTTCTTTTGCCTCGAGTACAGTTTTCCACAGTGATGGCTAACCCAAATTAGCTGTTTCAAAAGCAGTGTGTGTTTTTGTCTACCAGTGACACATATTAAATATAAGGTAACAGCTATTATGTACTCAGGCAAGTTGTATGCATTAATAATGTGCTTACCCTTACCAGACAGCACATGCAGTCTCTCAGGCCTGCATGAGTGATCTGACTACACTAATAGCTGTTTTGTTGTGACAAAAAAACCCTCATGATTTTTAAATTATTGAATATTTTTCAGTAAAATGAGTTTTACAGTTAATGTGTTTCTCATGTTGGCATCCATTATTTTCTGGCAACACAGAATGAAACCATCGAGGAGGATACCCAGTTCTCCTTTTCCTTTTATATATGCCAACATGAAAGAGCTGCAACAGTGTAAAATGGGAACAATATAAAGAGGCCAGAAGTGTCCAGCTCAGTACAGACTTGCTTTCTGTATCTCTTATGTGTGCTATGCCATGAAGAAATTAGTGAATGCAACATAGTCATTTGCTACTTGAAAAAAACAACAAAAAAACAATTTTTTTTCCTTCGTGTAACAAACAGCATTATTTTTAAAGTTACTTTCAATATTAAGAATTTAATGGGAAAAGAGTCACCTCTCTTTTAAGAAAAAAAATTAAATTAAGACAATATTTTCTATTGGATACATATTTGTATGTTATATATATAACATTGCACAAGCTCATGAGCTCTGAAAAATGAGCTTCTATTTTCAAATTATCATTCAAAATGAGTGAAAACACTGCATCTCATCTTAGTTCCAGAGCTGTAAAACTTAACATCACCTCCTACTGCTCTGAAGTTTCAAAATGTATTGTATTAGGGCATGGAGCTATCTATACAACAAGAAGAAAATAAGTGTAACTACTCATCAATTTGAAAATAGTAACTATTCAGTGTTGTGCAGGAAACAAAGGATGGTGACCTTTCAATTATATGCAGTCATATACTTACAGACAAAATTGCTAAAAAGACAATTCTGGCTGTCTTCATTCTGCCCCTTCCCTGCTTTTGAATACTCGGCTTTGTGATTCTAATCTTGTTCTTTTGAAGTGGGGGTTGGTGGGGTTTTTTTTGGTTTTTTTGGTTTTTTTTTGGTTTTTTTTGGTTTTTTTTTCTGCAGTTTCAGCTGCTAAGACAATGGGCTCTACTTAGTATGAAGCCTCTGTTTTCCTATGATGACATGCCGGAATTTTATGTCCTCTCATGACACAGTTTTAGTAAGAGACAAAGAGAGAAGCAGGAGTCCTTTCTTTAACAGCCACACAGACTGGATCACCTCTTCTTTGTTGTTCAAATAAGTTCTTTGGGGGAATATGGTTCTAATCTCACAAGCTTCACCTCATGGAAGTTCAAGAACACTGCTGGTTCTATTGGGGTTTTTTTGTTTGATTGGTTTATATTTGCTTTCTTCTCTTAGTTCAAGCACACGTACAAACGTGTGAGCATGGAACTTATCATTCATTCTCTGTTTTAATAATGTGGTTGTGCTATAAATTATAATGTATAATGTTATTATTAAAACAAAATTCAGTGCTTTTCTCTCCCAGGTGAGTGCTCAAACCATTAGGATGCAACTCAAGCTACCTTTCACTTATTTTGAAGTTCAAAAGGACAGTTTTGAATTTATTACCGAATTATTTCAACTTATGTCTCCCAGTGCTTGGGTCAGGATTGTCATATAAATGATGAGGTTTATACCTTCCATCAGTTGTAACAGAAATGAGAATCTGTTCTCATTTTTTCTGCAGACCTTGATTATGCCCATTCATGCAAAAAAGTCTTTGGAAATCATCTGGTGGATAAGACATTACAGAACCAAAGATTTGCTTTGAAAGTGAACTAGGGCTGAGTTGCTAAGAAAGGACAGCTCAGAACAGACTTGCAGCCTCACAGGGACACTGGAGCAGAGCATAGATGCTTCTAACACTCTGCTGTGACACATATTTAAGATATAGATAAGATATTAGTTGGGCCTGAGTATTTAAATTCATCTCCAAGTGTTCTCTGGCCATCTGTTTTGTGTTTGTTGTCCTCTCTTCTGTGCCAAGAATTCGCAGTGTTGCAGGTGAGTAAAATTTCCCAGACTTGCCAGCTGTACATCAAGTTGGCTGGAGACAAAGCATGAGATCTTCATGAGACTTTGCTGACTCTGTTGGCTCCACTAATGTAGGCAAGCTGGAGAGTGCACTGCGAATCAGGAGTGTTTGGAGAGTGGACTGTGAATCCAGGAGCCAGGGGTGCTTGTCACAACCTGTAGTCAAAGCATGATATCTTTGTGTTAACACAAACAAATAATTCTTGTTAGTTGGTCTTATCTAGTCTAAGTCACTATAGTTTACAAAGGAAGGTACAGCTCTCTAAGTCCAGCAGTGCAGTAATTTCGGCTACCTACTTTAAAAAGTATTTCTCTTCACTGCTTAACAGTGATCTTTAGCAAACAGCAAGATAGGTACATTTGTAAATCTTACTGGCACTGTTAGAACTGCTTGCAGCTCAGAACAAACATATTATTTTGCATGTGATAGTGGTGGTTTTGGCCCATCCTTCATACATGTCATGTAAAATACTACACTTCCAGGCTGCATTTGTCCAGTGTAGCTACCTGGAATCAGTGTGTATACCCACACAAATTATTAACTGTATTTTGTTCAGGAGAGCAAGTACTTTCAATCAGAAAGTATTCTGAAGTACATTTCAGGATGTACTGGTATCCTAGATACATAAGGGGCTTAATGATGCCAATCACAGTTCATATTGAGCCCTTCCATATAAAACCCACACAAATAGGAAATAAAAATCCTATATTTTTCAGGCCCATTTGTGACAGAAAATAGTGATATAATTGCACTCTGATAACATGTTCCAGAAAAAAAAGCCAAAGGCATAATTTTTCAAATTAGTGGCATTCAACTTTGTTCCTTGTGGGGAGCTTTAGATTTTACTCTTAGATAAGTCATTGTACTAAAATTTCAGGTCATTGAGAAACCATTGCTTTTATTTTAACAGATGTTAGCTGCACTCCCACACATGAACCCCATCAGTCTAAGTTTTTGTTAGGTATAATTAATTTTGAAAATGTACCGCGCTGAATAAATCATATGACGCATTACACACTTCACAGTTATTTGTATCCATCTTCTATTTACTCCTTTTTTTGAATAGCAACATGTTAATCCATACTGAGGAAAGAAGGAAAGGTCAAAAAACCCCCATGAGTGACTGCAAAATAAAATTACTTTGTTAAAATATAAGTGAGCCACAAGCTTCTGGCAGTAATCTGAGATATTTGACAGTGGGCCCAGAAAGAGAGAGGTCCAGGCATTTGGGAATAGGCCAGGGAACAGAGAAGGAGTGAAAAAGGGGAGTCTTGAAGCAAGGTATTACTTATTATATGCTGAGAGAGATTCCCCTTAAGTAGCCAGTATCCTGCTTTTATTAGAGATAGGATGAACTTGCTGAACAGTCCCTGTCTAATTTTAAAACCTCTATTTTAAGTATTTTTAAGCTTACCACCTTAAAAGCCTTTGACAAATTTGTATCATGTCATTGACCCAAATGGCATCAAATCCAGATCCTCACAAAAATCACAAAAAACACAAAAACCACAAAAAAAGTGTAAGGTGCACACAGTTAATATTCCAACTCACGTTCAGATCAAATTTGTCGTCAACCAATAAAAATAGCTTTTGGGCATTTTTCTCAAATGAACACCATATGAAAAACTGCACTTCCTCATGATTCTGGGTCGAGAAACAAATTATTTGCAATAACCCACAGTGGTTTGCCAGGTCAACAAGCTATGAAAAACATGTGACAGATCCATAATGATCCAGCTGCTCTGCCATTACATGACCAGACCCTGCAGCAAGTGGTATTAGCAGGGGTAAGGGAAATAAAACCCCTGTATATCCCAAAGATAGCTGAACCTGACCCTAAAAGTATAGTGGTAATGATACTTTTACTTGTCATTTACAGCTCCCCCCTCCATACAGTCACACAAAACTGTGTCTCCTTCTAAAAAGAACTTCAAAAATCTTGTGGCTCATAGAAATTATCCATTTTACAGTCTTCTCACAAAGCTGAAATATAAACAAGCCTCAGGATTCCAGATTTATGTGTATCTTTATGCACCACTGTGCATTTCACTGAAATTGAGATTAAATGCTGTGTGCCTAGTTAAGAACATGTACAAAGTCTTTGCTGTGTCAAAATCTTATCTTTTCAGAATACTCTCTTTTTAAAGACAGATGAGGTGGAGATTTAAACAGAGGTTTAAAATGGGTTTAAAAGAGTCATACATGGTGCTGAGTTTTACTTCAAAATTTTGAAGGTTGAAAGATTCCTGTATACATATCCATGGAGTTGAAAATATAAGGAAGTTTTTTTCTAAATCTATCCTGTGCATAGAAGATGTAGAGCTTTTTGTGTTTTGGATGAGGTCTCTATTCCTTGTTTTAAGTAGGATAAAGTTGATCCTTTCACTATTTGTGTATAGAAGGATTAAAGAAGTGATATCTATTTGTGGTATCTATTTAGATGGGGACAAGGACTGATAGACATCACAGGAGATGTTTTAAGAGAACTCTTCAAACCTCTCATTATCACATGAGGTTTATGAAGGGTCCTGGAGACATGGACTGGATGAGGAAGAAAGACATTTTCGAGAGAAGATCCCAGGCCATGCATGAAGGAGACTGCTATCATTTCTAGATTACATAAATGCAGGTTGTCTGACCTTCTGTCAGACTTCACATTATTCCTTATGATGTCATATCCTCACAAGCAAAGGTCTCTAACTGGCCTAAAAATCAATTACAATGTTTGATTTCCAGCTTCTAGGCAGCAATTACTGCAGCAGCAGAATAAGCTCCTTGCAGTGTTGCTTGTAGCCTGGCTGTTCACCACTGGGCTGGTCAGGACTGCAGCTGGTTTTCCCACTCCTTTAATCCCACATTTCTCAGAGCAGAGCTTCACACATATCCAAGCAGCCTCTGCCTGCCAGTTACACTCCTCTCCCCAGGTCCTCCTGAGCTTCCTGCCATGCTGGTCTCCTTCTGCTTGTGCTGGATGAGAATTCCTGCAAATAGCACAGCTTCACCGTGGATAACCACTGCTCTGCCAGAACATCACAGCCTCTTTACTATCTGGGTTTTTTCCCCTTCTGTGAATTTGTTTTCTTACAGTGTTTGGGATGTATTTGCACAAAGTTAACCCATATCTGTTTCCTCACAATGACCAATGTTAATTTTTTCATATCTAAACTCTCTGCTACTGCAGAGATCTGCTGACAGATAGCAGAGAGCAGAGAACTGTTAATATCACAAAGCTTTCCTGCACATGCAAAGGGGCTTATCCACAGTAAAAATGTCTGGATGCAAATAGAAAAAATTGAAGCTTAATTGATTAATGTAGAATTGGTGTGGATAGACCTGTGCAGGACACTAACACTAGTTAAGCAGAATGAGGAAGAAGCAGAATTGAGGGTCAAAGACTACCCTGGGACATTTAGCAGCTGAGGTCTAATAGGATGTGACTTAGAAGCTACACTGACCCCCCTCCACAGTGGCACTTTGCTCAAGTCGAAATATGGCTCATATTCCAAGGTCTCTACTCTGACATGTTCTGATATCTGTGTGATTTTTTTCCATTTGTTTCCTTCTTTTAAAGCTCAAAGTTATTTCATTTCTAGGGGAAGAGATGAATGGCTGAAAAAACAGGCACTGAACTGAAATGACGTTTCTTTATGATAATATTTTAAAACATCCCAGAAGATCTACTCTAGAAAAGGGACAACTTTCCTCATAAAAATGTTAGAATCATTTAACACATTTCAGGATCACGATGCACTTTGTTAATGTCACTATCGAATGTGAGAATATCTGCAAAGCAAACTATACATAAGAACTGACTGTAAGGTATCTAAAATGCATTTGAAAATAATAAAATTATTTAAGTTGCTGCTACTAGAATTATAGCTGCTAGTTTGAGCAGTGGTTTTGGGGGTGATTCTATTCTCAGGACAAGCAATTTAAATTATCTCAAGAAGGTTTTATGTTCCCACATAAGGACTCAACATTAAAGGCAGAGAAGCACCTTCGAAGTATGTTCTGGATGCAGGAGTAACAAAGAGTGTTGGGGAAGATGAATCAGGGAAACCTTATGATTGCTTAGCAAAATATTCTGAAAATATGAAACCTATAATCAAAATAGAAATGAAAGTTTGCTTGGAGTTATAGGATACTGAGCCTTGGTTACTATATAACCTGAAAACAATAGCCTAGCCAGCTGAAGCAGAATCCCTTTTGACTGAACAATACCCTTCTGCTGGCTAATGAATCCAAAGGTCAATGTAGCAAAAGAGAATAGTCTAAAGAGTAGTTTTTAGAGTTTAAAATATAACACAGTATGGTAATGTAATAGTTCTTATAGGCTGTATGTAGATTCTATAGGGTTTTGTGTCATGTACTGGTTGGTTAGTGTAAATTAGAATATTCAACACAAAAGGAGATATACTGTATCATAACAAGGACCTCGCTCTCTTCCCCCTGCGCTCTGACCACTGCCACCTCTCTCTGGCTCTCTTGCTCCCTGCTCTCTTACCTCTCTTACCTCTTGCCCTCTTGTTCTCTCTCTCCCTCTCTCTTTGGGACTTCCCTTCAGCCGAGGCTAGTGGTTGAAGGCAAGACCCTTTTTACCCACGACCCTTGCAATAAAACCACGTGTTCTAGAATGTCTCAGGTCTGCAGAGTTCCCTCTCCCTGCCGTCCACGGATGCTGCTACAAAAGAGGAAAAGAACTGGTTTGGGGAGATTTCTGTTGTCAGTAAAATGCTGCACAGATAATAAAATTCAAAAATTGACAGCTGTGTTGAGGCAGTATCTCTGTTTGCATAGAAGTCTTCTCAAGGGAAAAAAAAAAAAGGTATTTGCTCATTTTATTAATCTGGTTTAAATTCTTGTGTTTAGAAGGAAATATGTAGTCTCTTCAGGCACTGCTGGTGTGAGTCAGTCACTGTCTCTAGAGATTCCCTCTGCTGCATAATCCCACTGCAGCCCTGCTCAGGAAGAGAGATCTTTTCATAAGAGCTGCAGCACAGTTATTCTATTATACTTTTTGATGACTTCTGGAAAAGAAATGAAATATGGCCTTTATAGTTCCCATATAATCCATCCTATTTTACAACAACAGAGAATCATGTCTGATTTCCTTACATTAAAGGGGACTTTTTCTCAGAAGTGGGTTTGGAAACCTGACCTGAGATGGAATTCTGCACTGATCTATTACTGTACTGCTGGTGTTCCTAACATGAAGCCAAACGCATTTATATGAAATAAGTGGTCAGATTTTAATAAAAAAATAATAATCGCCCTGGCATGCATAGAAAAATCATGGAAGTTACACTCTGAGCTTAAAGAGAGTTTGTTCCTTTGTATGATAAAGATGACTTTTTGCAATTGATCCTCAAAATATGCCTTCTCTATAAGGAGCCCATGTTCCCTATTTTTTTGTTGTTTGTTTGTTTTTATTATTCATACCACGAGCTCTTAGGCATTTTCACAGACCTTCCAGTCAGCACTCTGTTTCAGCTATAGCCTATGCTGGACAATTGATGGTCTGTCCCTGTCATATCATCTATCTACCAGGAAATTAGATTTCCATAAATGTTACCAGCCCTAATTCTTTGGACAGTACACAAAGTCCGCTATTAGCTCTCCCATCCTCATCCCCCAAACTATGATCCATTCATCTGATTGCATCATTTGTCCCTCAGCTTTAAAGATGTTAATCTGTCTTTCTTCTTTTGTAACAAATGTCTAGGTCCCAGAGTCATCCTTCATCAGATTCAGGCCAAGGTTTCATCATTCAGACACTGAATTCTGAAGTGTGGTGGGTGTCTGCAGAACAAAAGGCAGTGCAGCATTGTTGAGGGCACTCACAATCTTCAAGAACGTTTGTTACTTTGTTGGTCTCAGTAAAAGCACACAGTAGCCAAGTGCAGTGCTGAATCAGAGCCACAGATAGTGAGTCAACTAAATGAAAACTTCAATGCTTAATAACAAAGTATTTAATTTCCATATTGTACGTCTTTGTCAGTCCACTCTTTCTTCTCACTATTTGCTTGCTGTCCTATTTAAAGTTCACTAATTTATCAGCTGTAACTAGGGAAAGTATCAGGAAAACCTAACTCAAAGCAGTATGCATTTCCCAATAGCTGTTTGTAATATGCTATATGAAATTGTAATTTTAATTGTGGTATAGATTTCTGACCTAATTCAAGTTTCTCTTGCTCTTTTCCTGGAAGAAAGAATGGTATGAAGAGACTGAATGAGCTGTACGACTTTAAAAGATTAAGAGTACTGCTGATGTTTGAAAAAAAAAATTATACTGAACATTTGATTTTTTTTTCCCTTAGAAAATAAATGTTTTGAAATTTTGATTTGTCAAAAAGACATTTTACCTAGAAAAGAAAATTCACTAATCCTCTCCATATTAATAAATCACAGCAATTCCATTAGCTAAAAATTCAGAAAAAACACGCATCTTCTCAGCCTGTCTCAGAACTTATATTTCCTTCAAGAAATTCATACTCTGTTGTTCTGTGACTGTAATATTGTGCATGATGCTTTTTTCAGTTCACCTTTAGCTCTGACATGTCTGCTTTTCACTCTGCATCTTGGGTTCCTTGAGGAGCATTGGAGTGGACAAGGGGCCCATGACCATGCCCAGGGCTGTAGCTCCCATGGACCTTGTAAAGAGCAGACATTAAAGCAATAGGTGATGGATGTATGAACAAGGGATTCCATGAGAATTGACAACAGAACAAGCACTTAATTTAGGACAAAACAATTGCAGAATTAGTGTTTGAGAAAGGAGTAAAAGTTGTAAGGAATGAATTGAAAAGGGGATAAGAGAGAAGGAAGGATAGGAAGCTGTTGAGCTGGCAGCTAAGCTGGTGCTTGGAAGCTGGAGTCACATGTCTTTTTATTCTGCTGCAAATCCAAATACTGATCTGAAGACAAACGTCCATATCCACAGTGTTTATCAATGTGTAAAGGCTTTAGACACTATATCAACAGGCTTACAAGAAATCCTTAGCAGAGAGTCATATATAGGCTGGTTCAGTTCTGCTCTCAATTTCACACAAGACTGGCCAAGTATGCAGAGACAAAATGTGATACCTATTTTGACACTCTCTTCCCATGAAGTACATAATATGCACTTAAGCACCAGGACAAAATACTCTAAAATGTAGAAGCTATAGATACATGAAAAAAGGCTGGACTGCACTGTAGTTTAATTTAAAATGACCATGTTTTTACTGGATCTCTGTGGAGTACTCAAAAATTAAGTATCCCAAACCAGTGATATATTACTTTATTTCTTAATTGCTATCTTCTCTCCCACTTATTTAAAAATCATTCAAAAAGAGATTTTTTTTTTAAATGTCAAATTTAAATGTTAAGGATGAATTTATGTCTACAGTATATGAAATATATTTAGGAATTCAGCTGAAATGCTCTTACAGTGCCATCTGCTGAAAAGCAGCTGAGGCTACAAAGTATTTGGCAATTAATTCTAGCTAGGGTATCTGTAAATCCTTGGTCCATCCTGGGTTTTTTTCCATTGTTTATTCCATATAATATCATAGCACAAAATCTGTAGACTCAGTGCAGGGTCTATGAACACTGAATTTGCCTGTATTGGTAAGTGCCACTTGTATGGTGCCACTGGCAGGTAAAACCCAACTGTCTCAAACAAGGGGATGCAAGGATGCTAGGGTTTAAATTGGTTTATGTATATGCACAGCTTAAGGCCTGGATGTCAGCATCATTTTTTTTTACCCTCTGTCAGGCTGCCTATCATAAAGCAGACTAAATTTAATAAGCTCCAACGTGTTCAAGAAAAAGAAATCTGGTGCGCATTGGTTAATAAATTTTTAAACTGACTTCAGTTCTCATCTAGAAATGCTTGTCAAGCATGTGCCTAATTCTTTTAAAATGAAGAAGACAGACTGCATGGATTAAGGTAAGCTTTTGTCACAGCCTGAACTTGGGCCATGTGATAACAGCCCACTTGTCTGAACTCAAAGATGATTGCTTTTTATTTGTTTAATCCGCAACTGATCTGGGTTTCAAACTGGTCTTAATTAGAGCTGAATACTTTTGTCCAGCTTGCTGTGTTAAGCATACTCATACTTCATTGTTTTTATATCACTTTATAAATTCTTCTGGCTTCTCAGTCCACAGTGAATCAAATTTTCAACAGATCTCATGTAAGATCTGGTCAATAAGCTCAAAGTTGGTACATGCATCTCCACAGGAAAAGCAGGGATTTTCTGGTGTACATACAGATGTAAGGCATCATGTCAGTAAAATTCAGATTATTTCTTCCCTCCCACAGACTAAAGTAAAGTTTGAAAATGCAGTTTGAAATGCATGTTATCTGGCATTATTACCCTGCTTGAAAAGTCTGCATTGGTACTTTCCAGAAGTAACAAAATGGATTCCAGCAATTAATCACAAGCTGCACACTGTCAGAGTGGACATTCCATAAATAACCAAGAGGCTGGAGTTCTTTTTCATGTGTTCTGTCATGAATAATTTAGACTTGTAAAAGCAAAGTCAATCAGTAACTCACTGAAAGAGAAAAAGACTGAATTTCAATTAACTCTGTCAACCAGCATGACTAATTCTACCCACAGTTCAATGGATGTAGGACAGGCACCAGTTTGCTCTTCAGTACTGAGCACCTTGTCAGTGTCTGTTAGGTGACAATGTTCAAAGGCATTCATATGATTTATTGTTGTTAAGTGATATTGGTGTGAATTGCCCAAGCTAAGCAAAAATGTGTTTAAGCTTTTCTCTTTCATCTTTGTATTTTAGGGGTTTAAGTTTGTGTGTAACTGATTCAGAGACCTGAGCTAATTTCCCTAAATTCCTCCCATAATTACTGCAGTAAGATGTTCTTACTCCAGAGGGTAAATCTTAACAACTGAATTTCAACATCATTTCTGATCTGTGCTCCGGCAAGCCTCTTTCCCTCTTCTCTCTTCCCTGTTTCTTTAGATTTGAATAAATATAGGTAGATTTGCTTCTGGAATCAATTTAAATGCACATTGAAGCTCCTCCTTTTTTTCCCTTTGCCTTTCTTTGTTAGAAGCTCTCACAAACAACACAATGATAAACCAGTACTTAATAAAGTACAAAGAAGGTCTGAGATAAATGATTCTGATGTATCTCATTACCAACGGCTTCTGTAGCTAAGAATTTCTATATTGAAAAAACATCACAAACCCACACCTTGGGGGCAAAATATTCAAAATAGGTGCATAAGTATTTGAAAGGTTTTGTAAAATTTGACAGATGCCTGAGCCTTCTTAGGTGCCTTCTTAGTCAGAGATTTTAATTCAATGTTCATGGAATTGTGTTTCAATCAAGACAAATACCATGCAATTTGCTAAACACAGCACTGTCTTAGGTGACATTCATCTGTTTACTGGAGATGGTGGGTATACCAAGGGTTCTAGTTGTTAAAGTTTTTTAATCAGTCCATTCTGTTTATTAACCATAGCTTAAAAGAAGACTGACTTATGAAAGATGTCAATTAACTGTTAACTGCTGCATATTCTTTGAGCATTCTAAGGACTGTGAATTGTCTTTATGGTTGCAGCTAGCCTGATCCTGTAATCTTTTTCTGCTTGCAAAAACGGATTATTTCCAATGGACATTATTTTGAAAAATGCCCAAATTTTTGTATTGTTGCCACAATAATAGTAACAAGAGTAAGCTTAGCTGCTTATTTTGGCTCACAGAAACAACAGAATCATAACTGGTGGAAGAAATTGTGTAATCTCCCAGAACACTGTAGTATTTAAAGAAAAAAATAAATAACAAATGCAAATACTTCCCAAGTGTAACCATTGCTTAGCATGGTGTCGGAGCCACATCATTAGTTTTCATTTAGGTTCAGTAACTTTTGCACAATTTTAGTGCAAGATATAATGACCACTAAAATTCATGGACCAGGTAATCAATACTCTACAATGATTAAAGAGATCAGTACTTGGCTGTGGCCTAAAAAACAATTGGAAGTTTTTACTTTCATCCCTGTAAGGTACTGGAAGGCCACAGTAAGTTCTCCTTGGATCCTTCTCTTATCCAGGCTGAACAGCCCCAACTCTCTCAGCCTGTCTTCATAGGAGAGGTTCTCCAGCTCTCTGAGCAGCTTTATGGCCCTCCTCTGTAGTTGTTCCAGCAGGTCCATGTTCTTCTCATGTTGGGGGCCCCAGGGCTGGATGCAGCACTCCAGGTGGAGTCTCAGAGTGGAGCAGTGGCAGAATTCCTCTCCTCACCCTGCTGGCCATGCTGCATTGGATGCAGCCCAGGATAAGGTTGGCTTTCCGGGCTGCAAGCACACATTGCTGGGTTACATTTGAGCGCCTTTATCCATCAGCAAGCCCAAGTCCCTCTTGGCACAGCTGCTCTAAATCCTGTTATTCCCCACTCTATACCAATACTAGGGTTTGCCCCAATCCAGCTGCAGGCAGGACCTTATACCTGGGAACATATACAATATATAAATAGCTGCCCCTCCCATATACCTGGGAATATCACGAGGATCCCGTTGGGCCCGCTGAGAGCATCCTTTGGCATCATAGGGATCCCCAGGCATCCTCGCCTCAAATGTTCTTTGACAGGTAACAGCTATACAGCTGTGCTTCTACACATTGACACAAGCTAACCTACAAGTAGGTAGCAAAAAAGACTTTCATTTCAAGTCACATTGGAATTTACTGCTTTATAAATAAGTCATGGAGGCATTCTTTTAAAATGTGCCATGGAAATACTCTTTGTGCATTTTATGGGCCCTGATAGGTTTCCTTCTGTAGGGTATAGGTTTTCTGAACAAACAAGTGATTTCTTCATTATCTTTGGAAGTCTACACCGTGCTCCTGTGCACTGCACCAGAGCTGAAGTACTGTTTATGTGCACTCTGCCAGCTATCTTCAAGATGCTTAATGTTCTTACACTCTTCTGCCAGCTCCTGTCCTAAATTACATATTTACAACACTTCAAACCTCCCCTGCCACTTTTCAAAGAGGCTGCTTTAATCCCCATCTTGGAGTTTCAGACACTTGCACTCCATCCAGCAGTTTTGGAAAAAACACTCAGTGCACATTCAAAAAAACATCATCTTCCTCTCAGCATTTTGGACTACAGGTGACAGAAGTCAGGGAACCAAAGTGCTTAAGAAGAAAAAATAACTTGATCATTCCCCAGATCACACTTCTCATTATATACTGAAGAAATTAGAACTCCATTACTCTTCTAAATATCACAGCCACTGAGATATCCTAGGGCTGTGTAGAAGAATTGGAGTAAAAAGAAAGTGAGAGATAGTCCTGCATGTTGAGATTTCTCAGGACATAGCCTGATGTGCCACAGGCTATGCAGGAGTCCAGAGAGAGAAGAAATGCAGAGACAAAATGCACTTGTAGTTTCTGCTTGAAGGTACAGTGTATCCTCTTTTGAGTAAAACATATTCAGAAAAATACCAGCGAAGCAAGGACATTGAGTACACATGTAAGGACTGAACATCTGTAACCTCTATAACCATTCTTGCAAAAGCATTGTTGCACCATCCTTTCCTTTCCCACTTCTTGCTCTTACCTGTCTTTCTAGAGAGCCTTTACTAATATTTGCCCTGGGTAAGGTGTAGCAGGAGCTGCAATCACTTTTTAAAACTTAACACAAAAGAAAGAGAAGACAAACTCTCAGGCATGCAGGCCCTTCCTTGACTATGTTCACGAAAATCTGTGTTTCTTCATGCTAACTTGAGGGGGTTGTTTAAAGATGTGTTTCCCCAGCTTGTTATGGAAAATATGTGAATGCAGAAGCAGATGAAATGGAGTCATTTTTCAATCTGGTTTAGGGCTCGTTTCCATTCTTTGTTATTCATATAGATCATATTGGTTAAAATGCTTATATCAAGCTGCTAAATAGGAGGTATCTGAGAACCTCAGGCCTTCACTCTGGCATTGTTTTCTAGGCATGTCGCCGGCCTGTAATTCAGTTTGGCTTTGGGATGTTCATGGCTCCTCATCACACAAAGTGTGACTATACTATGGACCCATGATGGAAAGGCTAAGAGGAACATTACATCTGTGGTTTTGTCTGTGAACTTTTATAAACTTTCATAAACTGACATGTCCCAAGTCCTCTTGTTCCAGTACAATTTAATAGTATTCCATTGCTAACCAAACACTTAAGTATTCTGCAGAAGCAAGATCTCTATTTCTGTTGCCAGGTCTTCATTTAGTGACAACAAAGGCAGAATCCATCCTAAGTGACAGGATTGCTATGCTTAATTTAGCTATGCAGTTTTATCAGTAAAAAGGAAAGGGGGTTGGGGAGTAGAGGGGAATGTGTTTGTTAACGGATATGGTCTGTCTAATTCCAGTCCCTAAACAGGGAATATGTGTTTGCATGACAAATTTCAAGGTAAAACACATTTACCAGAAACAGTGCTTCCCAGCCTCCATGGGCATATAAGGCAAGTCCTGCATTTCACATTGCTTTACTCTCTATTGACCTGAAGGGATGGATATTGACAAAAAGGAAAAGGTCATTATTAGCCTGTGAGATTGAATTGGAATGGTGGGTCTATATAGCAAGCTTTAACAGCTTGTTGCCAAACATCTGTTTTAACGAAATTCACAGAAAAGACCCCATAATGTATGTGCTTCTAAACCTTTTGAAAATGGTGAATTTTCCAGTTTGATTTTTCAAAATTCTATTTCAGTTTATTGTCCAGATACTCATACATTTTCAAAACAGCAATACTTAGCACTGCCATGACAGCTTATATGTTCCTGGCTGCATTCAAACATTTACTGATGTGCATCCACACTGGCATGAGTTAAGCCCACACGTTACTTTGTCACGCACATACAATTTCTCCATCACTTAATCTCAGTTGTAAATGACAACTTTGGAATTCTCTGCCTCTCTAAATCTGCATTTCTCATTGAATCTAAATGGGTCTCCAATGTATAAATAACTGCACCAAGCCTGAATATAACTTTCAATTAGTTTGAGTTTGCTACAGCTCACATGGCATTCATGCTGGTCTTTCATGCTGTTTGCATTAAGAAACCTCTTCTTTCTAAAACAATCTCCTGAATTCAGAATTAACAACTGAACCCAAGACTGAATTTCTTAAGCTTCTTCTCTGACTTTTTAAAAATGTACAACCAGTGGCCTGTGGCTACAGTTCACCTATTGTTCTTTTAAACAAGACTTCATTTGGAGTCACAAAGGTCAGAACTGGTTTTGAACAAAAGTCTGTTTCACAGAATGCAAGCTGAAATTCAGTACAGAATTAGAGTGACAATAATAACACCTTGTTACAAACAGACCATCCATTTTTTTAGGTGCCCAGTAAGAAAGGGTCAGGCTGTGGAAGGATCATTTCAGACAGTTGCTGCTCTCATGGGTAGCAAAACCAGGTTCACTGATTTTGCCTAAAATGCTATTACGGAGCGGCCATGTCCAGGAAGCAGGGATGAATTTTCTGGGGTTTTTTTGGCTGTAGCAACAGCCTTAGGCCTGGCTCTGGGGAAATTGCAAGGAAACCTCCAATGCTGATTGTGACACAGTAGATAAGGAAAGGGACATCTCACTATCACAGGTTACATATTACACCCTGCTGCAAGTAGCCTCTGTCTAGTCCCTCTGGGCTAACAAAATGTTCTGGACAGATAACAGCCATGATGATGGGGGCAGAGTGCTGCCTAACAGCTCCTCACTGTTCATTGATGTCACAGCAGATGGGGTTTAGACTTGTAATAAGTTCAGCCTGCTCATGGGGCAGCATAGATGGGCAGGCTTTAGACTTCCCTGTGGTCTGCATTTCAGGCCTGAGCATCCTTCTTGGGCAAAAAATGAAGTGCACTTTAATATGAATATTAAATTCACAGTTCAGATCTTAATAGGTAATGGAGGAAGATAAGATCAAGATCAGACAAACTCAGAAGCTAATGTTTGTTCACATGAACATAGGCAATTCTGCTAAGGAACATAGACATGCTGGAAAGGACTATGAAGACCTGTCTAGATGTCTATTATCTGATAAAAGCTTACAAAGTTCATTTAGAGCTGAACAACTCTGTGGAACAAAAGCCTCTGTACAAGACAGGAATTAATAATAAGTGGCTTGCTCAGATACTCAACGTATTGCAACAGCTATCTGCAAAGAAAATGGGTATTATATATCAAAAGCAGGGAATTATTTCAAAATCATAATGGAATTAGGAAAGAATGAGATCCTTGTACTCACTGGAAGGCATTATAGAAATCAAAGATGCAGCTAGAGTGAAACAGAGACTTTAAATGGTTCTCCAAGATTTCTTTCCTTTGTTGTTTTACTCACTCATGCCTGATTTGTGCATATCTTTCCCTCTTGCAAGCGGTTTACATGTCCATGGTGGTTAAGGCAAACAAAGACACTTCTACTTTAGAGTAGAAAAAATAATAAATAATACCCTATTTTGACGGAAAGAAAATGATAAAGAGACATTTGGTCTCTGTTCACTTTTCAGTTCCTGGTTTGTCCGTTCAATGATTTCACAGCTGCTGTTAAAAGCCATACCTTGGCTTATCAATGGCAAGAGAATGCACAGACCCATGTAGTAACCATGTTCCACTTCAGGTATTTTTCACCAGCACCAGTGGGGTCTCAGACCTCCCGCTGGCCTTCGTGCATTTCAGTGAAATTCTGTGCAAAATTTCTGTGCAAAGCATGACCTAACCTAAAGAATTTCCTTTTACTCTGAACTGAAAACAAAAACAAATAAATGTGCTATGAAGAGAATGCTTCTCAAGGCGCCGTTCCCATAATAATTTATAAACAACTGTCCAATTTAAGCCAAGTGTGCTATGTGTCTACTAAAAATATTTAAAAGATACCCTTGCTGTTATGGTAATTAAACAAACATGAGATGGAAAGTAACAAACACATGAAAATAGCCCACAATGACTTATAAGTACAATAGCAGAAAAGCTAGATTTAATAAATAAAGCAGAATAGTGTGGTGACAGTGAGAAAAGAACACAAAATCCACAGAAAAGAATGTACTGCACTGAAGACCAACAAAAAACCTTGTAGGAAGGGCAGAAAATTATGATGAATGATATGCTGAAAGAGAAAATAAAATATTGGTGAGCAAGAAACTTCAAATGCTCAAGGCTGCATGAACAGTGTGATTATT
Organism: Trochalopteron elliotii; assembly: GCA_024734555.1. Lineage (NCBI taxonomy): Eukaryota > Metazoa > Chordata > Aves > Passeriformes > Leiothrichidae > Trochalopteron > Trochalopteron elliotii. Next base: position 2,146,552 of record JANPWX010000134.1, on the reverse strand, counting down.
CACAGTGATTATGGAGTGTCCCTGTGAGTCTTCTCAATGCCAGCAGCATTTCATTTCTTCCTAAGACCAAGAGAACATTGTGCAGGAAGTGAAATCAGCCAACTCTTTAGCTAGACTGAAGGGAAGCAAGGTTCTGTACCACTTTAGGACACTTTCCCTGGAGGAATTGCATCATACACATAATTAAGCTGAACAAGAGTTTGTCTCCACTACTGCCTTTAAGAAATAATAGGAAGGAATCCCAAAAGACTAAAAAATGTTTTTCCTACAGTATCAGATTAAAAAAAAAAAAAAGCATAGTTTTTTTTTTTTTATATATGAGATGCTATTTCTTTTCCTGCTAAATGTGGCTTTTTTTACTACAGAGAACAAAGCCACTCCTTATGCTAAATACAATGTATTTCTTCCCTTCCTCTTAGCAAGCAGTACTAAAAAATGGGGAATTTAAATTTAAATTTAAATTTAAAATGCAGATTAGTTTGGTGTGACCCCTGGGTTAGTAGGCCAAACTTTTAATGACCAGTATACTCTTAGGTACTGAGTAAACTTGATAAAGTCTCATAGAGTTTTCCATTTATGCTATGTTGTAAATATTTTACATATTCTTCTTATACTGATAGCAAAGTTCTGACCTGCCCAATCAAAATCTTTAAAATTACCTGGGTAAGGGGCATTTACACCTTGCAGTCATTTCCAGGTGCTTTGGTTTTTTTTATCTCTCCTTTTAACAAATGTATGTAAGAACTTTTAGTTCAGAGATTTAGCTTCACAGGAGAGGCAAACAAGTGATTCTCATATTGTCTCACCTTCCCACTTTGAACTTGACACACTATTTAATTGCTATTGTTGTGGGGAAAGGTCTACCCAGATTAAATGTAAGCTGTTGTAAAATTCTGGATATCACCAACGTCCTTTTACATCATGAAAGAGTTTGGCTTTCCATATTTAAAGCCTTCAGTTCCTTAATTTCACCAAACTCTTGTTTGAATAGATTAATTAGGACCAGGATCCATTCAGCTTTGAAGTTAAAGGCATGAAAAAATTCTGAATTTTCTTGGCTTCCAGACTTATAATAACCTTTTATTTTTGGCTTTGTGTGTGTGATTAATAGTATCAATATGTTTTGGCTTAGCAAAAGTGAATACTTGTCTAGACACCATTTTAAATACTACACAGCAGAAAGTTTATTAAAAAGCCTGTTGAAGATGTGGAGGCTTTGGTTCTTCAGAGATTGATGCCACTGATTGTCTGGAATTGGGTGTGCCAGATCTGTATTTCACTGTCAATTGAAATGAACTGAGAGTTAAATGGAGTTCAGTCCTCTCAACTTCCTCCAGACATCACCTTAAACAGCTTTGGGATTTGCTTGCACTTCAAATAGAGAGAAAAAATACTTTTGATGTGCTGCTGGTTAGAGCAGTGTGTTTTAACATGTGAGCCACACTCTGCTAAGGAGTCACACTAAGGCTGAGTTTGTAACCAGTGTTTGAAAGAGGGAGAAACAGGAGTCAAGGAGAATTTTCACTCCACTTTTCGAAATATGAAGGACAAACACTGAGCTGAAAAAAGAAAATTGATCCCTTTATAAACCTGGGGGGGGAAAAGGAGGCCCACATTGGAGGTTGCTATATCTCAGCACTCACAAACTACACCTGGTCTGCAATACACAGGCTGTAGTGTAAATCCTCTTATCCTTGAGAAAATAGTAATAGATGCAAGTGCTACTTTTGAAAAGTCTTGCATTTTCTGTGATGTCAGCAAAGGTCTGACATTGGAACTTTGCAGGCTCATTTTCAAAGATGAGACAAATCATGTCACTTTGGCCCAACACTTCTATATTGACATCTCTTATATTTCTGCTGAGACATTTTATATCCAATCCTATTTGTAGTATTTACCTACAGCTCAGGTTGTGAGCTCATCTGAGTAATTCACCTTTTCTGCTCATATGATTACTGCTAGTGATTTAAACAAAACTAGTAGATCATAAGAATAATTTCTACAGTAAATGTAATAGTTCTAATATCTACTTGTCTTGAGCCCTGTACTCCCTGTCAAGGGGTGATTGTGAAAAGTGAATGTATCTTTTCTCATTTCTTGGATAATATAAAACCTCCTTTTTTTCTTTCTCTCTTTGCTTGGATTTTATAGATTTAGGTGGCTATTAGATTAGGCATGATATGAAATGTAAAATATTTCATAATTCTCACTGAAAAGAACCCCAGCAAACTATTAACTCCATAAAGTATTTTTAAAATGTTTTTAAATTTCAGAACTCTACAGAGTAAATATTACAAAAAGAAGGAAAAAAATTTACATTTATATTAAGTTCAGTACTTCTAACTACAGATGTCAATCAAATGTAGTAAAAAAATTGGCTCTGACAGAGGAGTCCTTCAAAGCAACTTTGGATGAGGATAAAACAAGCCTCAAATTTGCTCATGAATTATTTGGAGCCTTACACAACAAGCTTCATTAAATTATTTTATTTTCAGTATTGTAAATTTCCCCTGCTTTATAGGCAGGTTACATTCTTATTCTTGTTGCATGGCTGAGCTGACTTCAGCCCAACTTGATATTTTGCTGCTCTTATCACCTTTTCTCTGCAGCTTCTGATTGACTGTAATGTTTTTCTTCTTACTCTGTCTTTCTTGCATCATCCTTTCCTCTTTCCACTATAGGGCATTTATTATTGCCCTTTCTCTTAGGAGCAATCACTGCTGAATACATATTAGGTGTTTTTTGATCCTTGTGTTTTCTTCTTGCTGAGAGAAGGCTGTCCCTTCTGTCACTTGCCATTGTCAGACAGATCCCTAGCAACATAAACCTGCAAAACTCCATTGCTTTCACTGGAATAACTCTGCTTTGTATTAGCAGAGGAACTGCCCTAAAATTCAAAGATGTTTCTTGAGTTACACCTCAAGAACAGCATCATTACTTTCTCTCTTCAGTTTCAAGTCTTGTATTTAAAGAGATGGACGCATTACCTTCTCATAGTAGAACAATATGTTTTAATAAGGTTTATATACTTTTAAAATGTAAAATACATTTTACAAAATCTTTTTGGTTCCACTCATTTACGTGGTCACATTTACTTTGGGAAAGATCTGTACAGACTTTTGATGGGAGATAATATGATACTGGCACTGAAATAATCCTTAAGGCTGTGAAATCAACAGATTGAAAGATCTGTCCAATCACAGGAATAGAGCTCAGAAGACAGGCATTTCTGCTGCTCTGTACCTTGTTACTCTTTAAATTACTGTAGGAACATGAAACTCAGCCTAGAACCAGCAGCAAAGGCTCATCATGAGTGAGGTGGAACATACTTTTGAACCTTGTTGAAAGGGTGACATTTGAGACTATTCCTGTAATACAGGCCAAGGTTTCAATGGTTGCACCAGCATTTCCTAACTTATCTTTGAGGTAGAAAACCAACTATCAAACAGCATCCACTGTTGTTTCTAACACAAAGGTTTCTTTAATGAGCACCATAACTCTCTCCAAAGCACAGAGATATCTGTGTAGCTTGGTACCATGGCATTACTGGACTGAGGGTCTCATTGCCCATCATTCAGGGGACAAGCATTAATTGGATTAAAAAATCTATGAAGACCTGTCTAACCTTTCCCAATTAAAAGAGAGAGGATGGAAAATGTTAGATCAGTTCTCAGCTAGACTGCCAGAGAAAGGAGAAGGGAAAACTGCAACTTTCAGCTCATTAAGTAGGAAGTAGTGCACTGTGCCAGCAGTCTCTCCCACGTCACCCCTATTGAGGAAGGCACCTGCACCTGACCTTCTCCAAGATGATGTGAAGCTTTGCCATCTAGTGTTTCTTTTTGGGCCTTGACCCAGTAGCACACCCACTGATCAAATTAGCTGTACCCAAGCTCTTAACCACTGTTGCTGAAAGTGATACCACCCCAAGGTGGTACTCTGTATATACCACTGCTTGTGTTTCTAGAGGACTCGACAATGGAGTGCCAGCTTCCCTGGTGAGTCAGGTAACATTCCTGTGGGAACCACAGAGGATTCCCTCACTCTTCATCATGCCATCAAGTTGAAAATATCTCATATTTATAAGTTTCTTCTGATGAGGGAAAACACACAATTCTGAATTAATACCTTTTCTGCAAATCTGGTTTTTGGTTTTTTTCCCCTTCTGTCCTGCAGCCAATAAAATGCTGTTAAATAATACAGGACCCCTGCTATTTCCCACAAAGCTGAGATAAAGGGTATTATTGCTCCCCTTCTATTTTGATTGTCTCATCTGTCACCTGTGCAGAACTGTGTTTGCCGCGTTCTTTCATTAGGACAGCATAACTGCAAAGGCCACCTCAGAAGTTCTGTGATACCATAATTCGGGGGTTAGTTGCACACGAGGTCCTTACTTTTAGCTTTTGCCTGTACTACTCGAAGAAGGCTACTCTTTGGCCCATCAGGAGAATAGTGGGACACACTATTACTGTAAGAAACATCATTTTCTGAAAAATAGGCTAGTTGTTACATTTGTACTGAATAGCATTTTTACATTGTAGCATCTAAGATCCTAGTAACAAATTTAAATACCCTTCTCAGTTAGGTGAACTAGTAATCAGATATTTTCTGTTGCTCTGACTAAATTCTACTGGGAGTGATTTGCAAAGCCTTGCAACTGTCTTCACCTTAACAACTTAATTTGGTTTTTTTTACATTTATTAGTAGTACTTCTTTTGATAATAGGTTGATACCTTGTACTGGTGGTATAGCAGTGCTCTTGGAAAGTATGTGAGGCACATTTCTTATGCCACAGAGTAGAAAATGGATGAGATACTTGGCTCAGCAGTATCACCTCAGATAACAGCAAAAAAGTGGTTGAATGCAGATAGAGTTTATCCTGAATGGGCTGTGAACAAAAAAGGACTTTCAGTTCCATCTGTTTGGCATTCTCTGTGGTTTCCATAAAGGTTTTAAAAACCTTTTATTACTTAAGTCAAACAACTATAGGCTTTTAACCAAATTGTGAAATACATCACAACTGGTCTGTGGACATATGTTTGGGCATATATTATGCACTACATAATCTTACACCAATAAAACTTCTTTCATGCTAAAGTGCGTTAATAACTGCTACCCATAATTGGTTTTGGCCTATCTGGGTGGTATTAGCTGTGAATGAGCTCTTCACAGATTTTGCAGCTGTTCTTCTCTGGTGCCAGATTGGAAACTGGCTGGGTAGTAATCAGAGAAGTGCTTTGTCAGCTAAAGGACCATGGTCAGATAAATTCAAGCACGGCAAAGCCTTACCTGCCATCTCCTCATGTTATGCAATCACTGTCAGGTCTGATGTTTGCTTTTTCATCTTGGAAGCAAAAGTATTACACTATCCTTCCATCCTACATAGACAAATTTGTATCTTGGCCCTTCCTCCCTTCCTTCCTTCCATACTTTTGTATGCTTCACAGACTCCTGGTCTCCATGAGGAACATAAATATTCAGTGTGTTCTCTGTTCTGTTTAGCTGGGAGGACCGAAGCAAGTCAACCTACCCCAGCCTGTTCTGTACTCAGAAGAAAACCAGCAAAATTTAGTGTCATAGAGTCCATGAAAGAAGAAGCTAAAATTTGGGACTTTATCCTTTTGGGGAGAAGATGAGAGCCCATATGCTCCAGGATAACATTGGGAAAAGACATCTATTCTCAGAAACTTCCTGAACATGCAAGACAGCTACGAGGTGAGTGTCTATCCATCTTCTGTAACCCATACCTTGGGGATGACACACTGACTTTTCTGCTGAGGTGGTTGCACCCCAACACAATCACTCTCCCATCACCATGTGGCTGCCTGATACCAAGAGAGCTGGCACAAAATACTCTGGCAAAAAATACAAAAAAGCTGGCAAAATGCTCTGGAAATCAAGAAACAAACAATGTTATGTCAGTAATATTTGTAAATCAAGTTTTCTTTTTGCAGTTTTCCCTCCAAATATGTAGGAAATGACAACAACTTATATGGAATATGGAACTATATGTGTCTGATAAATCCAATCACATTTTAGTTGAAATCTGGTTTAAGATAAAAGTTTGACATATGGCCAATATAGGCTGAATCACCTGGAAATACATCTGCTAAGTTACATTAATGTAACTTTTGAAAGAAAAGGTGTTATAAGCATATGTGTTTACATGTAGAAGGGCATTAAAATAAAACATGAGGTTTTTATCAGGACAGTCATTTTTCATAAATACGAAGAGATTTAGAAATTTGTCTATATCATGTTAAAAGGTTTCAGAAGCAGAGTTTTCCTAACAGCTCTGCAGATAAGTGTTTTAAATACTAGGGATATGGGGTGTATTCTTGTCCTCTGCAGATGGTTTGCTCTTGATCTCAAAGGAGATGGAACATCCTTCACAGACTCAGGAAGGACAAAGAATCTCTAGTCAAAAAATGTGCCTTACAGCCCCATTGTTTTCTTAAAAGTACACTTTCTAATATCAGTATTTATCAAATAATTTTCAAAACCATGAGGTATAAAGATATTGGCTGTTTTCTGTATCCTTCAAGATCTGACAGGTTATTTTCCCTACTTTTTTTAACAGTATTTTCTGAATTTTTCTTTTTGCTCTTCATTCCAGCACTGTGCAAAGAAGATACTTCCTTTCCTTTTCATGACTGCACTTCAAATATTTATCCTGTATTTAGTGTTTATCCCAGCTACCTGTACCTGGTACTTCATTTTTCCCTTCACCATCTGAAATCCCAGTACCTTGTCAATGCTAAAAATGAAAAAGCAGTGCAGAACATCAGCTGGCATTAATTAACTTTGATTCCAGGGAAACTGCTTTTTTATGCTGGTGAATCATAAGGCCTCAGTTTTCACCAATGATCAAAATCACATCAAAATAGAGATGCATTAAATTAAGGACAAAACTCTTCCAATTTTTGCTTAAAATTGCATTAGAGAATAGCGAGTTCTTCAAAATGAAACATCACACAGAAATTCAAAGTGTTAACTAACAAAACATTTGGAAATGTCTATCATTTGTGATCATATTACATGTTAAATCATGCCTGATCTGCTGGGTCTCCTGATCCTTTTCTAATTACAGATATTTAGATTATGTTTTGTGGCTTTTGTTTTTAATAAAATTGCTTCTTGTTCAATTTAAAACTGTAGGATTCTACTTTTTGTATAGTAACTACAGTAGAATTGTACTATTTTATTTACAAAATACTGCACATTTAAAAAATCAATTACCCAATCTCTCTTGGCAAAAATTTAGTATCTTCTGGTTGAGATTAGACATTGCATATGATTCCAGGGGAAATTACCATGGGACTATTTCATTATTTAAGTCTGTGAGAGGCTGGAGGGGAAGGCACTTACCCATCAAAGTTTAACAACATATTACTGTAAAATTCTTTTTTCTTACGTTAGAGTATAAAGGTCAAATCTGACTTTAAAACAAATGGTAAATCTAATCTCTGTTATAACTCTATGGAACAGCATGAGACAAAGAAGAAATATGGTATGGGGAAGACAAGAGAGAGAAAATTGAACCACATTGAAGCAAAGTAAAAAACTTCTAATATATAAAAACTACTAGAGCGTACTTTATAGAAATTCCACACGTGGATTAAATTTTTATTACCCTCTTTAACTTGCCAGACTCCTTTTCTGACAACATGCTGGAAATCTGTAACATTTAAAGATATGAAATACAATCTAATATTTATACATTCAGTATATATAATCTGTTAAATTATTGCATACAAGTGATAATATTGCAAGCCGTTACAAGGATACCAAAAGTAAATACATTATTTCTGCCAGATACATTCTTCTAGATGTACCATCTATCACACATATGGAGACAATTTCTACTTTAAAAGACTGGACAAAGCCCCATGGTTACAGTGAAGTTACAGAAATGTAAAAGTCAATCTGACACTTGAGATATTTTATTTATAAAACAGAATTTTGGCCTGTTTCTTTTTTACCTTGAAGCTTGCGTACTCATTTATATGTGTTTGAAGTGGCTGTAAAATATTAAAATTGAGCTCATTATTTCCAGTTCCTCACATTGGACTGAACAGTTTACATGTAGGTAATAGACTGCCGGTGTTACTAGACAGTGGCACTAGAAGCTGGCACACCTATAAACAGCTGCCTTCTAGCAGGTATTGTTGCCTAATGCCATCAAGAATCTTTAAACAGACTGGTTCAGAATTACATTTCCTGGGTCTCTAAAAATACTTTTTGTTTACTGCATTTTTTATACAACCATGGCTGGAAGCATTTGGAAAAATGTCTTTACAGTATTCATGTGCTGAATGGAGGGTAACAGATTATATCTGAAAGCCAGTTGCTGACTACAGTTCACACTTGCATCACTCAGTTATCTATCTGTCCTTATATCTGTCTACTTACTAAGAATTTGTTCACGGCAAAGATATGTAACTGTCAGTTCGTTATATAAAATATTTATATGTTCTTCCTACAAGCATTACAGTGAAAACTCTCAGGTTTCCAAAACATGTCAGAAATTTGTTTCTGAGTCATTTGCCTGTCTGGTAACACCCCAGTGCAACCTGTTCTTGTCCTTTGTTATAATTACTGTTAGTTAAGCATAAATGCTGTTGGAGATTTCCATCTGCAGAGAATGCAGGTTAACCAGACTTCTGTGTAATCATAGAATCCCTGATTCCCACAAGAGCTTGGGCTGGAAGGGTTTTCTACTACAACCACCCCTGCAATGAGCAGGGATATCTTCAACTAGATCCGGTTGCTCAGAGCCCTATCCAGCCTAATCTGGAATGCTTCCAGGAATGGGGCATCTGCCACCTCTCTGGGCAATCTGTCTGTGTTTCACCACCTTCGTTGTTAAACATCTTTACTGAATCTAGTCTAAATTGAACCTCTGTTAGTTTGCAACAGTCCCTACTAATTTTTTTTTTTTTAATCTTCCTTAAAAGTTCCCATTAAGTATCGAAAGTCCACAATAACCTCTTCCCAGACCCTTCTCTTCTCCAAATAGCACAGCCCCAGCCCTCTCAGGTTTCCATCACAGGAGAGGTGTTCTATCCCTCTGATCGTTTTCATGGCTCTCCTCTAGACCCACTTCACCAGATCCATGTTTTTCCTATTCTGAGTACCCCAGAGCAGTATTCCACATGAGGTCACCCAGGGCAGAATCACCTCCCTTAACCTGCTGGCCAAATTTGGATGCAGCCCAGGACACAATTGGCTTTCTGGCCTGTGAGTGAACATTGCTGGCTCACACTGAACTTTTCATCCACCAGCACCCCAATGCCCATCTCAGCAAGGCTGCTCTCAGTCCTGTCATGCCCCAGCCTGTGCAATTGTGGGAGGTTGCCCCAAGCCAGGTGCAGCACCTTGCACTTGGCCCTGTTGAACCTCATGAGGTTTCCATGAGTTTGTCCCAGTCCCTCTGGGTGGCATCCTGTCCTTCATGTGTATCAGCTGCACCACTCAGCTTGATATCACCTGCAAATGTGCTGAGGGTGCACTTGATTCCATTATATCATTGTCTACAACGTTAAAAAATACTGGTCCCAGTATGGACCGCTGAGGGACTGGTGTATTCTAATTCCTCAAAAAGAATTGAATTTAGGATTCCCACATTGTGCATCCTTCTGTAGGATGGCAAAGACCCTGATTCTGAGTGGGAACTTCAGATGTCAGAATAATACCAAAACACTGTGGCACAGAGTGGAGTTTTACTATTTTTTAATGTCATTGGTTGGTTGTTTGATTAGTTCCTAATTGAATTTTAAATAGAATTACCTCCCTCCCCTGCCCCACCCCCCCCCCATTTCTCTGAAATAACTGCTTTTAAATTAGACTTATATTACTGCATTTATTTTGGTATTCACCACCAAAGTACTCACCCGATATACTATTCACACAGGAACGTGTCCCTCCCATAAGTTAATTGGTTTCTCATCTTGTTATATTCTTGTAAATGCTTCATAACATAAACCATCCTTGGTCTTGACCACCTATATTTCATCTGTCCCCTGTGTCAGTAATGATTCACAATCTCAGGAAGCAGGACTCTGCCTACATAAGGAAATAAAAGGCTCTCCTTTTTTTCTCATGAAAGAATATTAATGTATATCCTTTAAAGAGATAAAGTTTGAGCATGGGAAAGGCTGTTTTATGGATTGAAAAAAATAGTGGGCTCTGTTATCTAATAGTGTTAAATGATTGGAGTGCTCATCTGCTTCGTGTTAGACCCCTCAGTTTTCTAGAGTGTCCAGCTGTGCACATAAATGGTCTTTACTGTTGTTATTGATGAGACTGTGGGCAGAGCAGTGCTGCTAAATGAAAGCAGAGCCTTGAATGCAGTGCTGGTATCTCGAGTTTCTTTGCAGAGAGCAGCAGGATGTAATGTGATTAGAGATTTGTGGCTGGCATTGAGCCTGAACACAAAACCAGAGGCATTTGCTCAGCCCCAGCAAACACTGGTTCAGAGGTCAGAAACCATTAGCACCTGGGAGGGTGGAAAATAGATACAAGACCTGGGCTGCAGAACCAGATAAAAACAGAGCAAAGCAACACAGCTGTTTTGGACCACTGCTTATTCACTGCTCAGGCAAAGCTCATTAGTGACCAGCTGAAGAATTGTGCCTGTCTACTAAACACAGAGCAGAGCTCCTAAGAAATACTTAAATCTGAATTGTGCTATTTTTCCTTGTCTGGCACAGTGCAGCTTGGGCCATGTATCCCCACCTCACGTGTTCCCTTCTGCTGCAGGGAGGGAGGCTCTTGCAGGCCTTGGAGAGGAAGGAGCAGCTGCAATTTTCCTTCCTCTTGTCAAATCCTTACAGTGGCCAGGGACAAGCATTTCAGGGTGTCTCATGTGGTTTATCCACATGTGTTTGGGAGGAAAAGAGCCTCAGTCACCTCTTACTCTGGACCAAAGCAGCCACCATGGCCAGTGGGACCATGGAACACAGACTGGGGCAGGGCACTCAGTATCCAGGGGTATCTAGGCTATGCTATCTCACAGGACTTCTTGATTGTTCTCCTGCTGCTAAAATATGTTTATGCTGTTGAAATTGTTGCAGTGCTGTTGGCGAGGCTGTTTTTCCTTACAGTCTTCAGAGAGCCCTGCTGGCTCTCCTGACAGGTTCATAGGTCTCAGTGGGGTTTTGTACTTTCTGTGAGCATTCAGAGGCCCCTGCCAGCCAAGAGTGGGAGACAAGGTATGACCCATGGTGCAGACAGCAGTGCCATATGACTGTGACTGAGAGGAAAGGGTGGCATCTATCCAAGATCCTAATAATGTTTTTTTCCAAGGTCTGGCCAAGAAGAAACAATCCTGGTGTGGGCAATTTTTCAGTATGCCATGAAACTAGGGTACCTTTCTGTATGTTTGATCTCAAACGAATTCATGTCTGAGTAATTCTGCTGGATCTCCCAGCACTAACAGGAAGTTTGGTCCAGGATTCTGGCAAGACTGGTTACTAGCTACTTTGTGAAATACTTAACTTTGCAGACAGAGATATTAATGAGGACAGCAGCAGTAGCTTGTGGTGTTTATGAATTCTGGGCCCTAGATATTGAAAAAGTGTGAAAAAAGAAGCTATTTTTCCACTTTGTCTCTCTTCTATTTATACAGACCCACATGTGTATAATTCACTCACGGGGAAAATATGAGCAACTGCACTGGGAAAGACTGTCATACGTATGTTCTTCTGAGGTGTTTACCCATTCTGAACAGGTGGGATCTTCTGTACCTTAGAGAATTAACTCCCCCCCAAAACTGGAAAGATTTAAAACTAGATGGGGAAACAGCTGGCACAAAGATCCTTTCCACAGAAGGTGAAAGAGTCTGGAACAAATTGCCCACCAACGACTGAGCAATAGTGAGAAGAGCTTTTTGACAACCAGCCTTTGCAACAGGAAACTTAAATTAAAAACCTTTTCAGTTTATGTCATTTTAAGTAGAAATTGTCTGTACAACTTGTGCTGCTTGAGAGCACTTCTGCAGTGCTCACAGAATTGGATCTAATAATTTTTAGTATAATTAGATAAAAGAAGATACTGTGCATTTTATGTTTTTCAAAGTCTTACTGATTAAAGTCTTACTGATTAGTAAGACTGAGATTCTTAATTGATAATTACAACCAATTCATGCTGTCCATTTCTCTCAGGGAGTCACTGTTGCCCTGTGATATATTTTGCAATTATATTACAGGCACAAAGTTACTTCCTGAGTGTTTGCCAGTCTCTGTGATGCCCTCATTTCTCTTAGTTCTATTCAGTTTCATTTGACCTTCAGTGAGAAAATAAGTCCCTCTTGCATTTTCCATATCCTGTGTCTTTGAAAAATACATCCCTTTTAGCTCCAATGTCTTCTAATAATTTTCAGCTTCGTGTCATGTATTTCTTTAAATTTGCTTGAAAATGAATTCTAAAATCCTTTTTGGCAGTAATAATTCTGGAACATTTTAATGAAACTGAATTTTCTCACCATTTAAACTGAGAATATCAGAAATACTGCCAGTATTGAATTAAATATTGATGAACTAGCTGATTTTAGACAAACAAGTGCTATTTTGAATCTTTTAATTTTAGAAACAATTGGCCCAGATGTCTAAATATGAGCTGTCATTTGTGAGACCAATGGAAGCAAATTATCTCTCCTTTCCTCACATCATTGTTGTTTCTGATGAGAAGCTGGAGAGTTTCAAAATTCATTGTGGGTCTAAAGGGCATAATCTACTTTTTCCTCACAGTGTGGCCAGACTAATGTGTCTGACAGGATCTGCTCCTGAGGATAGCAGCTGCTTCATAAATCAGACAGGTTTGCAGTCTGCATTACAAATTGATCCTTAAGATATTACCTGTTGCAGCAGAACTGTTCCAGCTAACATTTGGTACCAGTGACAGCAATGCTAACACACCGACTCACTCCCTGTCTGGTTATAGAGGTAAAGATGCTTCCATGTACAAAGAGCTTATGACTAACTGAATGTTACTTTTACCTAGTCTTTTTCCTGTTTGTTGAATCTGCACAAGCTTAAATTCAGAAGTCATAAAGAAGAAAAAGGAGGACTGGGGAAATGAAACACCAGGCTGCATGAATGTGACATTTGCTGAGCTCCTGTTTTTAGGGAAGTCTGACAGTAATACAGGCTTAATGTGTGAATGCCAGGAATTTGTGCTTCATGGGATTTGGTTTTTTTGTTTTATCCCCAAATGTTTGCATAGGTATAGGAGACTGTTGATTCTGCTTTCAAATCAGCTCCCATACAGTTGTGAAACCTTAGTTCAAAATATGAATTTCCTTGCCACAGAGAATGAAAGTCAAATGAAATTCAGCAGTATAATCACTATATCCTCACATGTCATGGGCTTCTTGCAATGTATTTTCATTTTTTGAGCTGTTTTTCCCAAGGGAGGCAATAGGCAGTTTCTAGCAGCCTGCTTTTTGAAAACATCTTAAACTAGGCAAAACCCAAGACAAATAAAATAACTGTTCATTTTAAGAATATAAGCTGAATTGTAGACTGTGCTGAAAAAGAATTGAAGATTAATAAACTCAGGAATGTGTCTTATCCACTACATTCTTATCATCACACTAATGGGAATGATGGGTAATTTTCAAGTAAACCTTGATGAAATCTTTCCAATGTTCACATACTTCAGGGTTGGCTTTTTTCAAATATACTTATGCTGGTACTGCACCAGACATGTCTTCTCTGATTTATAACAGGGAATGTCCAAAGGTATATGATTATAATCGATGTATTGTGGCAATATTTTTAGCAGGAATATGTTTTTAATGCTGATGGGTTCAAAAACTAACCACATCAGGTAGTAATGTCTTACAAAATCAAGTTCTTACACTAGAAGACATTTCTAAACTCTTGAGTTTCATATTCAGTTGGTATAAGTTCTCAGTTTTGCAAAGTTGAAATGCAGTAAAGTGGCCTAAAGCCTTGAGCAAGGAAGAAAGACTGTGTCTGTGGAAGAGAAAGGCAAAGCAGGTTAATCCTCAGAGCTGAGTTTTACATGGTATGTGGATGAGAGAGAATGGTTTTGCAAGAGCACATAGATTTAGGTCTTTGGGGATTCTTCAGGTGAAACAGAGTGTGTCTTTCTATGCGTTACTTGGAACCATGCAGCTGCAGCTGTGGAGATTTTGGGATTATCTTTCCGTATCAAGGCATCCACTTCCTCTCAAACGTGATTTTATTAAAGAGTAATGCTGTGGCACTATGAAGAAGATAGCAATAATCTACAAAACTAGGTATCATTACAATATTAATGATGGCAATGAAATGACTGCTAATTTTAATCAGCAGTGAATTTCATCTTTTGACGACCTTCAGAGCAACAACAATATTCTTATTTGAGTTTAGGTTTTGAGGCACAGAATAAATTACTTCCCTGAGGGAGTAACTATGCAGCAGCCCTTCACAAAATCAGCTCTCTCAGCTGTTTCATGCACTTCAGATTTCTCTAAGCCTCTTGAATTTGCTGTGGGCTAAGGCATCAGACTATGAAAATGTACATTAACTTCCCATCCAGTGGTACCCTGTTTGTTGTTCTGAGCTATTTCACAGCTGATAATTGCCAACTGAGGTAGTAAACAAAGTCCAAATTCTGTGACTTTAACAGTACAGCGTCCCCCTTCCCTCCTCTGTAGCACTGACTTTCAAATGACCACGTCTGCCTTTTTCAAAATATTCAGCCCTTGTGGATGCAACTGTATGCTGGCTTGTATCAAACATGCCCTATTCTTGCCCATATTGAGCAGAGTTTTATTCTATTATTTTTTATTCAGAGAACAGATTTCAGTATCAAAGGATTGAAGAATTTCTATAAACAGAACGGGAAACTACTCCAGTTTTGTCAGAAGATTCATTATGAAGACAGTTATGCATTTGCATCTGGTTCTTGTGCTGCCTCCAAAGCTGAATATTAGCTCTTGTCTTTGGGGATTTATCCCACACAAATACAGTTTTTATTGGCAAAAAATGATCTGGGCTGCAACGACTTCTGTATATCTTATCACAATATTATCCAGCAGAACCTTTTGCAGGCATCCCCCAGCAGAGGAATCCATTCCAGCTCTGCCATTACCCAGGACTCCACTCTCAGCTCCTCCCGACTCATGGCAGATCACCTCTCTAAAAGTGCAGTGCTGTGCCCAAGCTGGCCGTAGGGTTAATCACCAGGGCTCAGCTCAATACTTCCACTAACACAAAAGCTTGGTGGATCCCTGTGCTATTGCTGTTAAATACTGACTTTCTTCAAAAAAGTTTTACTCCCACTGTTCTCATCTAGAATTCCCTCTCTTCCTCCATTTAATTATGTAAGATGATGCTTGTTTCTTCTGGAGATGTTATATGTCATTGAAAATCTTGACAGTGAATGCAGCTTTTACAGCTAATTATTTTTAAAGAGGAAGAACAAGGGATAGGAAAAATATCTTTTAACTATAAGCAGCTTCAGCTCTCACAGTACATGAGCACACTCTGTTGGATTGTTCTGATAATGACTGTGCAGAAGAAATGGTCGTTTTGTTTGAAATACTTGAAACTTCTGTTCACAAAAAAAAAAAATCTTCTTCATACCAGTCTAATTCTCAAATTAAATATATTCCAAGCTATAAGTTTCTGAATCCAAACCCCTCAAATATTAAATGTAGAGATTATATGTTGATTACTTGCAGCAAATAGATAAAAAAGGAACAGTTTCAATTCTGGCCCAAACCATAATGTTATAAACAAATAAAAAAAAAAGGAGCATGGATGAGTTGTTTCATTTAATATTCTCTATTAGTTTCTATATAATGACAAAGGTTTTCACAATAGATGCTCTAAGCTGATCAAATTCATCCTAGTACCTTCTGTATCTCCCCCAATAGAGGGAATTGGAAACAAGGAATATTCACATACAAAAAGGCAGATTATGAGATCATCCTGCTAAACTTACAAGTGGTCCCAGTGAAATCATGCCCAGCTATCAGGTTTTACACAATTCATAGAATCATAAAAAGGCTTGGGTTTAAAGGGGCTTTCAAGATCATCTGGTTCCAAACCCCACACCTTGGGCAGGGATGTCACTCACTAGACCTGGAGGGTCCATTCCTTTGAATGAATTTCAAAATTACTTCTGGAGAACCATTCAGGCCTCAGAGAACTGCCCTTCTCAGTTAGAGAACACTGCACATGCAAATGTTTTGCTGAATAATGATAAGATTAATGTCCATCATGTCCATATTTAGACATCTGGGCCAATTTTTTCCACAATTAAGAGACTCAAAATAGCACTTGTTTGTCTAAAATCAGTTAGTTCATCAATATTGAATTAAATATTGACAGTATTTGTGATATTCTTAGCTTAAATGGTGAGAAAATTCAGTTTCACTAAAATGTTCCAAAATTATTACAGGGCCTTGGGACCATGGAATGACAGAATTGCACTCATTTAGACATTGTTATTGCAATACATGTAGTGTGAATATGCTTTGCACTCTAATTGCAGTGACTTTAATGATCACTATGATTACTTGAATCAAGCGTAATCCAGTTTGGGAAAGATTACTAACATGTATTTTGGGAAAGAATATTAACATGCATTTTTCTCTAAGCACTTTAGCCTCAGTAATGAAGTTAGAAAAAGGTTGTGAGTAGAGACACATAATTTTTTTTTTCTTCTCATCAAATATTTAAATTAGGACTACTTAATTAATTTGGAGTCAAACCCAATTCATTTCAAATTTGAATGCTGTGTTGCATATGATATACTATTGTCACAGCAGGGACTGTAACCAGCATAGCTCAGCACAACCCAGCACAGCCTTGCTGCAATACAGCTATGCTCATTTGGATCTCTGTTGTGATAATTCATAAATATTTTCTATATTAGTGCTTAGCTTATGTATTTTTGTGGACCTGGAGTGAGAGAATCACATCCAGTCTGTGTGATCAGACAGAACCTGCGTATCACCCGGCCACTTCCCGATCTTATTATATCGTGTAAGAATAAATGTTTATTGGCAGTTCATTTCAAACTTTGTTTATTCTTTCCTGTTCTATTGGAACTCTTAAACAATATTTTATTTCACACACTTGGCTGGTCTACTTGCTATCATAAAGGAAGGGTTTCACCAGCTCCCAGTACCCTGACCTTGTGCAGCCTTCGGAGGATAAACAGTTAATGGAGCAGACAAAGACAAAGCGCGCTGTGAGATCTGACCCGTGATGAGGGATGGCGTGAGACCCGGCATCCCAGGCCACTGCATGCCTGGGCTCAGGTCAGGGCGATAGGGAGGAGCCAGGCCCCCTTCAGGCATCCAAACCTCTTTGTTTTCCAGGAAAGGCAAAAACCTCCACTCAGACTCCTGAGGGGAAGTACAGAAACCAAACTCAAAAGGGCGTTTTTATCTTTTAATGCCAGAGATATTGAGGTCAACATACTTCTCAGAAGAGATGGCACATAGCAGGGGAGCTCTCCCTTTTCTCCCCGAGGTTTAGGCACAACTGCCTTTGCAGAAGACAGCTTGTAGCTTCAAAACAGTTTAAAACAAGAAACATAAAAAGGTGAGGTAGAACACAGTGCAAGCTGTGATTAGTGTTGTGCACTTCTAGGCTGGTAAAAGAATTGAAGATAAACCACGGGAACCAGTGCTCAGTAACATTTGTTTTGGTTTAGTCTAGAAGTTCTTATTCCTTTTCTATCAGGTATTTAATGGGATCATTACTATGGTCACCACTGCACATTTAAGAGCATAAGGCCTTTTATGTTTGACATGAGTACTAAATGTAATTTAAAACTAGCTTATACTTTGTCACATATGAAGCCCCAACTCTTTTACAATCCTCTCCCCAGACAGATGGACTAAAGCTGTCCCTGTGAAATATAACTGTGCCTTGACAGAGACTAACTATCCAATTTCTTCAAACAGGGATTTTTACAAGTGGGAAATTAATCTTGCATTTGTTTCTCCCTGCTTTTTCTGAGGTTGAGACTCTTGCTGCAGAGTGGGGCTGGTCAAGTTTTGTTATAGGCTCCCTTCATTTTAAACTGTTTGCAGAGTCTGACTCCCTCTGATGTTGAGGCAGAATCAAAAAGATGGCATATACTATTCTCTGTCTCCTGCTATGGACAATTTTATGTTCCTTAATCTACAAATCCAGTAGCTTTACTGAAAATAGACAGTTCTGGGGAGAAAACACAGCCTGCTCTGCAGACCTCTGGTCTAGAGACTAGTGCTCTCTAATCTCCCCAGGAAGTTCACATAGTGAACATAGGTGTTCTTTTTGATGGCATAAACTGAGTGTTTCTTACAGCACCTGAAGGTCATGGCTCTGTTTTATCCACCATAGGTGAAGCAAGCCTTATTTTCATCTGTTTCAAAGCATGTCTGATCATTAAATCCAAAACTGATGGATGTTCCCCTGCCTCATCTCATTAGTCATGGAAGACAGTGAGACTGTCTGAAAAAACCAAACCTGGTCCAAATCAGTCTTGTATCTGAGCATTTTGAAACTAAGCGGCAAAACTTGCAGCTCATAATTACCTCTCACTTATAAGCAGTTTTTGAGTTTTCTGTATTTATTCAGATTAAAAATTGTGTTTTTATTGAAACATGATAAGAAAAGCCTACATGGCATTTCTCAGAAATTATACAGCTTCATATATTCATAGCGATTTTTTTTCATATTGGCTTATACTGTTATATATCTCCATGAAAAGACACCAAATTGGTAAAACAATTAGAAAGCCTTAAAGAGTTTAAAAGGCTTTTAATTCTCTTCAGTGGCAAGATTCTCACTGCAAAATCCTTTAAGCTTTGTAAAAATTATTAAATGCTGAAGTAAAATAAAATTTATCTAAGACATCAACTTGTTCTGGAGATCTGGAATAAGATGATAAAAAGACCATCAAACAAAGAAGACATGGTACAGAAAAGGATGGTTGAAAGCTGACATAATTTACAGCAGTGTGCTAAAAAAGGGTCTAATATTCAACTCCAGCACAATCCAGGGTTTCATTATGTTTTGGATGAGAGATTTAAGCCTTGTAAGGGAAGGGGCCATAGGGATATATGCAGACAGCAAATAATAATACAGGTCTTGAGTAGAAGAATAAACAAGATAATTCTGGGAGACGTTTTAAAAGTCAGAGTAAAACTGGGTTGCAGAGGAGGCTGAGTATACTGAGTATTAATAAAACTAATAGAAATAGAAAGCACACCTGGGATCCACAAAAGATAATGTGAGAAAATATGTGCAGCAGTCAATAATGCTGAAAATCTTGAACTCTGTAAGACGGAGTAGTGTTTAAAGGTATATTGTTAATTGGCAAGGTACACAGATTTGTTGAAGGTCCCTGTTCAGGATTTCTCAAAAAATGTTAAAGTGAAAATGAATTTTTCTATTATTATTTATAGAAAGCTGGTTTTAAAACATGTGCATACAACAATGCACATCTAATAGTAAACATATTATCATGTTAATATCTAGAGTCATTTTTATGTGATTCTGTTTTAAAGTCATTATGCCAGGAGAAGCAGTTGTAAGGAAGAATGAAGGTATTTATTTAGTGCTGATAGATTTCTCTATGAAGAGAAGTGCCTTTTACTTCTGTCTTCAAAGACTTCTTTCAAGAGGACTTAGTCAGTCCTCCTTATTCCCCTTTAAAAATCAAGGCCCCTTGTATGAATCTTCTATAAAGCATCTAAAAAGTAGACCATAAGACTATGTTTCATGCACAAAAATCTTGGCACTTGTAATTATTTCCTTAATGAAACTGTTCCCATGCCTTACTATAGCAAAATGTCATCCCTCAGCCTATATCCACAGATTAAGATTCTGCATCTGCAAATAACACAAAGTTGAAACCTCAAGCACAAAATTTAATATGAGAAAAGATGCTATTGCACTGTTGCACATTTACAGGTCATGGGAGCACAGGTACTCCATCCATAAAACTGTGAAATTGCTACTACATGGGGAACACCTATCCCCAGATGCAATCAGCAGGATCTGCAAACAGAATGAAACCTCAGAAGATCAGACATTTTAATTCTGAAAGATACTGCCTATAGATGACAATGGTGTAGGGATTCGTGCTTGCCTTTACTCATGTCTGAAAATTTACGTTGATATTTACATGAAGATATTTCCTGAAATCAAATGGTATTAAACCAGTGGAAGGTAGAGATAACCCTCCAATTACTATTACCATTTAATACTAATTTTTTATGAACTGATACACTGCAAGAAGAATCCACAAAAGTGATTTTGACCCGGCATTGCAACACCTACTTCTGGTAGAGCAGTTACAGACAAATGCAGAAGCCTCTCCCCTAGCCTTTGATTCTGAACGTCTTCTGCATGCACTGATGCCAAGTCACATACAATTCAGCCATCACAGGCCAATTTACTGCCCTTATATTCTATTTTTTTTCAGAAGAGCTGATCACAGGAGAAATAAAACCGTTTAAAAGCTGTCATCATTCACCCACAATCATTACCCAGTAGTATTTTAGAAACGTTAAATTCCAAGTTAATATCAATATAGACATGGCTTAATAATTTGAATATTCAATAGCAATTCAATTACTGTCAATAGCTTAAACCTGCAGAAATACAAATTTGAGATTTGGTTCTCATTTGGATTAGTTTAAAGGCACTTTGACCTCTATGATATTATCATAGCTCAAATGTTTCTGTTACAAAAGAGAATCCATGTGGAAATGTTCAAATGCTAATCTGTTCTAACATGAAGAGGTGATAATTAAATTTGATCTCCACTTTCTTTTTATATTCTTCCCAAGACATAAAAATAACACAGGCAGAGAGTGGTCTTGATATGCTTTAGTGAAGTGTCATAGAATGTGCTAATTACCTAGCAAATTCAGTTTCCAGAGTTGTTCTTGTCATGTAAAATTTTAGTTTAAATACTGCCTTGACTTGTTCTGTGACACCTTTTTGTTTTCATTAACCAGAAAAGATAATGAAACTGAAATTTTAGCATATATTTTTAAAATATGAACATACGAATTCCCATCTTATGTATTTTAAAGAAATACAAGTAAAGGTACATCCTAACAAATTTAAGACTTGGACCTTTATCCAAAAGATTACAACAACATGTAAAGCAGGAACCTAAACCTCAACACTAAAATTTTATTCTGTTTGTTAGGAATTGACATAACCTTTAATAACAGGTAGTGAATTATTTCCATATGCATTCTGCTGACAAACACTTTACTGAGATTGAATCAGTATTCTCAGGTTGAATCAAGTGTTATTTTTAAAAATTAAACAGGTTATTACTCAGTGTGTAAAACAAAAGCAGTCAATAGATATCTGTCTGCCAGAATATTATATTTGTTTTCAGGCAAACAAAAAGGTATTTTTCTTTTCCCATATCAGGGTTAAAGGTTTCTTCAGCTCAACAAAATATCTCTGAATGAGATAGTAATAGAAATAATTGAGATCATTTAGCCACAAGCTTGCTGAAACCACCAACTACATTAGTAAATGTCAAAATCTCCACAGCTAATACTGACAGAGTTGCAATAATTTCAGTTGTGACACACTGCAGGATTTTCTTTAGGTTTATGCTCTTGGTTTTCTACATCAGTCAATAAGATGACTCCACATCACACAGCTTCATAAATTTCAACCTTTTGAAAGAGCTCTAAAGTGTTTTGAGACTCCAGAGTGCACCACAAAGCAGACAGCTCAGTATTAAAGTGATGAAGACACCTGGCTGTCCATCTTCAGTACCCCTTCCATGAGGAGGAGTATGTGTCTGTATGGATACATTTGTGATCTGCAGGGAATCTGAAATCTCTCCTAAATCCTGCACTGCTCTCGACAGTCAAAGGAGGCTGGACAGGAAGGCAGGGAAAGTTCTCCAGCTGTCATGTTTGCAAACTATTTTAATCATGTCAAGGTGTGCTAGGCAGGTTTGGCTGTGTACGGTGGGTTAGGTCAGCTCTTTGGTGCCATCCTGAGCCTATGTAGACTGGGTCAACAATCTTCAAGTTCAGAGCTAGAGCTTTGTGTCAAAATTTTATTAGGTATTAACGTGTTTAAACTAAAATGTTTCCTACTTTTTCCCATCCAGGACTTCATTACCTGGAAATCTCTCATTCATATCTTTTTTCATATTAAAAATAAGTTTTCCTTTCTTGAATAGAGACAGGTTTGTATAAATATTCTAGTTCTGTTATTCATTAGACAGTAAACATTAGTCTGGCTGAGATGAGCTAATGTTGCTTAGCAAGCAACAAATCTGAACAAGCCTGTCTATCTGCATTGCAACCATCCAATTTTAACTGTATACACGCCTCACTTTACACACGTTATTTCACACACTGTTTCAGTGCCTTTCTGGCTATTTAATTCAGATGGAATTTATGATGTAATTTTTTAAAAACTGTGTTCTCCTGTTTAACATATTTTACCACTGTGAAACTGATTTTTACCTTTGGAGAGGACCAGCATGTGTGTTTTATGTTGACATGAGACATATAAGAAAACCCTGTGAAGGAACTGAAAATTGCTTAATGCAGCTCTCCGCATTGCAAAGGTAGGGTGCTGGCCTCTAAATTCTAATCTAATCTTGCGTAATTACATTACTCAAAGAATGCAACCAAAACTTTACCTTCCTAGGAAAGATCTGCCAGACTCAGAAAGAGTTAATCAGTTAAAAAAAAAAAAAAAAACCCAGGAATTTTATCATGTTACCAATAAATTAATTTGAAAAACTTCTCAGATATGAACCTTCTACAAGCCTTGGAATTTTTTTTTACAGCGTTCTAAAGCATTGATTTAATTCATTAATTGTGAAAAATATTTTCACCTTTTTTTTCTCTATTAGAGTCTTGATATGTCTTCCACAGAATGACATAGAATACACCTGAACTCTCAGGACTAATTCAGGTCACTCTTTTCACTGCTTTGTATTTATTCCTGCATACTTAAGCTGTACTTTACCTAGATAAATATTTCTGACTAGTTTAGAAGTTGAAGGTAAGGAGTTTAACTAATCTAATTTGCTAAACTTATGAGAGCAGAGAGAGATTATTGCTATTTTTCAAGAGAGAGAATCTGCCAGTTATGCAGTGTATGATGGTAGCTAATTTCTGATCTGTATTTGCTGCAGTTCAGAATTACTTCTGAAATAAAAAGTACAATACTTTGGGGTGTCTTTCATTAATGCTTCTTGCTTTGTCTTTTTATCTTTTACAGGCTGCTCAGTCTCAATGTAGCACAGTAAGAGAGAATATCTTTAAAATGTTTATGATGAGATTTTAAGTTCAAGGATATTGGGAAGAAGAGGAGGATTTAAAAGAGGATGCTTTCCTGTGTTTATTTCCAGCATGCTGAGAAGAGTCTATTCAGAATTAAATGTCCCCATTGTGACTCACTTGAAAATAGTGAAAGCTGAGAAGTGGAAGACTGCAACTGAGTGAAAGTACCTTAAAAACACAAGGCAAACTGCTTATAATTAATGCAAAATCCAATGTTTCTTGATAATTAAAGTCAAAGGATGTGTTAGAGTATTGAAAATACCAAGTCAAGCATTAAGAGGTGGATTTTATTTCATTCCGGTTGGATAGAGTGCTGTAGTTTTACAGCCAGGTAGCCTGTTAGAGAGAAGACGGGAATAAAATGCTTAGCTGGAGGAGTGGGGATTCCTAAGAGATTGGTTGGCTACAAAGTGAGAGAGAATTAATAGCAACTTGGACTTACAATTCCTTATCTGCAGCAGTTTTTCTTCTAAAGCTAAAATTACCCCACAAGGTTCTTCCCCTTGTGAAAATATTTTGTGAGAAGCAATCTGCTGCCCTACACAATCACATGCTCAGGGGATACCCTTTTCTCTGATAGTTAAGATGCCTTATATCCTTACTCTTCTGATATTCATATGTCAAGACCATACAAAATCTATTGAGCAAGCCAACCTAACTGTGTTCATTATTACTCACTCTGCTTTAAGTGGGAATTCTAGACATCTTCTTGCTATCTGATGTTACCATACCACAAGTACATGAGTAAATAAAAATTGCTAATTGCCTATAAATTGAGATAAATTTATAAATTTGTCTCAATTTGACTGTGATTATAGAAAGTCAAAGATGAGGAAACTCTACAGTTTTCAATAATCAGACACAAAAGTATCAGATCCATGTATTAGTGTCTAAGATAAACAAGGAACCTGATTTTTAATGTGATTATATTAAATAATTGTGGCTTGAGGACTGAAGCAATCTGTGGGGAAGGAAACCAACAGCAATCTAGCAGAACTGCAGGTCAATATTTTTAGGAAAGTGAGAACTTGTGGGTGATACTAAAATGACAAATAGCTTCCTAAAAACAGTGAGGATAATGTTTTTTCTGGAAATAGCATAATGAAATAAAGCCTGAACTGTAGGTGTAACCCAATAAAACAGAATTTTTTCCTTGACAGATGATATTGCAATAAAAGCAAAATGAATAGACAAGATAAAAATCGATGCTATTTTAGGGTAGAGCTTTAATTTGTGAAGCAATGATCATAAAGTAATCGATCTGGATTCCAGAATGATAGGACTAGCTGAGTAATCAACATAAAATGGAGAGTCTGATTCCTTTCTATTGCCAGTATATTTCTTCCATCTGTGGGCCATAATATAAATTGCTGAAGCATACTCAACTTCTCTACAAAATGTTCAGCAATAAAAGTTCTTGAGCACTCATAAAAACGTAAATCCTTATATTATATTAAAATCTCCAGTCAGTCTGGAAAATACAACCTTTATGAAATAAACTGGCAACATGAAAAAAAAATTCATTGAGTATGGAGAAATACAGTGAATCCCACCTGCTAAACTGCTACGTCATCCAAACTCTTCTTATATGAGCAGCAATGTAAATTATTCTACTGAAAAAATATGCCAAAATTATACAGTGGTCTGAAAACCCTTTCAGTCTTTAACCAGTTTCCTTGAAAACACTTTTTACTACCTTAACTGTTTTCCTTCAGCACAAGAATAACTGCCATTCGAGAAAATATCCATACCTAACACCTGACTAAATGCTGAATTACCCCATCCTAGTTTACATATCAATCAATTGCCTGCCAAATAAACAGGGGGTCCAGAGAGAACAGTTTGCTATTGTTTTCCAACAGTGATTTGCAAATAGTCCAAAATCCAACCTTGTAACACTTTTTCCTCATAGCCTGTGACATGTCCTACAAATCATGGCCTAGTTTCCCCAGTATTTCCCTCAATGTAGTAATCTAGAGCACAGGGCTTTATATTTCTGAGACAAATTCAATGTCCACCAATTCAATTCAATGCTTGCAAATAATCGTGTGAACCAGTAAAGTTTTTCAGTGATATTGATATGGGCTTGGAATTTCTGATGATGCTGACCTCCAGCTAAAGTGTTTGTGAGCAATAGGATGGTGCTTGCTACCTACACGAGGCTTACAACTGCAACAGATAACGTTAGTGAGCTCGATTCCTTGTCCAGACAATGGAGAAAGGCAGGTATCTCCAGAGGCACGTGGAAAAATCTACATTCAGATGCACTAGGATAAACGCTGTGATTATTTACCTGGACATTGCAGGGTCAAACACAGAAGGAGACCACTTGTTTATTTTTGAACATTTATTTTGCACCGGTTTATAAACATGCCCAGCAGAGGGAAGTATCTCTCTGTGTTTTGAACTCCCGGCCTCTGACCGAGTAGGGGCAGCCTGAGCTGATACCCCTGAACTGACATCCAGAGCAGGGGTAGCCCTTGAGGCGATGAAAATATGTATTGCACCACTGAAGTGAAATCATTTTAAGAAAGCTGAAAGCTTTTCCGGAGTGTTTTCCCATGCTCTGCAATGGGGCACTGTGGAGACAGGACATTGGTTATATTATTTGAGACTCACATGTTCAAAATGCCACAAAATAGCACAATAAAAATACTTTCTGGAGGGGAATAAAAAGATTATAAGTCAAATAATAAATCTGATGGCTACATCATGTTTAAAGCAGCTAACCTAAAGAGCTGCATGAGAGGAAGAGAAAAAAACTAAAATGCATCTGGCTTATTGTTCAAGACAGCTTTCTGTCTTGGGTGTGAGAGGGAGACAGCTCCTTGATAGGCAGATGGGAGTCTACAAATCTGTGTTGATGACAGGAGGTGAGGGAGGCAATCCCTCAGCCTGCTTTCCACATTTCCAGGAGGATCAGAGCAATGACAAATTTCAGCAACTGAGATAAAGGAGTATCTGCAGATACAAGGAGCACATCACACTGCAAGTTTGTCATGCCAGCATTTGTAGGGCCGTAAGAAAGAGGTATGTTGATTTCAACTGAAGATTTCCTTTACCTCTTCTAGCTTCCCCTGCACCGGCCAAAAAACCCACCCAAAATTTCAAAAAAACCAACAACCCCAACACCAAAAATTCCATGAAAAAAACCCTCCTTTGTTTTTTTTAAGTGGAACTCAGAAGAGAAAACATTGCTTATTGGACAGTTAAGTTTTGTTCCTGCTGCAGCTTAGCAGGAAACCTGCTGTGAAGGTTGAACTGTGCTTTCTCTGTTTAGTTTTAGTGTTGAGTGTGAATTTAGACTACAAAAAAATCTGAATGGCTGGAGTTTACAGGGAAATACTCCTTGCTTCCATAAATAGAGAAATATCCTATGACTGGAAGTCAGCTCCCCAAAGCAGATTCTAATCGATGTGAGTGAATGGCAGAGAATTACAGATTCTTCCTGTATTTTGACGGATCATAAATTCACCCTTTTTCTATTCTTGGTGAGAAAACAAAGTGCATTATTATAGAGCCACATTTGTTACCCATAGTAAATCTTTTCTTCAAGATCAAAATGTTTATTTCTTATAAAATTTCCTACACATTATATGGATTCTACACTGGTGACCTTTTCTTATCACCATGCAATAGCAACACTATCTTTCTGTTAGTCACACACTTCCTTGCTTCAAAGGAATGGAGACTTTTTTTGCACTTAACTTGAAGGAGGGCAGTATTTTTAAATCCCATGCCTGTGTGAACAATAAATTAACAGCTCTTAGGATATGGTCAAGTTATGAACTATGTTTTTGGAGCCTCAGTTCTTCAAAAAAGACCAGCAGCACACTGAGGCTTAAGTTGTCACTCACCAAATAGATAATGACACTTTTTCAAGACTCTGTCATTTGATCACTGGTTCCTGTACTAGTTCTGTTAAGTACTTCTTTGGCCAAGTGTCAGGTTTAGCAAACACTGTGTAATTTGAATCTTCCAAGCAGATTGTACAGGAATGCACACCAACTTATCAGTGCTGGGGAGAAACAAGGAGGAAAAAGACTTGACAGTGTTGGATTTCAGGCACGTATGACTATCACTAACACTGTCTTTGTTCTGTGGATGAAGGGTATTTACACAGACTGTATCTGAAAACTGGGTTTTGATGGTTTATCACAGCTAGATCTCACTGTTCTATTTCTTTTGATTGAATGTGTGCTTTTGCATCTGAAGAGCTGGATTCCAGAAATTTAAAATGTTTTGCTGCACCTCTATTTATGGAGACTTTTACTAGACCTCAAAGGAGGTCATGTCTCAGGGAAAAGGACCATCAAAGAAGATGAGATCCAAAGATAGGAGATTAATAGAGAAGAGCTTCTAAAGCAGTCCTATTTATGTTTCAGACAGAAATCAGAGTATATACCTTAGAGTAACTCAGCTTTCTCTTTGTGATTTAAACAAAGCCTTTTCACAAACCTACACCTAAGGTGGCATAAACAGACCAGACCTACAGGATCTGGCAAAATTAGTTTGTGTATCTGCATAAAAGGAATGCATTAAACAGTCATAATTCAGGATACCACAGGAAAACATAGACCATTTAATAATTAGGAATAATTTGCAGCAAGGGCCACTGATACTTGCCTCTGTACAGTCATGATCCAAAATTTTACTGCCAGTGCAAACCAGAACATTACACAAAATTATCTCTCCCTACTGTGCTCCTGCACAGCATAACCTTTGTCACAGACAATGATTTTAATCATCTTACCAGAGATTTAGAACAGTCTGCAGGTGTTCTTGCCCTTAAGAAATCTCCCTCCTAGAAAGAGACAGACATGACCTCTGGCTGGTTTGGTTATTTTTCCCTACCAAATTCATACAGCAATATGGAGCAGATATCTCCAATGGCTGTAACAAAAACATATTTTGCAATTGAAAAATTTTATTTAAAATTTGCCTAAAGCTCTAATGGTGAATGCAAATCTTCCATTCATATTTGAGATTCTACTCAACATGTTCTCTGTTCCCTGGAATATATTCAGTAAAGCGAAGTACAGAATGTGGATATAGCTTTTGTTTTTTTTTTCAGTCCATGCCAAACATGAAGCCATAAGTCTGCAGCTGGCTGCTACAGAGGTGAAATGTCAGAAATTTTCTTCATGAGAAGCCCTGTGACAGAGTGCAGCTGGTGTGTGTGATCACCAGGAAGCCTAACTTCACACAAGTGGCCTTATCAGAAAGTAAGAGAAACAACTTTCACCTGAAGCAAATCTTTTGCTTGGAAAAAGATTATTGATTCTGAAGACACAGTATCAAACATAGTATTATTTTCTCTTGGGTTCTTCTTTAAAAATTTCCTTGCTGACAGACTCTATGATGAAATATATTCTTAAAAGATTGTTCCTTTCTATTTTAACTGCTATTACTGTTCCTGAGATTCATAGCTTGTCTTTCAGTGAGCTAGCTTGAAGAAGCATATTGTCCCAAAGCTGCATTTCAGTTTGAACTGGAAGTAGTGAAGCTGCTTTTCTGGAGGAGAAGTGACTCTTCTGTGCAGGAGGAAAGAGGAGGCTTAACTGGTCTGCAGCCCCAGGTACTGTTACCCAGGACAGAGACTTCCACAGCAAAGGAAGAGAGCGGCCTAATCAGGTCCTGGAAGCTGAATCTGACCCTAGTATCACCAGGGGAAAGCACTATGTCACATTCCCTACTGCAGGAGTTAAATACTGTTGCAAGGTGGGATAACTTGGTGTTTTCTGCATCTTACACATTCTGGGCAGGAGAGTGGAGGAAGCCATATTGCAGAGGTTTTCCAGGGTCTGGGAATCAGTCCAGGTACATAAGCCTTGAAATCTGCCCGTTTCACATTATAAAAGAAAGGTGAGAGGTTTTTTTCCTATTAGACTTTCATTCAGTAATCCAGAAGTTTTCAGCTATGTGTATCTGTGCTATAAATAACTGCTCATCAAAGATGAACTCAGTGCTTTGCTTTTGTTGTAAGGTGTCTCCATGTAACTTCCTTTTGTCTACACTTGTATCAGAAGCAGACAAAGGGTTTTGCAGACCTGTATTTAGTTCTACCTTTGCCAATAGTGTACTGGAGATGAGATCATATGGTTTGGCTAGGCCATTGGAAGCAGATACAGGATTTTTCTGTCTCAGTTACCCTAGAATATTTGTGTCAGTGACAGGCATTGACAGCCAGCAGTGTGGAGGAAGTTCATCCTAAAGTGGGGTTTATGCCATTTCTCTGTCATGTAACACTCCTCTCTTTTGTACATGCATATTCATTGTTACCCAATTCTCCAGTTCTTTTCTAATCCTAGACCTTAAGAATAAAGCCCTGCTAAGTTTGGAAATGTCAGACTGCACTAGTTCCTTTTTAAGTCTGAAGATGGAAACCATGTTGCTCCTGCAAGAAGCTGCCCACACATCCCTGTTGACTTCTTGCTGTTAAAATTAATGATGATGCTGCCATGCAGTGAACTGGACCAGATCACTATCTGGTTAAAAAAGACCCAGAGAGGACAAAAACACTAAAATATCCAGTGACTAAGTCCAAATGTGACATTTGGTTAGAAGTCACAATTTTATCACCAAGATTATGAAGTTATTACTAAATATCTGGGTTCAACAATGCTCCTTAATCATGTGTGCAGTCCCTTTACTCATTTGCCTTCAGGACTTGTAGCAAACCACAGCCTTTTTCAAAAGCACCTGGTTTAATTAAGTATGGCAGTACCAGCTTCTCTGAAAATGTTGAGGTGAGACCCGTTTGTACCACGGCAAGGCACAGTTGCCCTTGAATCAGTTCAGCATAATAACATGTATTGAATTGCTACTAAAAGCCACTTACAGAATTTAATGCTTTTCCTTCCATCTAAATTCACCTTTTTGGTTTGTTTTTTTGTTTTTTTGTTTTTTGTTTTTTTAGTAGAATTTTATAAATCTGGGAATGGCAAATATTTAACTGTAAAACTATCTAAACTGTAAAATAAATGCTTTACGGAACTTTATGTGTCATTTATATTAATGTCTTGCCAAGGTGCCAAGTTTTTATTTTGGTTTCAGCCTACATTTAATTTAAGATATACACTACATTACACTAGATATGTGATCTTCCTGTAATTATTCATACTTTACATACATAATAGTGTCCAAGCTATTAATTGTTTTAGAGCTATAGTCAAAACGAGTTACTCTTTGATTACTGATGTTTGTAGTGGAATTACTCAGTCACCACATTAAATTGACAAGAATGTTCATTATTTGACAGAAGATAGGTGAGATCGTATATCACTGGTGTAGCTGTCAAGCACTGCCATAACCTTTCATGTAATCCATTCTATTCTGGGGCAACCCATCATGTAGTCCATCCTATTTTTGGGCAAAAACTGCTAGGAGAGAAGGATGCTAGTTGCAAGCTTTCCCAGTTTTTTATAATCAATTTTCCATATGTTTAAATTCCTTTTTCTGTTAAGGCATATACCATTTTTTTTTAAGTTATTGCTTCCTTCAAAAGAAGACTATAATTTCCGAGACATCATCCTGCATTCCTCAGATTTATTAGATGCAGAGGAATAGGGAAAGGCTTATTTCCTTTATGACCATGGGATTTGCAGCCTGAAACAGGCCTTGACATGACTCATTGTTACTCTCCTAGTGCCATATTCAAGTGCAATGTAAAGCCTGTTTGACCCCTGGTTAAACCCAGTTTTGAAAGGTTTGTTCCTCTGTAATCAAGAGTTGTTTCAATTGTTGTTCCTTTCCACTTGATGTTTTATGTTTTGGAAATGTGAGAGCACTTTAAATTGGGATCTGAGGCTGGGTTTATGCTTTTGTGATGGAGGTGACCTGCTTCATCTGATTTGTATAACTAACAATTGCTCTTGAGATGCTGCCCTACCCTATGCTACCCATATCCACCCTTATGGTGTTATTTCCTCACTAGTCCATAAATATAATCAATATTTTTTCATGGGTTTCAAGGCATGTTCTCATCCATTTGGCAAAGCCATAATGTCTAGAGATGTGTTAAATCACATTGCAAACTTTGGATTATAGCAAAATAGCACATGAAGCACGTAAGATCAGAGGCAGATATATTTGGGTACCTAAACTTACATTGACCTCATGGGAATTCGGCTGCATAAAGCCTAAATATATTAGATAATTAGTTTAAAAAAATTAAATCGATCATGCTATACTGAAATATGACCCTTTTTCTAGGATATGTGGGCAGCAACATTCTCCCAATTCTCTTTCCACAAGAGATTTTTCTCATAGACTTTCATATATCCTCTTTCTTCTATTCCCTTGTTACTTCTTCAGCAGTGCCTGCCTCAGATGCAACTCGAATTTCAAATGTCTATTATATTTGAGGTTTGATTTTGTCCTTAAATCCCTGAAAAAAATATCTCATGATTTCTCCTTTGTCTTGCTACTTCTTTTATCTCTTCCAAAATAATTCCTCATCTGGCTGCATTGCACTCCTTCCCCTTTCTTTCTTCCCTCCTGCCTGCACTTTACCCTTCATATGAGTATCTCTTTCCATCAGAGAGGTAGAATTTGGGGTTGTCTACAAAGCTGAGCAGAGACAGAAGCCTGTTGTGTCCACAATCTCAGCTGACTGAGTAAAATCCAGTACCTGAAAGCTGTACCTCATGCGCATTCATCACTGAGCCTGCAATAGTAACCTCAGCAACTCTGCAAAGTTCACTAGCTGAGGACAGCTGTGGCCATCTCAAAGCCTCAAGTAGGGGAGGAAAAATCAAAATTTGCTTCCTCAAGTATAAAAGGCGGGGCCGTCAATGGAAAGGAAGAATTATGGGAAAGAGGAGAGAGGATTTGCAGAAAGATGCAAGATAGACTGGAGAAAGTTGAGTTCTGCTTCCTGGAAGGGTAAAGAACATAGTAACAGCAGTAGCTGAGAGAGCTCATTCCTCACTGAACAATATCTGTCACACATGTACCACGTCACCTGTGTGACATGTTATAGCCACACTTTAAGCAGAATCCAGTCCAAATCCCCAGGGCTCTGACAATTCAGAACACTCTGGAAAGATGGAAAATACATTACCCAAAACAATCCATCGTCTCAAATGGCTTGCTTACCATATTTTGCCTTGATCTTTCTGCTTGTTATTGTGGATATCAGTATCAAAACTCATCCATCCAGCACTGAGGACAGGTGGTAGAGTTCATGTCTGCCCACACCACAGCATTCAAACTCCACAGTTAAACCTGAGAGCAGTCAGACCTGAGAGCAGTAACACAGCAGGAGAGCTAGTAAAGTGTTGGAGTTTAATCTTGCAAAGATACTTCAAAAATGCAAGACAAGCTGCAGTTTATGTGCTACAGAGACAGGAGAGCAATTAGCCCATGCTCAAGCTCTGTTTTTGCCATAATCTGGCACAAACCCTGTGCTGAGACACGATTCTGCAGCAGAGCAGCAGTAGGTATAGCAGACAATTACATCAGTGCTGGCAGCAGCATATTCCCTCTTTTGGCATTGCTGCTCCTTTAAGAACCTAATGTGTTGTCCTGCCTGACTAGAGGAAAGCTACCCAGTTATTGCTTGTGTAGGCTGGCCCAACTCTGTTAGTTCCAGGGTTATTTCTGACCCTTCAAAAGAAATTCAGTCATGAAAGTCATGTTCAAATTTTGGCTTATAGATTTTTGTCACAAGATCATTACTCTCACAAAATTCTAAAGGAAATTGCTATATGCAGTGCATTTTTAAGGTAAAGAGATGCAAAATAAATAATTTTAAAGACAGACACCTTTAAACAATAAATTTGAATAACAAATTTAAAGACAGACACCAGCAGTTTCACTGAAGGAATATATATACATTTCATGTTATTCCTGATTCAAAAAATCAGAAAAAAAAATAATATATTTCAGCTAATGACATTGCTGTGGGATAAAATATAACTTTTTTATGAGAGTTAATACTTTTTTGAAGTAATACATTAACTATCTCTGTTAACTGTTAGTTTTTTTGATCTCCATTTCATTTGGCTGAATAAAAGTATACTACCTTTTATCTCTAAATTTTAAAGCCCTAAAACTTTGTTCATGACAAGCAATGAAAACCTCATACTAACAAATCACGTTTCTGTTATCCCAGTCTGATCTCTCTTCAGCCACATTCAGCCAAGAATTCAGCCTCCTGGAAGTACTCCCACAGCATGCCAGGGGAAATCAAATGGACTTAGAGCCACTAAGTGAAACATTTGGGAATTTGATGTGTAACTGGTGACTCCCATAACACCACAGTTTCTTTTGTATGTTGTTATTAAGCAGGTGTTTCTGAAGAAGGACTTTGGAGCAACAGTTCATTTTTCTTACAGTTCATCCCACTTCTGCTCCAGATCCTCAGGAATGCCAGAAAATATATTCTCAGGCATGCATCTTTGTGGAATGCCACAGGATTCAAAAGCAGGAAAAGCCTCACAGGAAAATACCATTTCATATCAGTCTGCAAATTTCTGTATGATTTTCAGACTAATATGACTAATTGCTTTGTACATTTCATTATGGAGATGTCAGCAGTAAACCTCTGTGTGTCTGCTTTTTAGGAAAACTTTTCCAGAAGTCACTTCTCTGGTCACCTGGTTCTTCTATTCTTTTTCTAAAAGACTATTTGCATTTGAGTAGCCTTTTATACTCACTCTGCTGGGATGGCTTCACAAGGTGAAAAACCCACTAGAATTATATCCTTTAGGATATATCTTTTCCAAAAAAGCATGTGTCATTGCTTTGCTCCTTTTGAATGAGCTAGAAACTGATGCATTTAGGGATATCATGGAGGGATGGATAAGCAATTAGTTTAAATTGGAGTAATTACTTAATTATAAAGTAGGAGCCAAAATTATGGTTAAAAGTTTTCTTTTCAAATAAAGAAATGTTTTTGCAGCTTTCACTTCAACTTTATAATCCTCAAATAATGGATATATCCTCATGCCTTGCAAACAAAAATATTAATATTAGCAAATAATTTCAATGTCTTTAGGCCACATTCCACTCCTGGTGTGGCAAGATTGCAAAAGCTCGACACCCTTCCTTCCCTTCAACAATAAGCATGTTCACTTACCTCCCTGCATCCAAACGACTGACACAGAGGCTTATCTGGCCCCACTATTCTGCAACCAAACCAGATTTTCAGCCTCTGTTTGTATTCGTGAAACAACTCCATCTGTGGAAATTCCCCAGCTGGAACCTACTTTTGGTGGGTTTCACTTCTGTCTCAAGAACTTCACTGAATGGTGGATATGGCTAGTGAAATAACGAGCCATCTATCTCCTACCTACCAAGCCTATCCCTGACCTGCTTTTCTTTCCTCATTCGTGTCTTGACCCCAGAACTAGTAAGTTTTTCATACACTCTCCCTGTAGGTAGAGAGGCTCATATGGGCATTCATGGCCACTCACAACTAATTCCTTCCAGCTCAGTGTGTTCAGACATTAAGTTCCCAGACAAGAATTTCCTGAGACGCTGCTGTCTGGATTTTCATCTCTTGTTTCTCATGAGGGTATCGGCATCATTTGTAACCTCAGTCATCTAACAATAGCACAAATATAATGTATTAGACTGCAAGATGGCTCTGTGGGGTTGTTTTTTGACCCATGTTTTTAGGAAAAAAAAAAAAAAGGCTGTAATAGAGAAAGGTCAGTGTAAGCCCTAGACAGCTCTCAAAGCCCTCTCCTCTCAAGGGTTAGGTTGTGGTGTACAAAAAAAGGGAAACTCAGTTTGACAGTTCTGGAAGAAGTATGCAGACAAACACAAGGAGGCCTATGTTACTCAATGCTCCTTTGTAACATAAGAGGTACTTTTAACGTGACATGACTCAACATAAGGATGGGCAATTGAAACACATTTGCTTTACCTATTTCCGTGATAGTTTTGGAAAGTTAAAAAGTGCTTTTTTCTGAAACAGAAATCTCTCCTTAGCTGCAGAGAGCAGATCAAATTAACTACAGCTTCCCAACATTTGAGTTTTGGAAAGCCATAGGATAAAAGGAACTTCCACATCATATGCAGATGTAGTATTTTTTTGTAACATTTCATTCTTCTATCTAATCCTGCATTCTAATGAATGCTACAAACCAAGTGGTATTTTTAGGAGTCGGGTATTTTTAGGAGTCAGCACATGGTTTCTCTAGAGACACATTCCACCTCCCACCCCCCCCCCCCCCCCCCCCCCCCATAGTATTTCAGTACATTTTCTTGTCCTTCTGTCATTTCAGGTCAGACTGCTCAGTCCGCTTGAGGTTCTGGACATATCCTCCATTCACATTCATGTTAGCTCCATTGGGCTTGTGCAATGGGAGCTAAACTTTCTGGAAGCAACACAGGGATGCTCTACCCACAGTGAAAATCAGTTGAGAAAACACCCAAGAGTGTTGTGAAAATCCTTCAACCAATGGCCTGGTAAGTGTAACATGACACATCCCAACAGCATCAACATTGCAGGTGCTGCTTGCACAGGCCACAGGAGACCACAGTGACATTTGGGAGATCGGGGATGTTGGATAGAAATATGAGAATATCAGTAATAAAGGAAGGGGGAGAAAACCTCCTATAGGCCTGGAGTAAAAAAGTAGAGCTCCCCATACTACCTTATAGTAATACTTCTTGGCAGTGAACCTGTGGATGTGTTCTTACCTTTCTGTGAGTGCCTCTCTTCATACTTGTGACTGATGAGCTCTACCTGAGCACAGTTTCTAAAATGAAAATGAATAGTATAAAATGCCTGATCTAATTCTCATGGTATTAGGAAGGGAGATGTCTATCTTTGCATGGAGGTCTCTATACAAAGAGACTAAGGGACAGTTCTGTGAAAGCACCAAGGCCAAAGCAGAGGAAAACAAATATCTGATGGGTCTTAGGACTGTGGCTTTATTCTGAATCTGCACACATACATTCTCCTACCACACATAAGGAAATTGGAAGTGCAAAAAAGTACACTAATCTGCAGCAAAAATATTACATATAACCCTGACATAGAATCTGACATGTATTCCTCATTAAAAAACCCCAAAACTTTGTATAGTTTAAGGGCCCAAAGTAAAACAATCTTTATTTACAAAATAATATCAGTTCTTAAATGAAAAACACAGTAATTTTCAGTGTAAATCCCATAGCCTCTTTCTCATTCCATATGAAATCTAAGTGTGTATCAAAGGATTGCTATAGGCTTTTGCACTGTATTGTTGCCATAAACATGTGGGATACCTTGTGCTCTGACCATTATTTTAGAATGAAGTAAACTGCCCTCCAGAGATCTTTAGTTCAGTCCCAAGGAACTAAAGAAAAGGTATTCAACTTTGACCAGATACCTAACTTTAAGATGTTGGGGTAAATGAGATAAACTCCACTCTAAATGTACACAAATTCTAACTAAGTACAAGAATTTTAAAACTCTTATCTACCTTTGTTTGTAGTTCTGTACTTTGTACTATGTTCCTTGAATCCTACACTCTTTTATCTCTAAGAAATCATTATTTTCATTCATACTTACTGAGACATGTAGAATTTGTTTGCTGTGAATAGGAGGTAATCCTCTAAAACCAGAAAAAAAAGAATGAAACAATTTTTAACATACTGTAGTGTTATAGCACAGAAGAATCCACATAATTTCTAAGAATTGAAAGTATTAGCTGCATTGTTTGGAGAAGGCCCAGGTGGAAAACAGGAGCAATTTGCTTTGTTGCCTCTCTGGTGAATTTTATAGTAACTCTTGTCTGGACTGTGTAAGCACTCTGGTGAGTAGCTGGCAGAACAGTAATAATCAACAGCAATGTCCCATTCAAGCTTGGGCTGTCTGGGGACCTGAATCACAATTGCACT
Source organism: Trochalopteron elliotii (assembly GCA_024734555.1). NCBI lineage: Eukaryota > Metazoa > Chordata > Aves > Passeriformes > Leiothrichidae > Trochalopteron > Trochalopteron elliotii. The sequence goes on along the minus strand of JANPWX010000134.1, from coordinate 2,109,417 downwards.
AAGTTTTGTCTTCAATAAAAAAAACAGGTTAGCAGTTGATAGATTTGGCATAACTCTACATCCACACAGAGCTGGGCAGGAAGTGGCACTCTGCCTCCAGTCCTCCAGACGCACAGCATAAAGTGCATCTGGATCAGAACTCCAGGCTTCAAGACCTTTGGGTATGTACTGCTGCTCAGATTAGAGCCTTCATACAACAGGTAGAGGTGATTGCCTCTGGCAGTTACATTTGATTAAATACATTTTTAGCTTATCTGCTTAAATATTATCCTAAAAATAAACTCCCTGTTAAAAAACCTTGTTTACATACAGACATGCAAAAATAGCATAATTATTTTCTTCTAATACATGTAAACGCTTGTTTGCAAGAACAACCACAGATTTTTGTCACACAGATGCATTTCAGAGCTTAGTTAGTAAAGTTTAAACTCTTCATATACTCTGACTGCTAAGATTTTAAGCCATGGATTTTCTTCTCTCTGGTTGCCTGTGTTTCCTATGTGAAAAAGACACTTTCTGTCCTGGGGACAAGAGATGACTAAGCAAAACCTACTGCTGCATTATATGTACTATGAACATGGAGATTTAGTAAGATTTGGTAACACGTCAACTTGACAGCTACAGTATGTGGCTCATCAGTTGTGGAGTTACCCATATTTGCTAAAACCAGAAGGTGGCAACAAAGACTGTCTGACATTTGCAATAGAAAGGCCTGAAACACACAGTTGAAAACCTTTATCTTTGCTAACAGATATTAAAATAATGTAAGCATGCAAAGTCACTTTCTCTGTATTAGTCTTAGGAACTTGAGGTAGGCAGATTTCTTGTAATCTGCAGACATAGGATCTAAAATATTATTATTCCCTCAACCCAGATAAATTATTTTTTAAGAATCATTATGAATGAATCAATTTGTCTGGGATTAGTGAATATATAATACTGTCCTAATATCCACAAATGTATTTTTTATCCATAAGAGTTTAGCTAGTCATCTTGACAAATATAACAACATATACATTATCTATGCACACAGTTTAACTGGCACTGTCCATCTTGGCTATCAGCCACCTAATCTAGGTTTTATCCCTCTTCACCTGGATTTTCTAGTCTGTCAGACTCCTGGACAGAACAGAAGGGCAAAGTGCCTTCTTTGTAGTCATACCTAGTCAAACTAACCTTGATTATGACAGGCTGCACTAGAAGAAAACTGAATGGGTTGCTAACCTAATTTATCTACAATCACCCTGAAGCACCATTCATCACATTATAACTTCTCTGAAAATCAAATCTTTGATTCTGCCCTGAATTCTATCTCATATCTCCATGCTATGTTCATCAGCTGCCTCACTTACTATCTCTTAATTTTTCAGATTTTACCTACATCACTTCATAAACTTAAATGAAAGTTGTGTAGGGTATAAGGTATATGATACATTTTTTTTCATTTTCCAGATTTATTTTCTTTTTCTTTTTAGGAAATTTTACTAACTAGATAATTTATAAACAAAATATGATTTCTACACTGTGTTTTTCCCTCCATTTTTTGTGGCTTTTGAAGACTGCAGAAAACCTGAGCAAGACTTATTGACAAGAATTGTGAAGCTGGCTGCCCACATGCTTCTTTATCTAAATTCATCTTTTTACTTTCAGTTATTCTCTGTACTGCTATACTAACCTTCTACCTATAATATTAGCAACATTTAGATATTTTTAGTCACTTATCATATCTTACTCTTAGTCATTCCTTAGTCAAACTATTTAAATTTTTCCTGGTGTTCCACCATAAACTGATTCTCTTTTCATCATTTTTATATTACTCTTCTGACCAATCTTCAGCTGCTCAATATCTTTCTAGCAATGTGGTGCTCAGAAACTGAGCCTCTCAATTCTAGGATTTTATGGTATTAACTGCATAGTTACTCAGGGCAGTGTATTATGCCTGCTCTGTCTTGTGTGCAGCCATGTAAAGAGCTGAAATGTAAGGATTAGAGAGCTGCAGCCTGTTGAGGAGGAAGCAAAGAGCCATCTACATTCCATTCTTCAGCAAGCACAGGGAGAAATCTCGTTCGGGCAAGTACCTGCTTACCCTGCATTAGGCACCACACTTGCATGTCAGTTATTAAGCATCTCATCAGATAATATATATGGCAAAGTGTGCTTTTTGCAATTATTTCAGAACAAGCATGAAATGATGAGGTAGTGAAACACAATATTGGCTATGAAGTAATTATTTGGAAACTTTTCAAGAAGAAATGAAGGAGGGGTATTGTCAATTTTACCGCTAAAAGTCTGAGTTTGCTGACACAATCTAAAAAAAACATTTAGTTCAGCCAGTTCAGCTCTTTTATAACAGGTCTTCTTTGGAATAACAGCCTTTTCCAACTGTATTGTAGTTTCCTGAAATCACTTATCAACGAAAATGCAAACCACTGACCTTACTGGATACTTTTTGAATTCACCTTAGATTTCATTAAGAAATAAGAGATGACTCACTAAAAGCATAGAAGTAGCATCAGCAAAGGAAAAATATTCTCCTCATCTGCAGAATTAACTAGAATATCTGAAGAATATTTATTCTCTGTATACATCTGTGAGAGCAGATACCAGTGTGTGACTACCAAAGATTAATGTTGGCTTAAATGCTGGTTCACTTATGATGACCACTATCAGAGAAAAAGTATCAACTGAGTTAATGTGGAGTGTTGACCTTGGCTGGCTGCCAGGTGCCCACCAAGCTGCTTTATCAGTTCCTTTCCATCAATAGAATGAGGTAGAAAGTAAGATTAAAAACTTGTAGATGGAGATAAGGACAGGAAGATTAGAGAGAAATTACTGTCAGAGGCAAAACAGACTCAATTCAGGGAAAATAATTCAATTTAATGACAATTAGCAACAAGCTGATAGTGAAAAATATGAATAAACATAAAAAAACCACCTTCCCCCACCCCTCCCTTCTTCCAGGCTCAGCTTCACTCCCAACTTGTCCACCTCTCCATCCCAGCAGCACAGAGGGACAGGAAATGGGGGATGCAGTCAGTTCATCACAGTTGTCTCTGATGTTCCTTTCTCCTCACACTCTTCCCTGCTCCAGCAGAGGGTCTCACACACTGGAAAGAGTCCATGAACTCTAGTGTGGTTCTGTCGCACTGGATACAGTTGTTCTCAAGCTGTTCCAGCATGGGCCCCTTCCACCACCAGCTCCAGCCTCAGCTCCTCTCCCCACAGCGACACAGGCCCTCCCAGGAGCCTGCTCCAACACAACCTTCTCAGTGGGTCACAGGCTCCTTTGGGGCATCCATTGCTCTGGTGTGGGGTCCTCCATGGTCTGCAGGTGGATCTCAGCTCCCCCCATGGGCAGTGGGGGCACAGCTGCCTCACCATGGTCTGCACTGTGGGAGCAGCACCCCCTCCTCCTCTTCCTGCACTGACCTTGGTGTCTGTAGGGGTCTCCCATATTCTCACTTCTCTCTACAACTGCTGTTTTGCAGTAGTTCTTTCCCCTTAAATATATTCTCACAGAAGCACTCCCCCTGTCACTGATGGGATGGGCCTTGGCCAGTGGTGGGTCTGTCCTGGAGCTGGTAGGAGCTGGCTCCTTCTGACATGGGGGAGCTGCTGCAGGCCACCTTCCCACCACCAAAACCTTGCTCTGTAAACCCAATAGAGTTTCTGAAACTTTTTTTCCCTGAAAATGCCATGATGGATTTTCGTAACAAGGTCAAGTGTGCGAGAGGCAAGAGACAAAGAGACACACAGGGAGATATTCTGTTTTTTCTCTGAACTTCATCAACTGAAATAGGCATCTAGTCTAAACTACTCTGTAAGTTAACCTCTGCAGTTAGCAGAGACTTATATATCTACAGAGCCATTTATCCTCTCTTAAGGTAAACACCTTAGATCAGTAGGACAACTCTTTGCAGCTGGTCTTTCTCTCTGTTGACTTTTGGACAATTGGTTTGGACTAAGAACTTGACCTCTAGACAAACAAACTGAAGTTGTTTGAATACCGCCTGTACATATTTGAGTATTTTGAGTATTTTTATTTTTAATGGAGTAGGGTAGAAAATATCCTTATTCCTAGCATACAGAACAGAAACAGAGCAAAGACAGAGGCACTCAAATAGTTGACAAGGGAGTAATATCACCACTTATGTAATTTTTCAGAAAGGCAGAATTACCTTTTTGGAGTTGATTCACCCATTTAAGTAGATTAACTTAATTAATAGTATTGAAACAAATAGGAGCTACAGTTGTGTGCTAAAAATTTGTACTGCTGGGACCTGTGCAACAAAAATCTAAGATCAGGGCAAACAAACAGAGAGCTATAGGAAATAAGGAAAGGGAGGAGAAAATTAGCAGGGCAAGAAAGAATGAAAGAAAGAAAGATGACTAGGGACTTAATGTCGCCTTCTGAGCATGACATGTTATAAACTGTCGTATATCAGATGCAGAAACATGCCCACCTTTTGTTTTCAGTGGTTATGCTTTGAAACAACCACTTCAGACAATACGAGAACCTTTTGTTAGAAGGTTCACTTCTGCCTGTTGCCTGTTGATGTGATCATTACCTCTACAAAGTAAAGTGATAGCACCCTATTGCAAGAAGTACTGAGACAAGAGCCATGGAAAGCTGCGAAAGTTTGAAACATGGATCATACAGCACATTAATTACTAGGGGTGAAAGAATCTGATAGACCCTGATGTGCAAATACTTGATTATAACAAAGCTGTTTACACACATCCACTTGCTTTTTTCCCCCAGGCCTTGAAATTCCTCTCCCTCAAATCCGAGCACTCAGAGGGAAAAGAACATTCTTCCTTTTTCAGTGATTTCAGGGATGCTGAGATGAACCTTATTTTCATTTGCAAAGCATCTTGGCATTTTCCTGGGTTGTATATAAATGCTGGGGTCTAATTCTGTCTGACTGAGCAATGATGAATGGCTGATACCATCTGGCAGTTTTAGAGCTGTGATGTCGGCAACTTTCCCTGCTGAGATGTACAAAATAATCCCTTATTTTTGGAAAGTCCTTTAAATAAAGTCCCAAAATCTATAGTAACATCCAATTAACCTTTTCACTGGGTTGACAAATTCACTGGAATTTGGTGTGATTACTCCCATTATCCTGAACACTTTAATCCTGCAACAAATATTACAGTTCTGCCTTCATCTGCCATTCATGAAAGCAGGTTTGAGCAGAGTCATCCATGTGCCAGTCACCTGGCAAATATGCAGGTCATTACCACTGAAGTACAGAGGGCATACAAAGAATAATAGCAAAGGTATTTTTCCAACACTGACAATTTTAGGAAGATGTTTTTAAACAGAACTTTATAGTTGCTAAAAAGATTTAAGTCCGTATCATTTTTCCCCTCTGGCAATCTATCATGACAAGCATTCCTTTGGTTAAATAATGTCATTCATGTATCACCTTAGTGACTGCATATTTTGGCTAACAAACATTCAGTAATTCCTTTAAGTTCACATAACAGGAAACTGCACGCACTTGCACACTCTGAGATTGCTTATCTAGAGTTCAGGTAAGGTCAAAATGTGTGCAGGTTCCATGAGATATTTTCCCCTAAAAAAGTTGCCAAGGTATAAAAAAAACCAAAATCATAACAACGTTACATTCCAGAAATTTTTATTAAAGTGTAAATTGACCAATTTTTGACTGTAAAATAAAATCAATTTTGTGAAGTTTTGAACAGATACATTGGTGTAATAAATGCACCTTACATTGCACATTGAAGATATTCATTTCTTCTCAGCAGTTCCCTTCTCCAGACATGCCACCAAGAGTTAGCTGATGCTGTTTTATATGTATTATTTCTACTGCTATAGCAGAAAAATCTCTGGCTACATAGTTCATCAGTCATGCACCTTTTTAGTGGCCACAGGCTTTGCCATAGGGCAATAGAATTCTCTATTGCTTGAATGTTTGAGACACTGGGACAGAGGAGACTCTGCTCTTTCCTGTCTCTATGCGTGGCACAGGAGAAGTGCAATATGGACACACCTGAGCCTATGCTTTCTTGGAAGACTGAACATTTGGTACCTGATGAAAAAGACCATGTGAATTTTACCCTGTTACTTTACCCCGTTGCTTTACCAGAATTAAAAACTGTAGACTGAGGGTAGCCAAAATGGGGTAGATCAGAAAGCAAACTCTACATAATTTTGGTTTTCTCCTTCCCACTGTATGTTAACTGTAATTAGCTCAGAACATAGTTTGAAAGAATAATCCTGTTGTATATTCATGTTCTATTAATTTTTGTATTGGCTTCCACTATTACAAGGTGGCAGTTGTCACTGAGTGGCACCCGGAGGCTTGAATGAGCCTTTAAGCCAAAGGTGGCAGAACCTTTCATGTCACATCAAATATCCTCTTCTGGCATGTGTGCAGGATCTGAAATATGTGCCACCAGTTTGCCCTCCCTTTGCTCTCTGTGCTCTAAAATTGTGACAGGTTTAAATTAACTAGAAGACCAGAATAAGGAAAACTGAATTAGCTGATGAATGGAGGCAAGGCTTGTGTGTCAATTAGGAATATTATACATACATTCATACAGATTGGTTCCTGCTTCTCTGAATTTCTCTAACTATATAACACAAGCCAATGATTTTCTTGTTTCAGAGCCTTTCATTTTACAATTCAACAGCCAAGTTAAAAAAAAAAAGGTGATAAATTTCAACAGTGTGAGAGAGAATACCCTAAAGGCCTCATAAACAGTAAAAAGATAATACAAATTTTAAATGTTTTAATAAAAAGCTGTTGAGTATTAACCGTACTTCTCATTTGAGGGCCTCCTTGAAGACTTTTTTACCACTTAGAGCTGCCAGTACAGGGTACAGTTACTCTCAACATGCTAATTAATTGCACAGCCCCTACAAAATGGTTGAGGTCAGAATCTAATTTGGTGTTGCAAAAGCGTCTGGATTGGCACAAGTTCCACTATCATCAACCTTATGAATTTGTCTCTCTGTGTCTGATTCACAGGTAATTTAGGCAATCTAAGGCATCATTTTGCTTTGGTTTCCAGAAGTTTCACATATGTAGAAGGCTGGGCCCCAAGTTTATGCTGTGCTGAAAACTATGGCATTAAGGAATAGACCTTGGAGAGTATCAGCACATGGAAGCTGGTAATATTTTTAATCTTAAAACATGGGCACTCTTGGTCAAATCTAGAATGGAAAGGTGAAAAGGAAGAAAAGGGAAGGGAGAGCAAAGGTTGAATAGCTAAAGAATACAGCCATGTTGACCTAATTGTCACATTTGAGAGAAAGCAGAGCTTTTGTCCTACCCTCAAACCCTGCCTAGGGAAGTCTGGCATATAAACGAAATGTTCTCTCTCTCTTCACACCACATCATCAATGAGGCTTTGAGCCAAGTTCCATAAACCTACAATTGCCTTAAGCCAACAGGTTTTCCATAAATTCCCAGGAATCTGTATTTTTCTCTCTGTTTCTGTTTTCTACTGTGTCTGCTTGAGGGAGGTGGAAGACGATGTGGGCAGGACCTGTGTGAAAATACACTGGTTTTCTGGGAGTTTCTACCTTTGATTTAAGACTATTAAATTTAGTTTACTCAAGTTCCACTAGTAATGACCAGTCAGGATTTAAGACACATAATTAGCACCTCATATATACAGCTCCTTACTGATGTCCCTACAAGCATGGTCCCATATGCCACCCCATATCCCACAGCTCAGTTCACAGCCTATGTAATTTGAAGCTTCTTTTCTTTTTTTTTTTTCAATTGTAAGTTTTTAACACAGTCGAGAGAGCTCTATTCAAAATATATTCTAATAAATAGCAGTTTGGGGAGCAGAAAACCCATTTCTCTAAAATGTAATCTTTACATGAGGTGTCTGAAATAAACCTAATCAAGAGTGCTTGCACCTTCCTCACCTCTGTTTCTGTGTGAAGTCATAAACAAATGTAAAATTTTACCAAACTAAGCACTTGAATGGACAGAGGAAAAATTGTGAAAATGGATTTCTGGAACCAGGGAGATTTTTTTTGTGCGTTCTCTGGGGGTACTGGAAAAGTAATATTTCTTAACTGTCCTTTTTTTCCTTGAAACACTTCCTTTTATGAAACACTTTCTGAAATATTTAATTTGAGGAAAAATCATGCAAAAACATGGCAATAAAGAAATTAATGAGAGCCTGCTTCAACACATGTCTTCTCATTTATTCTCTCCACTTTAAGCATGCTCTTTCCTTGCAGAAGAATTTTTTCTGGAGATTTATCTGTAAAGCCGAGATGCATGAATTATGTGATTAAAACTACTGATAGGTTTTGTTTGTGACTCGTCTGTGATTCTGTGGAATGTAGGTATTTTACTGAATAAGCCTAATTATTACATTTAGGTGCCAGGTCTCTGTAATAAATGCAATGCAAAGCTTTTCAATGGCAAACTGTAACTGAGCTGTCAGATGATAATAAAAACATTAAAGTATATTGAAAAATGGGGAAGAAAAGTCTCCTCTTTCTCACTTGACAAGTTCTGAAGCACAGTTGTGGAAGTCATTCAGGTCTGAGCATTCATGCATGCACACTGAGCTCAAGATCCACAATTAATTCCCATTTCCACCTCCCCCACAGCCTGGCCATCCCTTCTGTTTGTGCATTAGCTGGAAGCCCCCACACTGCCTGGTGCCCCAGGCTGCAGCACCAACAGCTCTGTGGCAGGTCACCTGGCTCACCCATAGCCCTGTCTGACAAGGTGAGCACAGAGAAGGGGAAGGCTGCTCCATGCTGTCCTGGAGCCAGCAGCTCTGGGGCATTGCTTAGTCCCGTGTCCAAAGGATCCCACCAATAAAGAGCCTCCTGCTCCTCAAAAACAGCACCCAGCCACAGCCCCCAGGGGCGACCACGTGTGCAGAATGAATCTGACTGCAAGGCCTTTGTGAGAGATCTGTGCCTTCCTCTGGGCACATCTTGTTTCACAGCAACTCCCTAACTGACCTATTTTATCTTTTTTTGCTGCTGTGTCTAGTTAAACGAAGAAATGTGCCTGAAATACCCTGTGTTTTCTGATCCACAGCCATGCTTGCATGCTCCTTGGGAAGTAGGAGCTCAATGTGTCATTCACAAGATCTGACTGCTCAGATCTTTGGGAACCCAGAAATATGTGGAGACACATTAATACAACCCATGCAATGCTAAAGACAATTCAATTTTGGCAAACATCCTAAACCAGTTTAGAGACATAAAATACACATTTATTTTAGCTCTTATCAATTTTAGGGAATTTACCTTGACTTCATATGATAACTTTTTTCCAGTAAGAACATATCTTCTGCTATGATAGTAGAGCTTTTACTGGGAAACAAACTTTAGTGCAGAGTAATGATTGATTTGCAAAAAAGATATAATCCAATTTTATTTCCACTCTGAGCCAAGGAAAGTGTTGGGAATTATGCTACACGGGCTAAGAGCCAAATGCCCAAAGACAGACCTGAAAATAATGTAGTTACAGCCATACTCTACACTGCTGAGTTTTTCCTTCAAACTGTTCACAGAAATATCAGCAAAAATGCCCCACAGAAAAACTCTGGGCTTTGTGGAAGATTGGCTAATCACGTTAATTACAGACCACACATCTTGTCGTAGCTCCCATTCAAAGGAGAGATTTATTAACAAAGCTCTCACATTTCAATAAAGACAGAAAGAAATACATTTCACGTTTCATGTCCTTCTTGTTGTTTTATGTCCAGAGGTCCTTTGGGACAGGAATTTTTCATCTGGAAAAGTAAAGTTGATGCAATATAATTTGTCCTTCAGACAGACATACTCCTTCAGCCCTCTCTTAGAAACTTATCTGAGTTGCTGAGGCAACAAACACTTTGGTTTGCCATAGGTCACACATACAAACTGGGAATCTCATCCACAATTGTTTGAAGTTAATAGGATTTCTTTTCTGCTGGATGTTTACTTATGCCAAGTCATAGAAGACACTGAGTCTCCATGAGGGAAATTTATCAGAGACTGGGGGAACTTGACTGGCCTTGCCATTTCTCATTCTGAGAAGTAAGGACACACCATCTGGCGACCAGACAAGCGTCCTTCACTCCCAAACATGTACTGACAGCACAACATAATAATTCATGGATTCCACTCAAATGATTATAGCAACCTCACTCAAGTCTACGAACTTGCATGGGGAGATGGAACCTTGGTATTTTCCTTTGTATGTTTTTATTAGTGCAATACAAGTGTCTGAGATGGGATTCATATAACATGACTTTGGCGACCTAAAAGTGACAGCCTCTGTGGGGGTAATGAACTCAAGGGATAGGGTATATTCAGTGTCTGCAGAGGTTAATGTTTCCACACTCCCTTTACAGGTACAGGAGATGCAGTTGTTATCAGCAGCACAGCCTGGACAGTGATTCAGCTGAGCAGTCACTGCTCCAGGGTGAATTTATGTGTTCTCCTTGGCTTTTCATCTAGTAAATGGAGAAGTTCCTCTTGAGATTAATGAATTTTTTTTCTAAAAAGCAGGTTGGTGCGGTGTCAGTGTCTCTTTGCCTTGGCCAGCCCTGGCACCATGGCAAGAAGGGGCACGGCTTGGTAGCTGAATGAACCTTGCCCATCCTGTGGGTTCTGGTTTCCCCACAGGAGAGAAGCGACAACAGCAGAAAAGAAGGAGACAGTCTGCTCAGGGTTCAACCACTGGCTTTATTCATTCCACAATGGGGATAACCTCAGCCCAGGGTGTCTGCCTCCGCAGAGACCCCTTGCCAATAGGAGCCCTAAGTAGAAAAAGAGGCAGAGCACCTGAATGCGTAACATCTTTTATTTGGGGGAGGGACCCGGGGATGGGTTTAACTGAAGAAAAATCAGGGATCATGTGGGCATGGCTCTGCAGGTAAATGACACATATTACAACAAATCAATAACTTAGGCGGGGAGAGAGCCAGAGTCTTGTCCAATCACTCAATGCCCTCACTGGAACATTTTAGACTTTTGGGAGAGGCCTCAAAGTGATAGACAAGACCCAGGGGCTGTATAACTTATGACGGACACATAACGAGGGTTGGGGTAAAACCAAGAAGGGTTAAACATGGGTGACATGGGACAAACCATTACAACTTATAAAAAACAATATAAAATAAGAAACAAATACATACATAAAACTGATAAAACCAAAACCACACAACTACATCAAGTCATTTAAAAAACAAACTAAACCAAACCCAATCAAATGTACTCTATACAATGTACTTTATAATCAGTATAACTAGTGGTTTAAAAGGAAACATAACCATGGTTTAGCCTAGACAACTGATTTCTTAAAAGCTGCACTTGGTTAAACTGACTCCTAACCCTAATATTTGTGGAACTTCTGAAAACTAGATGCTGGGAGGAATGTAGAACTAAGGAAATTATGTGCTAATGACATAGCCCAATCACAGCCCAGTAACTCAGTGGGGCAGTTCTGTTACCAGCATAATTTCCACTGTCAGCTGTCAACTTTTCAGCTCACGTGAAACCGCGTTTACTAGGGCTCTGTCCCCTACAGTCAGTGAAGGCACAGGACCATACCAAATGCTCTGGCATGAGTCCAGCTGTTGTGCAGGACAGCTGCTGAATTGCCCCACCCAAAGCCTAGCATGGCACTTCTAATATTTTCTCACTTTTTAAAGAGCCTGGTCTCCATTGCCTCCCTCTTGTATTCTTCCAGGCTTCTTCTTCCACAAAGCTTTCATCAGCAGGTGAGGTTAGTGCTATCAGCCAAGTACAGCACCCACAAGCAGGGATCACCCAGGAAAAGCTGGGAGCCCATGGGCATCCAGAAGCCCAGTTACTGGCACACATTTTTCTGTCACTGATTGATCTTTGGTATTTATCTGGACTCTTTATCATGTAAATCATAAAACAAAAATCCATGTACTAAAACAGTAAAGATTTCTTCCCCTCTGCTGCAAACTGTAAAATAACACAATTGATTCACTACATTGTTATGCTGGGAATTTCCGCCACTTTAAATCAGTTTTGGAAATGGGATCTAGAAGAAGCAAATGCAAGAAAAGCCTTTGGGGTTATATATGACTTCATCAATAAATAACCTAACAAAGAGTTTATGGGATATATAAACAACATGATAATATTTCTGATGGCAGAAGTTGCCTGTGATGTTACTCACAGACAGCAGTACAGAAATAGCCAGCAGGTGAATATTAGGCATGAGTGTTACGCTTGCTCTCAAAGTCATTTTGAGGATTTTTAAAAACAGAAAGTGACTTTTAAACCAAGTACAAAAGCCAGCCCTAATATTCATCTGCTCTACATCCCTCTTATGCCAACATTGTTTAAAAACGTGGTGGTCAAATTTGCTGCGTCAGAGTGGTGAAGCTACTGTTGCAAAAGCAAACAGGAGTTGGGCTTGCTAAATTTTACATGTATTGGAGAGGCTCTCAGTCTCTCTTAAGCTAATAAAAATCCATTTATTTCCTTTTGTAATTAATATCAAATGATATCTGACAAAAAACCTCAAAGAAAGATATTTACATAGCATAATGGGACCTTAGTAACACTTCCTTTCCATAGCTGCCTGCGAAAAGGCTGACATTACACCAGTGGCAATGAAAAATAAAGGCAAAGGAATTAAGACATTCAAATGTCTTAAAATTACTTGAAAAAGGGTTCATATGTTTAAGTCAATCTTTTTCATGACATGTACAAATATTTCTTTTTGTCTTCTGAGTCATCCATAAGTTGTTTTAAGTTATCCATAACAGCTTTGCTAAATATTAATAATAACTTAAACCAAGAAGCCAAAATTTTCACATACCTACTCTATACAGCCAGGTTCCACTTGGAAACCTCTGCCTGTTTTGCACTTTTGCTTTCATGACTTTCTCTCCATAGCTGATAGTGATAGCAGGAGAGCAGCCATAGGCTGGTCTCCCTCAGAGCAGTGCTGTGAGACAGAGCTTAGCATAAGGGGCTTTGTATGTGGAAATTATTTTACGGATGCTGCAATCTATGGAGCATGAAATGCTGCCTTGGGGCAGCAGTTCTTATACCAAAACACAGAGTTAGCTGAACATGGAAGACTGTGTGGCTAGCAGGAGTGAGGGTGGTTACCACACATTGCAATGAATGTTGCCCTCCAACATACCAATACATTCCAAGGCACACAGAAGTACAGACAAACTATACACTGAACTGCTTTTGAAATGGTGGTTTGCAGGAGTCCAGCTGTCTAATAAACCATGTTTTTCCCTTTCCCCAGAACAGGGTTAGTGCTATACTTCTACACCCTCTGCCTCTCTGGGCAAAGGATGAGCGTCCAGATCTACCAGTATTTCTTCTTCCCTTCCTATGATTTGCCATTCCTGCTTCTGTCTCAATAACAGTAATAAAAAGTCCCATTAAAGTGCTTTTCATGATGTTTGACCAGGTCATGCTCTGTGGGTGAGCCCAAGGGCACCCATCCTCCCCAGCCTGAATATATCACTTCTCTCCTGGTATTTCCAAGAACGCAAGTATGATCCAGCCCATTCTACCCTGAGTATAGAAAAGCCTGTGAAATACTACTTGGTGTTGTACTCCAATAGGATACACTTCAGTTGTGAATGAATGCCATCTCTCTGTGGTGTGAAATGTATTCTTCATGGGCTTGCCAAGAATTGGCCTTTTGCTGCCAAGTTTTCACTTACACTGTTCAGGGGCAATGTGCATAAATGCTACTACCCTTCACCAGGCAACTTGCAGCTGTGAGAAGGACAAAAACTTCAGCAAAACTTTGTCTTTTTCTTCAGCTCTTTTAGCGGCATGAAATCCTGGAGCACAGGGAAAAGCAGTTTCCTATTGCTGATGGTAATGATAAGCCATTTTTGCTGATGAGCTCAGTGTGGAGCTGGAGAAAAAGGGTCTGGCTGCTCATCAGACTGAAGGTGCAAGGCATTAAAGGGGATTAAACCAGCACAGCCTCTGCCAGCCTAATCCACTTGGCACCAATGAACTGTAGGGAGGCCTGGCTGCTTTGTGCTTGTGGCATGTACAAGGAGGCTTAGAAAGAAAAGAAGTAGTAAGTTTAGTTGCTATGGAGGCTTTTGCTGGTAATTGACTTTTGTGATCCTTCCTTTTCTCCCTTCCCTTTTTTGTAATTGCTGATTAGAAACTGTGCACCACTCTACTTTAATGCCCATGAAATAAAGGAAGTTGTTATTTCGCAGTGAAAAATCAGAACTTTAGGGCAGTACAAGGGCTTGTGAATATGCCATGTATGGTCAGAGCACTGCTGCAGCACTACCTTTGCTCTGACTCTGATAAAGCAGGTCCAACTTCATTCGAGGCAATGGAAACACTCCATGAAGTTATCTGAGAATGAGATTGGATCTCTATACTCTTTATAAATGTCCAGAACACAGTATACCATAAAACCAGGGAGGTACATTGTCTCATAAGGAAGCAGGAGCAGCAAGAGAAAATCAGATTTTCTACAGTGAATTTGATCCTGATGGAGGCAATTTCTGTTCTGAATGTGACTGATCCACTTCTGATGGTTTTTGATCCCAGACACACGCTGGAAACAATAATGAAAGGTTGCATATGTCTGCAAAGAAAAAGAAAACATTATTCTTTATATTCTAGGGACAGAGATAGTATCTTCTCAGAAAAGGTCAGAGAAGAAGCATAATGCTAGGTATTTGCACTTACCCAGGGAAGAACTATCCCCATCCTTTGACTCTGAAATGAGTGTGGAGAGTTTATGTTCCAGCCACCAGTAAAGATTAATGTAGCAGTATCTCCAGAGAAGAATCTAAAAGCAGGTTTTTTCATCTGGAATCAGCAGTGAGAAATACATAATGATGTAGCTATCTGCAAAGAAAAGGATTTTTTCTTTTTTGAGCACTGGATGTTTGGTTGTCGTTTTGTTTTCTCTTATTAATTCAGTGCATAAATTCAAAGGGTAACATGGTTCAGACTGACTCCAGCAGGTACAACGTGTGTGTTATTCTCTTAATTGAGCTGTTGGAAAGAACTGAAATTGCAGTGTCAGTAGGAACAAGCCTGGAGTAGTGCAATATTTGCTAAAAGGTAATTTTTAGGGATTAATGTAACAATGGTTCTGAAGACCTTTCGTCTTTTCACTTTTACTTCTGACCTTTTCTGTCTAACAGAGTTTTCTGATTAAGGTCTTGAAGAGTGTAATACAAAACCAGTGAATTACTCCTTTGGAACAAGAAACCTGTTAAAATAAAGCACTACGTATATTTATTTGTAAGCTGAAGAGAAAGACAACATCAAAAAAACCACTAAATACACAAAAAACTCAGAGGCAGAAGTTTTTTTAGAGGAAAAGCTATTTGAAAGGCTTTCATTTTCTTTGCTTTTTGAGTAACCACTATGGATGTGAAGATAAGAGATCATTAGACCTACATCAGTATGTGACATAAGGGCTGCTCTTCTGTAGCCCATCAAGCATGCAATAACCCAACTGAAATTCCCACAGAAGTTAAACAATAGCCTCCTGTTTGTAGCTGCCTCCGGTTCATTTAGTAGAAAATGTATAACCCAAGTTTTATCAGATTCAGCTATAAAGACGAGGTGCTCAATATTTCCTGTGCTAAGTGGAGTTCTTTGATCCATTGTCCTGCTAATTACCAACGGGGTTGACCTCTTCCTGGATTTAACTGCTCTTGCCCATTTTTTTCTGGCTCCCTGTATTTGCTTAATTAGACAGAGCCATGAATGCTCCCACAGTTCAAGCCATCCTGAAGCACTTTGACTTGTCTGTGTTGATACGGCACCTCATGAATTAAGAGTCAGTCCTGCTCAAGGACTTGATGCAAAGGCCAGGAAAGTCAAGAGGAGACTCTAAGTCAAATAGCCAGACCCTGGTATGGTAAATAAAATCCAGCATGAGTCCATGAGTGTTACTGGAGCCAGGCCAATTTGTACAAGCAGAGAATTTGGTCCAAAAGTTTACTTTCTACTTTTAAATTCAGAGTAACATTGTTTACATAATGGACATGAGAAAGACCAAATTAGGTGCTGTGGGAACACTCTGTGCACAACTAGCTGAGGAAGAAAATGTTTCACTGTCTAAAAATGTTCCATTTTCTTTGTGTGATTCAAGTGTGAAATGTGGTAAGAGAGCTTATTTTCCAGCCTATTTATTGCTGATCTTTAGTTATTTGTAGACTTGTAGACAGCTGATCTGGAAGACATGCTGAAAGGCATTGCAGTTCCAGCCCCAAGGAACATGCCTGTGTCGTTTCTGGCATTTATTTATCTACTGTACTTTTAAAACCATGATAGAAACTCCTTTCTCCTCTAGTAATCTATTTTTGTGCTTCTCTGTGCTAGAAATTAGATTTTTTTTCTCCCCTTTATATCTATTTCTCCACAGCTGCAATATAGAGCCACTAACTGTTATCTTCCCATTGGATAGGGAAAATGATTTACTCCTTTTTTTTTTTTTTTTTTTTTTTTGTGATTTCCTGTTATATATTTGAAAATCATTCTTTTATTCTTCTCTTCCTGGACTAAAGAAACTTCTCTAAGTCATCTTTGTTTCTACCTATCCTGGCAGTGTGTAGGACGAATTTGTAGGATCTTAGTGTAGCAGAGCTTGGTTTACACCTTAATTTAATGTGAAGGCCCCAGCATCTGTAGGAAACATGCTCCTCTTCCTAAGTGTTGACTGTCTGCTAAAACCTACAGACAGCCTTAACAGAATGACTGGACAGATGATTACTTCAGGGAGGAGCCATATGGCTTTCTTCTCCTCACTTTCTCTAGGGGCCTGAGCATCCTGAGTGGTGTAGGAATGCAGAATCCCTTGTAGAAATTATATGTTTGCACAGTCTATGACAAGATGCATTAATGGGGAAAAACCATACAGACAGTGACCATTTTAATACTAACTCATGCTGATGGACCAGACAGAGATAGAATCAGGATCTTCCTTCCATGAGGGATGAACCCATGCAGGTCACTCCTGGGAACAGGAATTGGATGGATTGTGTCATGTTTCGCTTTCAAGAGAGACAACGAGAAGTTTTTCTCAATTTACATTCTGGAAACAAAGATCTGAGATAGAACTGGTTTGGTTAAATGTAAATTTTACAGGCAGAGAGAAGGGAAGCAGAAGAGAATGGAAAAGGAGGGTAAAAAACCAAGAAGGCCTCTTAGAAAGTTTTATTTACTGTGTGGCTGCATGCCAGATATGTTTAAATAAGTTTGAAGATTTTCCTTTGAGAATGAGGCACAGATTAAATATCATAGAATATGTGGTCTTCCTTTCATTAGAGATGGGGGATTTTTTCATTATCAGGCTTTTGGTGCCTTCAAAATTAGGTGTGAACATTCAGTTCATCTATAGTTTTGTGTGTGAATTTATGCTAGAGAAGAGCTTTTCTCAAAACTTAGGATTTATCAAAGGCATTGCTTGAGATAACCACATTGGTAAAGGTTAAAAATGAAGTGTTTTAACAGCTTCAAAGTACTCCACTGGTTAATTCTGTCTCAACAATATCTCCAACAGGAAGCACAGAAAGTTAATAGTTGGTGTCAATCAGGATTTGGGGTTTTTTTCTCTGACTACAGTGCACAAATGATTTCAAATGTGTTCTTCAATTTGTTCATATTTTAGGGAATCCATGTGGTTTCTCATCGCATGTGTAGCTATTTCTTTAGAAAACTGCATCTCCTTCTGTAAGCTTTCCAAAATCTGTGAAGAATTCCTGGAAAACAAAAGCACATGTATGATTTCTTGGTGTATCAATCAAATGCCCCAAAAGTCTTGCTAAGATGTGGGATTCAGAGGATTACTCACTTCTACAAGAAATTCCTACACACACATCTCTTTTCATCCCTAGATCCCAGTGCTTATAAATACAAGGCATTTCTTACAGTTCTTCTTGTTAATTTTTTCTTAATTTCCACTTCAGAAATGGAGTGTGTGTCATCATCCATGTATTACCAACAGGTAGTCAAATATTAGGCAAATTCCAAAGCTGCACAGTGCAAATGTAGGTATGACCTCTCTGCTCTCCTGTATCCAAAAATATTCTGGTTCTAGGAAATTTTGAATCTCAGACACTGAAAACCTTCAGAAGATTTCAGAGAGTGTAGCATATCCTTATCATCAAACTCCTAATTAACGTGTGCTATGGCTCATGGAACAGCTACAGACATCCTCTCTGGGTCACAGGCACTCCATGAAAACACTGAGCCAGAGAATATTTTCCTCTGCTTCTCATGAGTAGATGACAGTTAGCTGCCTTTACTTACTTTTGTTTGTTTGTTTTGGGGTTTTTTGTTTTGTTTTTGGTTTTGTTTTTCTTAAAAAAAAAAAAAAGCTATTTTGCACTTTCAAAGCACAGTTCAATTGAGTGTGTCATTAATGATACAGCCAGCTTGGGGAAGAGGTGAATTTCTTATATTTTCATGGTTAAGGAAACCAATATGGAGAATTGAAAGGGATGATAATCGAATTGTTTACTGTTACTGTGCACAAACATGCTGCAATCAAAATTCTGCTCCTCCTAGGAGTATTATGAAGGTGTTAGAGCACACCAAACTCTAGAGCAACAGTTTCCAATGAAAGACGATTTTTGACAGTAAAATTTAGTTTTCCGGTCTTCTGTCCAGCACACTTGTTTAAATGATGTCTAAATGTTTACCTGCTGAGCCTTTCTTTGGCACAGCACTGGTACAGTTTGCACATTAAGTACTCACACTCTCGCCATCAGAATGGCAGGAGGAACATGCAGCATATCCCTTCCCTTCCCTCCCTTCCCCTCCCCTCCCCTTCCCATGCTGATGAGATCCTGTGTGCTTTGCAGACAGTCATATGGTTCCTAATCAGGGAAAATCAAAACTTTCATCTGACCATTCTTGAAGTGTTCATCCTCACAGATTAAATCTTTTCATAAGTTTTAACTGAAGGATCTTAACATCTCTATCACTACAACAAAAATAATGTTAGCAACTGGAAAACATCTGAATGGTATTTTTCCCAGTTGATAGAAATGTCTTTTGAAAATGGTAAATTAAAATTTTCCTGCTACTAAGCTTCACAGAGATTGATAACAATTCTGACAGACCTTAGGGACACATCTCATCAGGACTGACATTCCTGGCAGCACTGTCACGCTCCTTGTATTTATCTTTTCTTTTACTCTAAATTATAATTCTCAAAATAGCATATGACAAAAAACACTCATCAGCTTCTCTATTTACTGGAGATCTTTTGGGCAGCTGGCTCACTGTTCCTTTCCCAGACAGTATCTTCACTCTTTTGCAGAGTTCAATGGAGGTGTAACATGAAAACATATCCATGGTAAGACTTGGCATTCAGAGGGAGAATTTAAATTTAGGCCTAGCTATTCTTGCCCCAAGCTAGAAACTAGCTATATTCAGATGCTGCAAAATGCTGTACTGACACAGAGAATCCCATTGCTTCACTAAAGGTATACAAGTAAAAAGGTAGCTACCTGTGCTGACAGGTCTCACTAGAGAAGGGATGACATAGGCAGATGTCGTCGTGCGGTTGCAACAGCAGAGACCACAGAACCTTGCCAAGATTCAGATAGCAACCATTGTTTTTCTCCTCAGAAGATATAATGATAGTTTCTAATACTGGAAGAACTACTATGATTAAACAAAAAATAAATAAAAATAGTAATAATGAAAAAAAAAGGGATTTCTTTTTGCTGCTTCCTGGGGAATCTTGGTGATGAAAAAGAAGGACCAAAGCAGCCAAGTTTTGAAAAAAATTTAATCTTGTTAGTAATACTAGAACATGTCGAGCATTTCTGTTTAATAGAATTTTACATTCAGTGTCTAAATGTGTTTAGGAAAAGATTCAGTGACTAAAATTTGAGAAAAGAGGTAGCACATTGTGAAAAAAGTAGAATCACCTTTCCTGAGGTAAAGATAACTGAGAATGAAGGTAAGGTACACCACATCTTTACAGAGCACAGTTCTAACAAATGTGCAAATGTCTGTAGTCCCATCATGTTCATGCAAGTCAGACAGAACATTCCAACTAATTTTTGAGGGTTTTTTTTCTTGTGTCTTGGGGTTTTTTTTTTGCTTATTTTGTTGGGATTTTCTAGCATCTATCTATCATGGCATTGTGAGGGACTTCAAACTGAAAGGGAATGTTTGAAGGTCCTTATGCTGCTAATATTATATCAGCCTTGGAATTTTCTAACTGTAGAGACTACAGCCTCCTAATTCCAAAGTCCTATACCTGAGAAGGGCAAACATTGAATGAAAGCTCTTCACAAACGATAAGAGGTCACTGAGTTAACAGTCAGACAGAGAGAGTAAGCATTGCTGGGCTATTTTCAGCTCTGAAAACAAGAAAGTCACAATGATTAATACTATTCATAAAGCTAAGAATGACTGTGAAGTGAATGAATAAGGGGTGCAGGCATGGGAAAAAAAGTAGTACTTGGGAAAAAAGGCTTACTTTTTACTATTTATTTGATATTCTTAAAATATGATCTGGTAAAATAAGAAAAAAAACAGAATCCTCGTCATAAAAATAAGATTAAAAAGCCCTCACACAACCAAAAAACCCCCCACACCACTGTCATCCTCAGGGAGAAAATGGAACACAGTTAAGAAAACAAAATACAAATTTAAAATGAGGGGGAAAGAAAGCTGATAGGCACAAACATAAATTAGAATTTAGTCGTTGTGGGACTTTGCCGATAAGAGCATAAACAGGTGAGTATAGAGAGCTACTTAGTGTACTTACAAACAAGAAGGCGGCTTTGAATGATTTCTAATTTTTTATCAAATAAAAGGTACCCCTGTAGTAGGGAGGGGAGGTTTCTGCATTGAAAAGAGTGAATTTATCAGTTAGAGAGAAACAGCAGTTGTGTCCAGAATGCATATGTTTATGCCATCTAAATAGATGCATTCCTGGACAGGATTTCTTAGAGCTTTCCTTGGTCCTGAGAAGAAAGAGTTTCGATACTGACAGACTAATTCATCTAGCTAGTATTAATTGCATTAGTGTATGACTTTTTAAATCTGAAAAGTGGTGTTTCAGGCAGATAAACTATTCTATAAGATAAACCAGCTTATCTATATTTTCACTGTCTTTAAGGACATTTTTCAACATCAGGACTTTAGTCAACATTATTTCCAAATAAAATGGAGGTCTACACTTAACACAAAAATAATTTAAAAGAAATTAAGGTTGCCAATGAGCTAATATTTCCTTTATTTTTTTACCAAAATTAGAATTTTCCACTCCATTCTAAGACTTGCATAAAGCAGTGTCATTTTTCTTGATTTGTACAGTCAATTGAAAAGATTTTTCTAGCTTTGAAGACTAATAACTGAGCATTTAAGAGGAAATAAAAGCAATATGTAATGCCACAAGTCCACATTACAAAAATTGAAGGAAAATTTTTGTTCTCTACATTCTTTCTGCAGGACTGCAGGACTACTTTATTAATTCTATTATGCAAAGAAGAGAAAGCCCTGGGATCTCACTGCTTTTGCAGGACAATGATTTAAAGGCAGCATGAATGGGACTCATTTAACTGATTATTGGTATCTGTATCTGATACATTTCAGTTCCTAACACAATCAGTGAAGGTCTAACCATTGAAATGAGGTTCATTTCACCAAATGTAGGCTTTTGCTTTAACATGAGATGAATCTCATGCTCAGCTTCCTGAACTGGCTTAATGTCTGGCATTTGAAGGAACTTGCATAACTGCTTTGGATATGGCTCTTTGAGATGCCTAAATCCACATTTGAACAGGAAAAATCAAACCCTTAATGTGTTAATACATTCTCTTTTGCTGCTTATAAGAATATCCACAACTGAGAACTGCATTTGCCACGTCATAAAAGGTCTTTATTCCTAAGTATTGATTACCTTTTTTTCAGATTTTCAGGTAATTTAATAATTTGCTGATGAGAACAGGGAAAAAAAGTCTGAGAGCAGATGGTTTCATTTTGGGATTAAAGTAAGGAAATCCACAAAAGTAGTCAGTAAAAATAATTTACAGCTTTATCGAGTAATGAAGATACAATCCATCAAAGTGTACATTCCCACTTCTGAGGGGCTCATCACTTCCCACTCTCTTCAGTGAGGATTGCATGTGCTGAATCTTTCTCAGAAGACATTTAACTTAAATACTGGTACTCTGGATTAAAAGCATCAAGCTGCTCACAGAGCAGTTATATCAAACTGCTAAATCCAGCTTGGTTCAATGATTTGGAAACTTTAGATAGGAACAATGTCCTTCTGCCCAGGAAATAGGGCCCCATAATTTATGTCTTTGTTAAATATTTAGTCAAGAATTAACAACACATAGTGGCACACTAAAACATTCCATTTGAGATCAGAGACCAGAAAGTTTATTTGAGCCTGCAGTGCTGCTTGACAAGATTTGTAGCATACACTTATCAAGCCAGTTGGTATATTCACAAAGGTACAAAAATGTTCCCCCTCACACATAGCTATGGATGCCATCCATCTTATGATGCATTTTAACTTTGCTCTTTTCAGAAATACATAACCTGATGCCAAAAAAGTGACTTGGGAGAGTTTGACCAGTATATTTTAAGTATTGAAACACATCTATCAAAGAACATAGCAGTTTTTGTAGTTACTGGATTCATTCAAGGATAATTCTGAGGTAAATGGAAGGAAAGAAGAAAAAGAGTTGAAGCTGAGAGATCTCTTGAGCTGTAAATATTTTATTTATTTGCCCTTGCTTCTTGAATGAATTCATGATTGGCCTGTACAAAAAGATGTTCCCTGGTAGTAAGAGCAGCTGTTCCATAAGGATCACACAGGGCTGGCCACAACTCTTTTGCTAGGATTAGGGAAAAAAAAAGCTATCTGCCTTCAAGTACATGGGCAGGTGGCAACACCAGCAGAGGTTTATTCTCCTGCAACAGTAACATTCATCTCGGCATTTACATATTTGTGAATGTTTGACTTTGCAGATTTATTCATCTATTAATCTAGCAGGAGGCGTAAAGGGAGGAGAGAGGGAGTGTTAATTGAAAATCTTGGGGTTTTTAAGAAAAAGAAGCTGCCCCCCTCAAAAAATCCATTATGTAGCATTATAGTGACCCACAAGGTTCACTGTAAGAATTTTGCTCTTTGGATCCTTTTTAGTTAATAGTGTTTTTAGTGGCACATTTGTCAACTTCTGCATAAATCAAGAAGAGACACATTTTACCAGCAGTGTTTAAAGCTAACCACAGAGGAGGCTCAGGAATCCTGAATCACTTCCAGGGTCCATTTACTAGAGACCCTTCTGACCACATCCAAATTTTGCTCCATTTCCTCCCGTGTAAACAGGAGGAAATCTCTGCTCTTTCCACATTACCATTTTATTTTATCACTTTCAGGCAATACTCGCTCGCCTCTCAGTCCCTGCTGCTTTCTGCTTTAGTCACTTCAATGCTTCTTTTTCAGCTAAGAAGGAAACAGAAACAATCCCTTCATGTGTCTGGTGCCACAGGGGCCATTAGCAGCCAGAGGATGATTTGCAGAACAAGTCTGGCTCACCTGATGGCCTTCCAGACAAATCTCTCCACCTCTTACCATCATGACTCATACTGGACAGTGCAAGTTCAATGCTTCTGCTGGCAAACTTCAGAAAAGTTCTCTCTCAGCTTCCATCAGGGCCTTGAGGGCGCCAAGAGGTCTGACTCACTCTGTCCAGCCTGATGTGGCACGTGCATCCCTGACCCTGCTGCTGCAGGAGCTCACAGCTGCACTGTTGGTGTGTCTGTCTCATGCCTTTTCTCATGGGTGCACCTTGTGGCTGTCTGCTGAATGGACCCATCATAAGCATGTCTCATGTTAAATGAAATGTGTGTAAATCACATTGCTCCAGGGTTAACACTTCTGAGTCTTATAATATAACTAAAATGCAACAAAGTTACAAACACATTACCAACATGAAAAGTCATGCAAGTTACAAAAGATTAATATATTCATCTAAAATAACAAGCTTCTCAAGCACTGAAGCTACATTTCCTGAGATTACTAACTGGAGTATTTTAGAGTTTATAAAAAGGCTTGTAATGTCTACCAGGATCATGATTAGATGGCCTTCTGAAGGTCATCCCCTCTCCAAATGGAAAAACTCTGAAAGTCTATCTTGGTTCACTGCTGTTACTGTCACTGGATACTTATGTACATGCACGTGAAAACATCAGTATATTTAGGGCTGGCTGCTGGGCGTGTGCATATGAGAAAGAACAGTGCTCCACTCTACTGTAAAGGCACCGCTAAGGTTATCAGGCCTTCCACTTGTTCTTGTACTTATAAATAGACCATAAATTTTAGTTACTGTACATTCCTGACAATTTAAGAATTTCTAAGAAGAAAAGTCAGGAATAGTTGTGGGCAGGAACAGCCAAACCCTTTTGCTGAATTGGTATAAAACGATAAACCATGCTACTAATGCTCACTCTGCCAAATTACCTGTTAGAGTTAAGCTCTGTTATCTTTGCTTGGCTTGCACATAATAAAAGCAAGCACAAGCTTTCAGCTGTAATGACAAACTGTAATAGCTGTAGTCGTCCTTGCATTTAAAAACACAAACAAAAAATCCCACTCAAAACAGGCACAATGTAATTTTTCATTGCAACTGCTACTTTTGGGTAGTATTTTGCTCTGCTAGCAAAATAGACATTTTTAACTTAACACAAGAAAGCATGGTAGAAACAAGAGTATACAAACAGTCACTAATGATTCAAATTGTTATCTCATACTGCCTTATCTTCCCTAAGTTTCCTGGTTCATTCTTAGCCACTTCTGGGTTTTTGTCCCACCTCTCTCTCCTTTCCCATCCAATTTAAAGAACTTTCAATATTTCATATACAAGAATAAGAGTACACGGAGACATTAACATCTGTGGTGCCCAGCCCTGATGTTTCTCCATCCACCTGTTCTGTTTTTTATTCCTCCCCTTCCTCCCATCATCTCTGCTTATGCAGACCTGTGGCCCTTGTTCCTTGAGAGCAGCAGCAGGAGGTAGAACATGCTCATCCCTACTGTGTGGCCTCTCCTCACCTTACACTTGTTGCAGCTCTGAAGAGATTACTTTGTTCAGGCAATGCTCAGATCTGTTTTACAGTCCATGTTTGGCAGCCTACATAAGCTCCACTGATCATGCAACTCTGTGATTTATCGAGAGATCAACGGTCCAGTCAAATCTAAATGAGTGATTTCAACACTCTCCAGCTTTTTCTAATAAAGTTTCAGGCATATTTAGTTTTCCCTGGTGTTACCAAATCATGGACTCTACTGAAATTACCTACAGTAGTTCTCTATTTCTCCAATTTTCATCAGGCCCAACAGTCTTGTCCTGAAAACACAGAATGAACTCCATGTGATATCATTAGGACTGCTTTCCATGTGAGAAGGTCTCCTTTGTGCCCTGGCATGAGCTCTGGTGTTTATCTCAAGGAACATGCTTGAGCTGGACCAAGAGTGGGAATGCCCGTGCTGCTCCCTTCTCTGCTTCTCTCAGCTGGCAATGTAGGCAGATCTTATTTTGCTGTGCTAGAGGCACAGCAGAGTAGCTGCACCCTTCATGGTGTTAGAGTGAAGGACAGACAGAAGGTTAAGTCTGTGAGAGCAGCAAGTACTTCTTGTGAGTCAGACACCAGGGAAAAGAGAAGGAGCTGCAGGGTGAGGTGGCAACTGAGCTGCATTTTTTGCTTTAACAGTGAAGAGGGGAGTCCATAGAGTGCTTTTTGGGTGTTTTTTAACAAACTGAGGCAGGAGGGATGAGGTTAGCAGGTGATGTTGTTGACTCCTGAATCTGACAGTAGCAAAGAAGTGGAGCTCAGTCCATGGTCCCATTTGCTAACAACTGTTCACCACCTGAGAATTCTGTGTGTGTTTAGGAGGGAGTAATAAATAATTTATACTGGACACAGGATGCTAATAAATAATTTATACTGGACACAGGAAACGAAGATCTAAGACATACAAAGGGTGCTACTAAGCACACCCAACAGCATTTTTTAAGATGCCTTTGTGGTCTTTTTCTTGCCTCTGTCCTTCATAAGACTGTAGCTGCTTTTACATAGGTCCTGTAATGTATTTACCAGCCCAGTTTGATGCCTCAGGTTCTGTGCAGCACCTGAGAGCACTAGACATCTATGCTTAGACATTTGAATATTTCTCAAGGTATCTAACCAAAAAATCTGGGGGAGAAAGGACATGGAGTGAAGACAAGAAGACTTAGTAGCCGAATTTCTCAGCATTATTACTTTATTATTACTTTACTTTTTTAAAAAAGTAAACCTGACTTTATATCAACATTTACTGAGAGTTCATATACTACCACCATGATATGCTACACATTTACTATAAACATATAAACATCTAACAGATAGATCACTCCCTGAGAGATTTCTGAGGGTGGTCAGATCAGCACAAATCAATGGATATCATCAATTCTCTCTGCTTGACTGCTTTTTAGGGCAGATTTCTTTACATAAAAATAGATCAGATTGGTGGAGTGGGAGATGTTTCTATGTGTGTGCTTTTGGGTGGAAGGAAGATTAATTAGTTCTCTCCTGAGCCTTGTATTCTACTGATCAAGCTGGATCTGGCTTATGAGAATCTTCTAGGAATACCTGCAGCCTTTTGGACTTATATTGGGCACATTTCAGATGTTTTAAAGGAAATTCAGGCAGCACAGCCCTGGAAGTACTACAGGACAAGTTTATAACCCCTCCAGCCAGAAAACAGGATGTCATTGTTTAGGTGGCCTGTAATACAAGAGTTAAGCATGAGTGCTAAGATATGCATCTAAGAGCCTTAGACAGCACTTCTGGAATACAGCTTGAACCATATACTTGCACTGAATCTTAGCAAGATTAGGAAACACTTGTTTACTCTTCTGTCTCTAGGGTTGTGTTTTCAGTGGGAGACACATACAGATAAATGCATTTAGAGTTTGAAGGAAAAAATAAGAAAATTCTGCCTGCTAATGAATGTAACTCCATGTGTGTAGTGGGTCCTGTACTTCTACTGCTTATAAAAGTTATGTTTCATATAAACCAGGCTTCATTTTTTGTGCCTTATATTGCATTTTCATTTTAGATTCTGTATTTTACCACTTGTTTGGGTTTTTTTCTTTTTTTTTCCTGTGCAAAAAGCCCTTTTATTAATGCAAGCGATCTGCCTAGAACCACACAAGGATTTTCTGAACAGAAACACAGATTCTTGTTAGTCCTGTTTGGAAAGCAATGGAAGTAGGTATGAAAGGCAGCAACTGGGAAAATGTACCAATAACTAGAAACAGCAATTAAATAAAGACAGCAAAGAAGTTCTGCTAGTGGTAACACAGAGATATTCTCATTATTCCAATCAGAGCTCCTTAAGCACTGATGCCAAAATATTTAAAACAGCAGGAAACTAAGACACCTTCAAGCAGAGTGTTGTAATTTCTGCAAAATACAATAATAAAATTGCATTCTCTTTAAACAAATTGTAACAGAACTACTAACACAAAGTGTGAGAGAAAAACATTGATCCTTCATGGACACATTCAAAGCCAGAACATTAGAGATGAATCCATTCCCAAAGCAGCACATGTTCCATCAACACCCTTATTTTCAGATGGATTGACTATTTTAAAAGGGAGTGATGGAAAAATGAAGCAAGGGAACCTGAAAATAAATGGGAAGTTGGATGAGAACAAACGCAGATCCGACCAATATGGTTGATGCTACGTTCTCCGTTTATTCTGGCTAAAATGGCAGGTTATATACATTTCTGGATAGTTTACATTCACAGGTGGTTTTTCATTGGCACACAGCACAGAAAAGAATGCATACACTTATTGTTGAACAAACTCTTAAGACAGCTACTGTGTCCACACCAATTGCTGTACTTACTACCTACTAGAAAACCCTCTGTCCCTTGCCAACACCTCAAGCTGTAGTTCTATCTGCACCACAGACTTGGCACTGAATTTCTACCTGCGCCACTAACTCCTAACAGGCCTCAACACTGAGGCCCAGTCTGGGTGATTCACTCACAGCCCAAATACAAATTATATCCATCTTCTCTAAAAAATTCTGCAACAGAAAAAAACATTATTTTTGTCTTAGTTTTGTTTGTTTTATGCAAATAAATGTTCTTTAAGACTATATGGTAGAAATACATGTTTTGGCATAGCCAATCTTCTTTCTGAATTGCTGCAGTCTCTCCTATGCCATGTCAGGTGGATCTGTTCCCATCAAAGAGTTTAATTGACATCTCAGCCTTTAGACTGTATCATTAAAGATCTTCTGGGATTTAGCTTGTCCTTCCTTGAGTGCACCACGTGTGCATAGTTGCTCCAAGGCAGAGTGAGAGGTTTTGATCTGCACTGTCTCTATTTATGATTGACTAGCAGAGATTGCATGGCCTCCCCAGGCAATCTGCTTTGTTGGATTAGACAAATAGGTATTTGGTCTAGGTTGAGTTAATCCCACCCTAAGGCAGGAAGGTGGACTACTTGACCATCTGACATCCTTTTCAGTCCTATTTTTTCCTACCATTTTCTGATTTTTTCCTGATAATAGGCTGCTGGGCTCTTCACAAGGTTAGGCACTGGAAAAATATGAGGATGAAAGGCTGAATCCATGAATGTATATACAAACTTAAACCTAATTTATTTCTATGGAAACTGAGATCCTAAAGACTGGTCTAGCTCACAGACCAATCCCAAACTTATGAATGCATCCTGAATAAAAAATAATAATATAAGGAGATGTCATAACTTGCAAAGGAAAGCAGAAAACTCAATTATATTAGATAAGGCTGGACCACAATCTTTCCTGAACAGCATTTGCAGGCTTTGACCTCTGAATACTACAGCTTCATTTTCAGGTGTACATGCTAATCTACCCAGCAGAGTTATGTCTGGCAGCAAGCTACCCATATGATGATATTTCTACAGAATATATCAAAAGAATGACTACCCACTTTCCTTTTGTTTCAGAAATAGGGAAAGTTTCCTGATGGGCTGATGTCAGATTGAACGCCATTTAAACAATGAATTTAAGCATACTTGGAATGCTGCCAGACCTTGAACTGGGTGCTCCCAAGGTCACCTCACACCCTGAAGTCATCTGGCATGGGAAGACACCTATGTCATACGTTCTAAGCTTCAATGCTTTGTAAATAAGATCCTTACCAAAGGATCAATAATATTAAAAAAAGGTTTTTTTTTTACTACAAAGACCTAATCCTTTAGAGAGATTCATGTAAATGTTCCATGTAATATTTAAACTATTGAATTTCTGTAAGTTAGAAACTGCATTTCAAGTGTTCAGAAAAGGTACAGTGCAATTTTACCACATATTTACAAAAAAAAAGAAGCACTTTAAGTGCCCATGACTGTCTACCTTTTAGCATTTTATCCTGTGAAATATTCCTGCAAAATACACTTCCACTTAATTCAAAGTATATATACACACATAATATTCATACGTATATTTGTTTTGGAAAAGTATTTATTACAAGATCTGTGTTGGTAGACTATCCCATTCCATATTAAATATAGTTTATAGGAGATTGTGCTGTTGTGCTGAAAAATGGGCAAAAAGACAGATATGCTGTAGCACCTAATCATGAGTGCTGCAAATACCCCCAAATTAGGAAAAGCAACATGAAATGCACTGTCTTTCAATGTGTTTCATCAGTTACTGTGAAAAAAGAAAATTTTGCTTCTCTTTAGAAATATGCACTTTGACTACTGTAATTTCAGGGCATTTCAGAAATTCTAACATATCCTCTTCAAAGATTAAGTGCTATTATTGCTACTTTGTAGCATATAGGAGACAATACTAATAACCACAGACATATAAGCCTTAGGCCTCTGATAAACATGATGTTTTCAGGTTCTCTGACGTAAATTGCACAGCACTGATAAAAGGCAATTCAGTCTCATGTCTCCAATGTTCCCATTTTCAGGATAAAAAGGATGCTCTTTTAGAAGTGTCTGTCTATTTTTTAAAAGTGTCTGTCTATTTTCATCCCTGTACTGCACCTGACCTACTCACCCAGGCTTTTCTTGTAGTAAATGGAGACAGAGATGCTTTCAGAGCATTATTCATCTTATTCTAAAGTAGATACCCAAGGTAGGTCAGATGAATTACAAATTAAAGCAGCTTTTCTTTTCACTGATAACAAAAGGAGCCTGGAGTGATGAGCACAGAAGAACCTTCACTGTAGGCATCTGCAGTCAGGTACAGTGAGATTTTTCCATTCATCCGAATTCCCAGCTGTCTTGGAGGAGTGCACTCACTTGAAGGGGATTGATGGTTTTTGTGAAGTACACAGCAAGAAAAGCTCCAAAGAATATTTCTTCTTTCTTTCCTGTGTCTTGTCTAATTTTCAGGGCTGAGGCAATGGAGTGGAGTTTTCAGTCATTAGATGGGACAGTAAGCAGGCCTTCCTTTCTCTTCTCTGCTAGTCTAGCTTCAATGGGAAGAAAAAATCTCAAAACTGTTCCATAGCTGAAAGTTCAGGTAATCGAGAGGAACATTTTAAGTCCTCTTTAATGGTCAAAAGTCTAAAAATCAACCTCCAGTATTTCTGGAGAAGGTGCTCCAATCACTGGTTTATTTGTACATACCAACTGCTTTACCTCTTCCTTAAAACAAACAGACCACAAAGACTCAAAATCTTCATGGCAAACCACTCACTATATTATTCAGACATTTTATATAAACCCAGTAACAACAATGAAATCACAGTGGATGGTCTATGATCACTGACACTTTATTTTGTAGAGAGACCTCTAGAGATTCAGTTTTTTGTGTACATGTTTCAGGATTTTTTTCAGCAGATAACATACATATATTCTTTTATTTCAGACCATTTATTTATTGCTTCTGTTGCTTTACAATATTCTGGACTGCCTGGTCTACGATCTGAGAAAGAAACATTTGCTTCTCAACCGAAAATTTCATCAATGAGAATTCCTGGTGTAGTTACGGAAAAACAGATATATTAGAAAATTCTCTGTTACAGATTTGAGAAATTTAAGTGAAAGTGACAGAATAAATTTAACTTCCACAAGCCCAAAATATTGTATTAGACAAAACAATGTAAACTTTATGGGGCATTTAGAACTAAGAATGACTGCTCAGGGCAACATTGTGTTGTATTCATTACTGATATCTTACCAGTCTACAGTAAGAGACAGAAAGCAAATCTAAACCTACACGTTATGAAAGGTATAACATTACAGTGATTATGTTTTTTACATAAATGAATGGCCTGGAA
Source organism: Trochalopteron elliotii (assembly GCA_024734555.1). NCBI lineage: Eukaryota > Metazoa > Chordata > Aves > Passeriformes > Leiothrichidae > Trochalopteron > Trochalopteron elliotii. The sequence continues at coordinate 2,078,149 of JANPWX010000134.1, read as the reverse complement.
CACTGCACAGAGAAATGGCAACTTGCTTTGTGAGACTTTTGGTTAATTGGTATGTTTTCATAGATGAGAAACCCCAGGGAGGGAGAATTCTCCTATGGATATATATTATATGTTTAGTGCTGATTTGGACCTTCAGTGAGGGATTTAATCCATAATGGGCACAGAACAGACAAAGGGGAAAAAAAAGTAGCTTCTTAAAGCCGAAGTGCAAAATACTAGACCAAGAGCTTAAAAAGTAATGGGGGAAACTGCCATGTCTGGCAATGGTGCAAAGATACAAAGGCGCTTGTTTGGGTGCAGGGCAATCACAAGGCTATAGGTCAAGCTCCCATAAAGTCCTGGCACTGTTTACAGTGAGCAGAAAAGGCCTGATGGTGATGTAGTTCAAAAATACTCTGTGAACAGTGGATCTAGGATGTGTACCAACCACACACATCTCACCTTCCAGCTGAGAGTGGAATAAAGCTGCCAATTTTACTTCCCTGAATATAGCTGGAAATAGCCTCAACACTGCAAACACTAAGGTTATCCAACTGCAAATACTTATTTAGCTATCGAAGGCAATTGGCAGTGCTGTTGCGTAGCTCCTGCTGGAGATCTTGGTTTACCTGCTTAGCTGCAGCTTACAGGCTACAGCAAAAGTAAAAAAAGTTTATGGTGGGTCAGATACTGGTGGCCTCTGAGCCTCATTATTTGGTGAGTGTATGTTTGCTAATTGACCTTTTTTCAAAAGAAAATAAGTTCTATAGGTAACTGCTTTTAAAACTGGCGAAGGTAGGTGTACATGTTGCGTGTTCAGTAGTTAAGCATGTCCAGAAACTCTAACTGCAAAATTCTACTTGCCCTCTCTATTATGCACCATTTGGCTAAATATGTTCCCATTGGACTTGTCAGAGATTAATTTCTTTTACCAAGTTGTCTTATACAGAGACATCAGAATGGTGGGCAACGTTTTGAAACTGACAGTTAACTATTTTTGCTTTCTTGTAAACAAACCAGTAAGAAATCTCAAAGGTCACAGCACCTTTGAACATGCTAAAAACACCTGGGCTTTTGTTTCCGTTCCATATCAGAGCATTAAAGAGAGCTGCATCAGAAGCTAGCCTGAGGATACTTTGGCTTCTCCAGGAATACAAGAACATATGAAGTGGCAGAACTTCTGGAAGTGCATCCAAAAATATTTTTTAAAATAATTTAAAAATAGAAGTCCTGGAGGCAATAGGCTTAGATCTTCTGAATCTATCATAATGTGGAGTGGCCTTTATCACATTCAATTTTGCAAGTTTGGGATTTAAGCACCAAGTCTAAGCCAGGAATGTGAGCTTTTCCATAGCAGGGTTGGAAAGACATGAGCACTTTTTAAACATCTTTCACAGGATGAGATACCTTTAACCCCCACCTTGCTTCACTTACTACAGGATGAGTGGTGTCTGACAGCTGTTAAAATGTCTTAATTTTTAACATCAATTAAATGAGTCAAATCTCTTCCTATCAGGGTTGATAGACCCTGGTTCAACATACTGTCAATAGAGGAAGTGAGGTGCAAGGTCTAAGTGAGACATCAAAAATAGCCAGAATGCATTCTTTCTATGTCCAAATGGGTGAGGAAAGACACACCTCATATATGCTTATTGAATATCCATTTGAAAGACTGTGTCCTCACTAAAATGCTATAAACTCATTAAACTACAAAATTTAAGTTTAAAAGGGGCATGTACCAAAGGATCATTCAGCTTAGGTGGCTATATCCTACCCCTCACACTCAACACATAAATAACTGAGATGGGAAATTGAAACTGCTGTGCCTGAGTTTTGGGGTTGTTAAGGTACAGTTTAGGGGCAGCCAGTTGCATGTTCCCAGCCCTGTGGTGAGCACTTTCTCTTGAGAGACCTGTACCTCAGTGACGCTGCAAATATCTTTCACCAAACACAAATCCCAGCTGTTCCTTGGCTTCCAGCTAATGCCTATGTTGCCTGAAGTTAGGCACTAAGTACTTTTCCACACCTTCAAAAATCTTTCCTCTAAAATGCAATGTAATCTGAAATTGGGATTCTTACTTGCTAACCTCTGTTTTTTCTCTGATGAACACCTGCAATCCTAGCAAGGCAAAATCAGTTTGATCTAGTGGTTCAATAGCTGTTGCTCCAGAATAGCTCCTGTTTCATAGTATATGTTGACACTAATTGATGGTTCATTTGAAAGTCCTAGAGAACTGCTTTGAAACAATTTTACAGAAAAGTCTGGAAATCAGCTTGCAACATTACAAAAAATTACAATTTTTAATAGGTATCCAGGTGAACAGACACCTACACCTGTATGACTTATACATTAATGAAATCCTCATCTATCATATTTTAAACTGACTGATTCTTACCTTGGCAAAAGTCACTGAAGACAGTACGAGGCTTATTTGAATGGAAGTCACAGTATCAGACCCAAAATTTTAAGATGTATTTATTTCAGCTGTGTGTAAAATGGGAGTAAAGTTAACATTGGCTAAATTAGGGAAATCTCTATGGAGAAAGGAAACATAGTTAATGGTCAATATCACTACCTGGATACGAAGACGGAGGGTGGATGCTGGTGTTTGTGCTCTTCACAGTCTTAAGGCTTAGTTCTCATTTACTTTCCAGCCCATGGCTGTCTAACATAAAGAGCAGTAGTTTATAGTCACAGGAAAATGTATACATGGCAGTGATACTGTTTGAATTATAATACCATGAAACTGCCTGTGTGGGGTGGTTTTGTTATGACAACCAAAGCTACAAGATTAGGTAAAATTCTTTTATAAAGCGGGACAGAAAAAAATACAGTGAAGAGAATCTTAAGTGATTAAACTGCAATTTCATCAGCCTTTGATATGCAATTTTAATAGTTATCCAAGGTCAACTCAGAAATGGCAGGATCATTCTTCAAAGAGTTTTGTTACATTTTATAGCAAATAACCATAGCATCCTGAATTATTAAAAGCATTCAATTTGGGGATACCTGACAGCTTGTTTGACTGAAGTTCTGGACCTAGTTTAACAGTCTTTGTCATGGAACATGACATAATATGTGCAGTATGTCATGTTTATAGTAAAGGTGTCTATAAAAGTATTTAGTTGATAGAATAGAGTTCTGTTAATAGGCAAAAATCAACATCTTAGCTCAGACAAATTCAAATAATTCTAATTTTTTTACTAAATATAATCCTCTGTCAGCTGCAGAATTACTTCACTATTTTCATCAATTAACTCACTCACAGACAAACTTCCTTCCATAAAAACAGCAGACATCTAAAATATATGTGAAAGATAGTAACATTCATCTAGATACCGCTGCAATTATTTTGACAACATGTCATGCTTATGTTATAAAAGCCTCACAACCACTGAGGTCACTCCTCTAAAGAAAAATGAACTGACTCTTCGAATGAACCACTTTAACAAGATGTGAGTACTTGGTACAATACAGTCTCCCCTCACCATTGGTCTTTCAGGTGAACACGAAACATACAGAAAATTATTAACCATAGGAACCCATGATGGAGGAAGATCATCTTCTGAATTAAATTTCAGCATGCACAGCTTCATTCTACAGGAACTGCCAAATTTCTACCTCAAACTACTTTGCGGATTTACCACATGAAAGTTAATTTGGGGAAAATATTCTTAATGGTCTGTTTCTAGGGCAGACCAGAGGATAAGATAGGTATATGTGGTCAATGGCTTTTCTACTTTTTGCATAGAAACTTCTGTTAAATCTATTGAACTGTATTACTTTTATGTATAAATCTTCCATTGCTTATTATAAGGGGGTAACCTCAAAATCATAAACTGAACACTAAACTGAATATTACCACCAACAGAGATATTAAACTGTAGCCAGTTTGTACTTCAAAAAGTTTCACCTCAAATTCTTTTAATATCTATGCTAGAATGAAATATTTTACCAATAATTCCTTGCTGGTACACAATTCCAGTTATAATTATGATTTACATAAATATATCTAACACTATATGTAACTACAAAAAAGAACCTATTCTGGATTGTACATTGAGATTAAACTGTCATTGTCACTGGTGACAGTACTTGGCCACTTCCTGTCAACAACATTTCCAACCCCTCACCAATTTTATCCAAGAGCAATCTGAGAGAGACTCTAGGTCTCAAGGTCTTTAAATATTTTTGGAAACAGCAATGTTGCTTATAGTGTCTTTTTTCTTGTCTTCATTACACATCAAAGAACATGCATGTGTGTGCCAATGTACATTTAAAAATAATGCTATACATTCCATAATCACAGTAAAAAAACTTCACAGTCCACATAGGAGACATAAACTATAGGTAAAGAAGCTTGATGGAATAACTTATTTAGTCTAGTAAATAACTATAACCCTTTGTTAATAGATCAAGAAGTTGTATTTTGGCTTTGAAACAAAGACTAAGAGTGATCAAATGGCAGAGGAAGAAAAGAAACATAAAGCAAAACACATTGCTTCTGATGAGATATAAAGTGCGAAGGAGCTTGAAGAAGCTTGACTTGAAAAGTAGGTTTTCAAAGAGCCAAGTCTGAAGTAAAAATAAAAACGTACAGTGGGTGGAGCACCAGTGCCAGACAGGTGAAAACAATTACAGGGACAGCAGCAGAAAAAACATCACAAGCTAATATGACAAAATCTGAGAAGAACTTTAGAGAGATGGGGGCTGATTTTGGACTAGGTTTTGGAGTGAATGCTGGTTAGGTCATGTGGTCACATTTACTGTAGGTATATGAAATGTACAAACCAGCACTACACTTATCCCAGCATCAACCCAAAACAATTTTGAGAACAGACTTGAGAACAGTAAGTTTCACTAGTCAAGGAATGCAATCTTATTCTGACAGAAACCAGTCACATTTCTTCATACCACAAGGTAATGGGAAAAAAACCTATGGATGCCAGATATAGCAGCATTGGACTTTTCACGAACATCTCTGCCTGCATGGCAACAGATATTTGGACTGGAACAGAAATCATGAAAGAAATGGAGAACAGGTTCAGGACAATGACCCATTTACGGAGTGTGATGGTAAGAAGACATTTTAGGGATGACTCTCAAGGCAGCTATCTGCCTCTAGAGATACCTGGCAGGAAAAAGATGATTGAAATTTACAGCTTAGCGATACTCTTGCATACACCTAGGCAAAAACCTATGCCTGAAAATTTATAAACAGCCACTTGTGTCACAATACATTAATGAAATAATGAACAAAAAGAATATGGAAGCAACAGAAAGGTTGTTACTTAAGTACAGCAACAGTCAGGCAACTGAAACACACTCTCAGCTGGCTGATTTAAAATTTTCAAATTCTTACTATGTTTCAGCAGACTATTTATATAGGATTGGTCTTTGAAAACCAAATTACTTGACATACTGTGAATGACGGACTTTTTCTCTGAGGCACAGTAGATACTATACACCTTGCTTTTGCGTGGCCTTTGGAGTTGAATTGTAATAGCAAAATTACTTACACAACCAATTAAGTATCCAAATACTCCCATGAATTCCACTTGCTGTTTCCATCCTCTTTCCCTGCTCTCCTAATTTCCTTGGCAAGATAGTAAATACATATTGGCAAGAGATGGCAAATCTTTCTGCACTTTTAAGTTAAGCTGTTGGAAAATGTTAAAAACCCCTGACATTTGTATGTTATATTTTGCCTCCTTTACCCCTACTTAAGAACTAAAATAATTTCATTTTTACTAAGTTATTTGAAGAGGATATCTGGAATTGTTTACATTGTTCAGTACAAAACAGCTACAAAAAGTAATGTAATAACAAAAATCAGGCATTACTGCTGTTTAGAAGTTAAGATTATTCCTTATCAACAGAGGGCAGTCTTTGATAACTATACATTTGAATGAAGACTTGGAGAACAGTAAACTTCTGGTTGTTTTACATGAGATTGTGAGTTGTGTACGTTTCAAGTAAGAAATATACACCTGTGCTCCATCATCAAAAGCAGAAGCCAGGTGCCCCCAGGAAGAGTTGCATTTTAAAATGGAATATATTTGCACTCTTTTTTAAATAAACAAATGTCTTAAAATATAGATTTACACTGCTGAACCTCACAAGTAATTTATTTCAGATGACAAATTCATCACTAGATTTCCAGAGTACACATTTATTTATCAATGCTCTGTTAAATTAGGAGGTCCTCTGTGCCCTAAACATTTTTGTTTCTATTTAGACTTGGAAATAAAGTTTAGTAATATAGCAACACTGCAAGCTTTCATGCAAAGATATGTATATTTTTCCCCTGGTCAAATACCAGTTCTTTATTCACTAAAAATTCATTCTAAAAGATTAATGGATTTGTTATTGGGCCTAATTCTGATTTCCCATGCTAACCTCAGGGACAATCGGTAGGAAAACAGTTTGGATTTAGATCTATGTTACTAGATCAAATCTTAGACAAGATGATTTTTCTTCAGGTACAATTTGAGCACAACTGTTGGCACAAGCCAAGGAAAATACTTTCAAAATTCTCATCAATTCTACAATCTGTAATTTTTGTTTATGTTGTCCTGTGAAAAGGACAAGAAGAAACAAAACAAGTCTTGCACTTTGTACTTGGACTGTGGCACAAGAGCTCACTGACTTGTTTGACAAGACAGCAACTCTTAAAAATAAAGAGGATTTCTATTGTTTGTACATGGACATTTACTACTTGGTGAGGGAGATAACAGAGGTCAAAGAACCAGACCCTGTACCGATGGAAAATAAGAAATTTCTGTGTAAGACATGGGGCAACTCCATCTCTTTATTATTTTTTTCAGAAGCAGCAAAATATCTCAAAAAAATTAATAGTTGGAATGCCTTGGTCATTGATGCCTGGGACTCAATTGAAATATCTTCCTTTTAATCTTAAAAATAAGTCATTAATTGCTGAAATCCAGGGTGAATGTCTCATAAGGGTAGACAAATGGTATTAGTGTTGCTTAACTTGCTAAATATCTAACTACTAGAATTACTACTCCCTGCAGCAACATCAAAGTTCATAAGTTTATTGTACAGATTTACTTTAAAAAATAGCTTTCAGCAGTACTCTACAGGTATGTCAGTAATATAATATAAAAATATATCACAAGTTACAATAATCCAGCGTTGTAGAACTGAATGTCTGCTGATGTCTCCCGACTCAAAACCAAGCTGAATTATTTATTAAAAAGAATACTTAAATGTGAATGTAGCTAACTGTGCCCACACTGCAAAATTCAAATTCCAAACTCGAGTTTTGCCATACAGAAAGCAAGATCACGTGCCATAGTGTTGCTTCACCACTGAAGAATACTCTAAAAGATCATTTTAAAAGAAGGAATAAAAAAATTACACAAATGTTGAAACAGCCTTGTGCTGTCTTTGGATGTTTCTTTGTGGTATTTTTCACTTTGTCAGAAACCTTTCTTAAACCAGCGTGCGGATCACATTTCATAAACAAGAAAGGATGTTAGCAACTGTGAGACGCTGAATCGAAACTCAGAGCCTGCTATCAAGGAATTTAAAAAGGCGAGGAACTCCAAGTTCGGGCTCTCATTAATGAGCTTTTAGCTGCAGGCACAAGGTGGCAGAGGTACCGCGAGGTTTTCCTTCCCCTGCTCCTATGACTCGCCGCCTCCGAGGAGGGACACTGGGCACCAACTGGTACTAACTGATGAGTTTTGCCCCCGAGATATTTATCCAATATTCTCTGTGGCGCACAGAACCGCGGTGCCGGCAGACAGCTCCGCCGCGGTCCCGGGCCGCTGCCCTCGTGTGACCCGTCCCGTTCTCCCTCGGGCACTTTTGTCGCACCCCGGTTCCCGTCATTCGGACCCGGCTCTCGGGCAGCCTCGCTCCTGCCGCCGCCGGAACCCGGGCGGCACCGCCGGCGCCCCGCGCTCACCCGGCACCCCGAGGGGAAGGGAAACCACGAGCGGCGAGCCGGGAACAGCCGAGCTTTAGTTCTGTCCCCCAGGGTCAAGCAGGAGCGGGGAAGCTCAGTGCAGGGGCGGCGGTGCGGTCCTGCCGCTCCCAGGGCTGGCAGAGGTGCGCTCCTACGCTGTGGGACAGCAGCACCGCCCTCACCGCGACAGGAGGGGTCCCTTCCCGCAGCGGCTGGCCACAGCAGAGCAATCCGTGCCCACCACCGCACCGCACCGCCAGGGTCGTCCCGCCGCCTTCTCCGCAACCTGTTGGGCAGCCGCGGGAACGAGACAAGTAGGGAGGGGGAGCCCTGCCCCTCTCGTAACTTTCATGATTGGCATGCAATCTCGTCCAATCGCGCATGGCGGCTTCTCCCCTCGCGGGTGCCCATTGGCTGCTCGGAGGGGGGG